>ML799440.1:0-20628 GCA_009831015.1 Picea engelmannii | reverse complement strand
CGGAGTGATTCTTTGTCAAGGTTAAGGTGCTCGGAGGGTGGCTTCGGCCTATGGTTGGGTGACAATAGAGATATTGTCAATGGTAAAACGAGCACATCCATTATATTCTAACAGGCTTTTGGTAACCCTTGTGGCAGAACAAAGATATCAACGACAGACTAGAAAAGACTAGTGGCAACAACAAGTGGCACCAACATCAACATAAGAAGGGAAGACACCAACAAACAAGGTGGCGACAGGTTGGAGAGGACGAGAGGAGGGGACCACAGTCCTAAACGACAAGAGGATTGCCCAAGAAGATAGCCGCACCTCTAAACTAGACCAAGGAGGAAGCCACAACATTAAACTGACAACCAAGGAGAGAGGCCGCACCACTAGATAGCAAGAGGAAAACAGATCCAAGGTAGCAGCACCCTACACTAGCAACATGGAGAGAAGTTGCACCACTAAACAAGAAGAAGAAGAGAGATCAAGGAGGTCGCGCCCTAACCAGAAACTGAAACAAGGAGAGGCCGCAGAAAAAATTAGACCAAGTGAAAGTTTGGAGGAAGAATGATGAGTTTAGAGAAATGAGGGGAGAGGTATCCTTATATAATTTAGGTAGTAGGTAAGGGTTAACTAAATTAACCCTATCTTTAGGGTTAAATTAAACCCTAATAAAAATAATTAACATTTTAATTCATAAAATATTAATTAGAAAGTCAACAAGTCAAGGTGGCTAGCAAAGACCAAAAATACATAAACATTAATAACAAGACAAAGTCAAAGGGGGGTTCTTCTTCAATGGAAACATGTCCACATAAGTCTCATGATAACTTATAAGCTTTTATCATCCCAACATAAGAGGAAGGTCAATGATGTGATCATGTCCTTCTTAACTGCTCCTAGGTCTCATGGACCATCCCGAAAGAGAAGAAGATCACACATCATTTCTGCTTGGTACTTAACCAAGAAACTGCCTGGTCCTAGACTAGGATACCCCAGAACACATCTGGGGGCCCTAGATCACCACTAGGGTCTTATCCACCGAGGTACACAACCAAAGATCAATCCAAGCACCGAGCAAGGATTCCCTGGAACACATCCAGGGGCCCTAGAACACATCTAGGGACTTATATCATCAAGCTGCTTGGTCCTTGACCAAGAACCCCAGCAATACACTGGGGGCCCTCACTAGGGTCTTTTGCCATGGATCTAACTGCTTGGTCCCAGATCGAGAACCCTAGGAGTGTATTGGGGGCCCTAGATCTCAACTAGGGTTTTTTCCATCCTCCCAGAGAATGGCTCTTGCAGCTGCTTAATTTTAACAGAACATCTAGAGGTGCCCAGGCTGAAGACATGGAAAGCCGGAAGATGTGCATGTACATGCAAATTTGAACTCCTGATCCTCCATAGTGTAAACATCACTCAACGGCATGAGCAACATATGACACCCATGGCATTTGGACGAGCCTGCCAGACATCCTTGAGAAGCATGCTGCAAATTGGTACAAGTCCGTCATCATGGCGAGTATCAATTTGTCCCAGAGAGTCCCTTCTAACTACTAGTTGTTAGCTCGTTGGTTATATTTCTTCCTTTGTCATAGCTTGACTTGTTATCTTAGGTTCTTGGGGGATTAGGTTACCATTGGGGAAAATGGAACACTACTGGGATTTGTTTTGAATCTGTCACCGTACCATTCCCGATCATACTTACCACTTTTCATCTCGTCAATCCTTGTCATATTCATTTCTTTAGGTTATATAAATTGACCCAAGAATGGATCGTTCCTCATTCTATGGGAATAGGGAGCTTTTAGGCTCAGAAGGAGACTAGCAAAAGCCTGCCTTGGTTACTTGCTTAGAGGCTCGCCTAGTCCCATAGCACTTGCAGATACATCACCAGGGTGTTACATAGTCTCTGGGGTGTTTGAAGCATTTAAGTAGGTGCTTTTCAACACGAGAGGACAAAAGAAAAATAAAATGAATTTATCCAAAGAAAGGAAAGCAAAAAAGAAAAATAAAAGGCCGTCAATCATAGGAATATTGCTAGAGCGCTACATATTCTCTGGGTTATCTCCTATGGCTGGACGTGGTAGAAGGAAAATAAAGGGCTTGGAATGTATCACCTCGCAAATAACAAGAACCAAGTGTGTGGTCTATCCTCATCAAAGGCACCCATGATGAGATACTACGGTCCCTTGTATGTCAGTTGCCTAACCTTGAAGTCTAACCCCATGACCATCTCATAATCATTACATGACAGTGAAGATACAATCTTTGGGAAATATTTTTAAGGTGTTAGTCTGGTCTCTCTGTGTCTCTGATAGCATTTCATACCTTGAATTAGTAAGTTGTATAACCTTCTTGAGCTTGTGATGAAATATGAATATGGGGCTTAATGGTCTGGTATAGATGACTTTTATATTACGTTGATTATCTTATCATGCTGACGTGACTTGTTTCCTTGTAGACACACATGTTTTAATTTGTCTTGCAGTTTCTCGCCAAGTGTCATGCCATTCAGAGGTTCTAGGATTTTTTAAAAGGTGTTATTATTATTCTAGCTGCTGTCGGGCATCACTAGGAAGCTAACCCTCAGTTGGTTGACACATTTGCATTTGACGGATGCCCGAGATATTTCACAGGCCACATCATCACCATTTTTGAGTGACTCGGCCCAGTCCCCAGCTCAGTCAAATGAATTTTGAGGCAAGTTGTTGCATGCTCTAGGGTGACGTCACCCCTATTTGGCCAGTTTCTATGGATTGTTGGATGACTTTGGGCCTTAGAAAGTTGGGTGATGATTTATTCAAGCATTTTTATGATATACAAGCCACTTGTAAGTCTTCTCAAAAGAATTTAATGCCACTTGTCATCTCTCGGTGGATTATTTCGCACATCATCAAGTTCGATTTGGCCTTAGGACTTATTTTTCCACTAGGAGGAGGTTCGATGCAGTTAATTGAGGAAGAAAATTAATTATGTGACTATTCGATAGCCTTGGGAGGCTCACTGCACATCGCCAAATGAATATTTGCCTAGATCGTGGGACTTGGGGAGGATAATCCCTAACTTCATGGAGGATTTTAATGGATCGATAGACTTTTTCCTTGGTTAGAGGATGATTGCATGCTTCAAGGAGAAATCGTTGGGCCTTTTGCTTGGTCAAAGAAGTCAAAATCATTTTTGAAAGGGGATAAATTGATAAATTAATTATTGTGGGATTTTTATTTAAATTGGAAGATTTATTGTGGATAATCCCTAGGTGGATTAAATATTTATTGAGGGATTTTATTATTATTTTGTTTAGGAAATCTTTAGAAGAGATTAATAAGTGGACAAAACTTGAATATTTTAGGGGATAACTCTAGAATTGGTTGATTTGTGGACAAATCCAAGTGAGTGTAGGATTATAAATCCATCACTTGAGATTTCATTTGGGAGACTTTTTTGGTGATGCTATTTCAATACTATTATGCTAATTTTTCTAATGGTGCACTATGGCTTTTCTCTTGGTGTCTTGATGTGATGCATTTTGCTTGGAGGGTTTTGTGGTGGATGCTTAGAGATATTGGTGTGGTGGATCTTTCTTTTGAATGCCTATGTTAACTACTTCAAGTAAATTTTTGGTGAGATCTACTTTATATTGCTTCTAAGTGTTCATTGAATAATCTTGGATCTAAAGGAAATATTTCAAGAGCTAGCTAATAAACTACACCTCTTGAGAGTTGTTTCTTGGGTATTTTCTTGTACTAGGGACTAGGTAAACCGTAAAACTAACAACCCTTTTGCAGGTTATATCCAATCTTTTGAAGACCTCTTGTGAGCTAGATGATTTTGCCTCTAACCCCCTTGCAGGATAGTGACAAGCTACAACCTTCAAGGGAGATTCACTTTTACATCTTCTAGTTCTTCTCCAAGACTTTTTTGACTCCATTACCCAAGAGAATAAGGCACTGATCTACATTGGAGAGAGTAAAAAACTTGCATTGGGAGACGTGAAAAAGTATCGAATTGGATTTCTGATTTCGTGGCTACATTCACACCCTTAGGGCGAGCCACCTTGTCCTTGGGGCGATTTTTTGGGGGCCTCTAGCCTCCCCATTTTCTAAATCCTCATTCTCACTTTTTCCTCTTTTATTTTTCTAACCCTAGGTTTCTAGTTTTAGCATTTTTCCAACTAGTTCTAGGAAAATAACATATGGGTTTTGTAGGCCATGCTTAGATCTAACATTCTAGATAGTTAGTTTGCATTTTGGATAATTAAATTTCTGTAGGGACATGGTTAAAAACTACAGCCGTTAGGGCTTTTTATGCAGAAAATTAACAGTTAGGACAACTTGCATTTGATTAACTTTTAGAGCCTAGTTTTAGCTAGTTCTCGTTTCTAACATTTGGGTAGTATTCCTAGGGTGTTCTAACTAGTTTCTAAAATCTTTCTAGTGGACTTTGAAGTGGTTTTGAAGCTGTTTTCTCTGCTGCAAATTTATATTTCAGATCTGGCTATAACTCTTAAAGTGCTCCAAAACCTTCTAAGATCATACCTCACTCATTGAAAAATTTGCTGATTACTTGGGGGGTTTTCTTTTGAATGTCTTGGGCTTGTTTTGGGAGTATTATCTTGACATTTCAGATCTGATATCTCTGCTAAATCACTGCTGCAAATCATATCTCAGACCTGGTTAATTGTTAGAAAGTGCCTAAAAAATCTCATATAACTACCTCTTAAAGAGTGGGCTTAAATTGCGACTTTATCTCAAGTTTTGTGGCAAAAGAAATCCGAACTTATTGGTTAAATTTGAGAAGTATTAAGTGCTGATTTCTGTCTTATATAACAGCCCATAAATCTGGTGTATGCTTCAAGCAAGTCTATGGTTCATTGCTAAGTGTCTTTTGTGGAAAATTGTGGAATTGGAACTAGCTTGTTGAAAAAGTTTTGTGGTGATTAAGTGCTGGAATATATCTCATTCATTTTGAAGTGCTTTATCATTTTTAAGAAATCTTTGCTTGGTTAAGATAGCCTTCAAAGCTTCTTATTTCAATTGCTAAATGTCTCCTTGCTTTAGGAAGAGCTATATTCAAGTAAATTGCCAGTAATTTCTATCATTGTTTGAATCACTTGTTGCATTTGGCATTTTCATTAAATTGATTTATCTTTCTTTGGTTTCCAATTCTATCTAAGTGCTTAACTGAACAATCATCGAAGTGGAATTTATTTTCTGGGGGTCCTAGAAAAGACGTTTTTGGGTGTCTATAAACGTAGGAGCTGTCGTTACTTTGCCAGCGCTGCATCCTGAGGTCTTGTAGTTCTCTCACGTACCTCGATGTATATTAGAAGACTACGGTCGCTTCGTCGTACCTAGAGGTATATAGAGGGGCTCCTGTCGAATGGTTGCACATCAGAGAACACTAATACCGATTGTGCTCCTATCTTGGAGACCACCTAGAATCCTTGAAACAACTCAGCAAACCTATTGGCCGTCTTGTTGTTGTAGTGCATCGAAAACAACATTTTGGAAGACTACCCTCTCGTACCGGGGTGGCTTGAGAACCCCTCAGGTATATTTGAGGGCTACAACAACCTGCTAGTCCTGTGAGGACCCTTTTTGCCTAAGCCTGTCGGGTATACATTTATTCGGCCAACTCTTACATTGCTCTAATACAAAATTTTGATCACTTGTTACTCGAGACTCTTATATTCATATTAGTGATCAGTGGCGGGTTTGACATATTGGTCCCGACTTTCACATATACTTGGCACAATTGACATTGTGTTGCAGGTAATTTCCCCTTTACCCTTACCTTCACATTTCTCTCATCCATTCATAGCCTTTAGACCATTCTTGACCTTGTATTGTGACCTCCTAGGGCCTTTCTAGACTTTTCCATTGTCTTTCCCCCGGGGTCACCTGGGACTTTTCCTGAGGTGACAGTGGGTCTTGTCCCGGTGTGTTGTCCATTGGTTGCAATTGCACAAGGCTCTAGTGCAACCTACAATCCATGCGATAACAAGCCTTATAGTAGTAGGGATTTTATAATAAGTCTTAGAAAAACGAGCATTAAAATCAATGACAGTCTCATCCCCATTCTTTTAATATTATCAAAAACATTAATCAAGGAAAAGTTGTCTTGTTTATCCGCCCATCGTTCAATGAACTTCACTTGGAATGCATCCCATCCATCAATGGAGGCATCAAGACGTGATTTGTACCATGTTTGTGCCTCCCCCTCGAGGGTCGACACAAACATCCTCATCACCACATCCTCATGTTCCACCTCAAAATCATCCAACAACTTTGAAAAAGCAGCCAAGTGATCCTCAACTGATTCTCCCAACATCCCTGCAAACAAAGGTAAGCATTTAAGATATTTACGTCCAGGTAAGTCACGAGGATAGTCTGGAAATGCAACAAAACTCAGTGGGTCAAAAGCAGAGAATCTCCACCGTCCCGGTGGCCTCACAGCTGTGGCCATATTGTTAATCTGTGATAGAGAAAAGCACAACTGCTAACATAGTACTAGCTTGAGATGAAAATAAAACGAAAGATGAAGATGTCGAAGTTACAGTCACCATAGTGCTCGTCGAAAAGAACTTACCAAAGATCTCAATATGCTTACCAACATTGAGAGGAGCTCCTGGTGAAAGAGTAGTCTTGTTCCAGTGAAAAAATATTGAAGTTTGTTCAAGCTTGAAACTAGACCTTGTGAGGGAATCGAAACCGAAAGATCTTCTTGTGTAATTTCCCTGTGGAGTCGTCCTTGTATCTTGTGGAGTTGCCAAGTGAGTTAGAAAAAATAAAATAATTAAAGTAAAAACTCATCGATGTTGTTGTTACCAAGGTCTGCATTCCTTGACAACAACGCCAATTTATTGGCACACTTTTTCACCCTCCAATTGAGCTGATGTAACAAAAAATTCAGTGAAGGAAAAACGGCTAATCAAAGGAGAAAAGCCTCAAATTGTCACAGGATAGACCCCTCTCTGTTTGGGCTGGTTCTTGCCAGCCTCAGGGGGGAGTCCCTAGGGTACTTCGCTGCTGTCTTGAGGTCTGATTTTTTGCAAAAAGTGACAAAAAACAGAGGCTGTTATGTCTTGGACAACGTGTTAAAACTTCCCAAGACGTGGGGGAAAAGATAGTTTTATAGCTTGGAGGGATCTTGCAGGGTTAGCACAAGAAAAATAGAAGAGAATAGAAAGAGAAACTACCCATAAGATAGCTAAATATCACAATGAATAGTATGAACTACTAATCTAATTGCAAAAATTAACGAAGTACCCACAAGAAGGAAGGTTCGAAAAACAAACACAACACTTCTTTATTATTAGGCTTGCAAAAGGGTTGATTGCACCACAACTGACAAGTCCACAACTGGTACAATGATCACTCTTGCTCAAAGAGCGAGTAGCTAGTCTAAAGAGAATGAGAGAGAAGAGAGAAAGAGATAGTATGTGCTGCTGCCACAAAAATCATACCATAATAATGTAGACCAACCTCCAATATATAGTGATGAGGGCGCACTTTACCAAGAGAGAGTATGAGGGTGCATTAGAGAAAGAGATGGAGTAGGAGAAGCACATGGGGAAGGGAGAGAGAGTTTAACTTATGTGAAGAATAGGAGTGTTAATGCATGGAGGAATGAATTAATAATTAAACGCATGTTTAAATGCTAAATTTAGCCAAATAATGCATGAGTTAGCCAATGAGCGGAAATTTGCCTTATTTTTTAGGGATTTAGTGTTTAAGAGAAATTTAAGGGGAATTAATGAAATTAATTTGCATGGAAAGTGAGTTAATGACGAGTGAAAAAAAATTAGGTGAGTGATTTAAGCCTTGATTGGCTCGATCATGTCCTAAATTTTAGGGATTTAGTGTTTAAGAGGAATTAAAAGGGATTTTTATGGAATTAATTGCATGGAAAGTGGGTTAATGATGAGTGAGGAAAAGTTAAGTGAGTGATTTAAGCCTTGACTGGCTCAATCACGTTCATGAGAGTGCCACCTCATCCACACGCCCTCCTTTCACTTTATTTAATTCTCTTTTAGTGCTTTTACCTTGGAAAGTACGCCCCCTCATCAAATGATGCCAAGTAGATGTCACATGTCACACTGAATCACCACCAGATGTTGGAATTTGATCTTGCCACTTGTCACCTTTGCAGCCAACCACCCCTGCTATAAATAGAAACTGCTAAAAATCCTAGTTTTTAAACCGGACTGGGTCGTTATCAAACCACCAAATCGGCCGAGTTGATAGGTGACTGAATTGACCTGACCTTCAACCCGATCCGATGCTCGATTTGGTATTGAACTGGCCGTATTGAATCTGGTTAGATATCAAACTTGTCGAACCGACCGATTTTAATCTAGTTTAATATCAAACCAATCGATATCAAACATGAAGTTCCAGCGGGGATGAGCACAGTGAAACTATTATAGTTGATAGTGACAGATTTATTTAACACTGTTAGCCAGTTAGCACTATGGAGACCTTGTAGAGATCATCCTCAATGAGAATGGGCTTATCATCAAGTAAGAAGGAAGAATATGAAATTTCAAGTTTCTAGTAAAACCTGAAAATGAAATTTTAAATGGCTTATGAAATTTCAAATATCCTCCTCAAATGAGTTGGTATGGCAATTGTCTACTTTGAACATGAGGAACAAAAAAATATCCAAGTCCAAGAACATTAATTTGCCATGCTGGTGACCACTGGAACTAAAGTCCATAATTAATCATCATAAAAACATAAAAAAATTGTAGCAACAGGAACCATTACAGATGCAGGGGGTTGATCATCTTTATCATTGTTAGATGGCCCTTCCCAGCCTTTGGTTGGCGGTTCGGGCTTGGGAAGAGTGAATTTCCAACCATCATTATTCTACTGCTATTCTAACTTCTTCCAGAGGCTTCTCTGCTTCAGAAATTGCAAGGGCCAACATATGAAACTTGTCATTCAGTGGCCAGGGAAGGGGGCTACTTGGGCATTATGGATTGTAGAGGCCATTTAGAGCCTCACTGATTATGTATTTTGTTGCTGATATGTATTGCACTCGGTGCTATTTTGATGTATACACCCTTACATGGTATATAGATGAGCAAACTTTGCATATTTTGTCTTTAATGGTTTGGAATCATGGTTTGAAAGCTTTAAAATATTTTTTTTCATTAAAAGTTAATTATTTAATGTTTTTTTTATTGAATTGAGTCATTGAAATCAACCAGTCTGAGTCGATCCTGTTCCGGTTCGATGTCCGAGTTGATAGGTGATCGGTTCGATGTCCGGTTCTGGTTTTAAAAACTATGAAAATAGGTTCCGGCTCCTAAAAAATAGGAAACTGTAAAAAATGTCCAGGATGATTAGAACACCGCCATGTGTCATATGTCTAAAAATAGACACTACTAAAAATAGAATGTCTTCACATGTCAATGATATCATACTCATCGGATTCGATTTTCTGTGAGGATTCCAAATATGCGATTAGAATTGACATGTGAGCCCTGGTGCCCCACCTGCTAAAAATAAAAAGTTCTTGCATGTCACCCAGAAAAGGTCCAAAAGATTTAGAGTGTCTCAAGGATCAATACTGCACACTCAGAATCTTGATCTGAGGCCTAGAGCTCAACCTGCTAAAAATAGAAAGTTCTTGCATGTAGCTCGGAAAGAGGCCATCAGGCTCAGAATCATGCAAGGGCCAACCCTGTATGCTGAAAACTGTCAACTGAGTCTCTCAATCACTGTCTCCTAAAAAGTAGGGACACCTGTTGTATGTAGACATCTCTCTCAAATGCATGGGAAACCAAGCTATCTCTAACTCTAAATAAAAAACAACCATATCTCGATCATATACCTGTCTCTGATGGGAATCAATCTCTAACTCACACACGTGCTAAACTTTGGGAAATCTCAGAATGCCAGCGAAAATAGTGCATACTGGCTCTTAACCCTCAAGATTTTCAGGGGTGAAAATCTAGGGGTTAATATAGGGATAAATGCTTCTGATGGACAACATATATACCTAACCCCGAGGGACCCAGGACCTTGTGACTTCCTTAGCCATTACGACTTCGGCATGGCAAGTCCAATCACTTGTGTTAACCCTCGGGGCTAGGAAATGGGGATATATTTTTTTTCCAAGTAAAACCTTGTGCGGAAACTCTTGGGTACTTTCCCGCATTTCACAGATTGTACCTGTTGGTGTTGATGATGGCCCTTGATCTGCTAGGGACGTCAAGTGAGGCATGCAATAGAGGCAGCCAACCTGGGGCATCAATCCCAAGACCTCCTGCATGAAGCTCAAAGCACTTAACCACTCGAGCTAGCCCACTGTGCTTGGAAATGGGATATATATATAGATTAGAAAAAAAATAGAAAACATACAATAAAAGAGAAATATTACAGAAATTTATAGCATCAATATTTATTTATTTATTTAGGTCATCATTCAAACACCATGAAAATTCATAGATATATGACATCGAGAGTAGAAAACCAATAATTTTGAGAAACAATTGTTGTCAATACTCAATAGTCTTTAAAAGAGTTTGCTTAGAAAACCCTATTGGTAAAATTAATTTGTTTTTAGAATAGCTGAGATCCAAAATCAGGTTTCTGGGGTATTTTTTTCTGTATATCTATTGTCAGAGGCAAATAAAAAAATTAAAAAGGTAGTTTCTGATCTTTTTCAGGCCAAAAATATCGCTACAGTAAGTGGTATGGCTGGGAAACATTTTCTGGCCATATCCCATACACAAGGTATAGCAGTGAGGTGTTTCCTGCCATACCGAGCCCATTTCCGTGCTATTTCCTGTTTCTAGCACATTTCCAGTGTATACAACTGCTTTAGATAATCTGTGCCTGTTATTTTGTAACTGCGGACTACAGACTACATATCTATTCCATTAAACAGAAAAGCTCTGTAAGGTTTGACCTTCCCAATGTGACAAGGGCTTGGGTCCTTGTTCAGTTCGATCCTTGTTGAGAATTAATGTCTATCTACATGGGCAATGTCTGTCTATTATGCACAATGTGCATTAAATTGCGTCCCCCTTAACGGGCGGGGATTTATGCACTTTGTGGATAATGGATAGGCAATGCCTATTTACATGGCAGTTAAATAATTCTATTGGATATGAATTGTGACCTTTGTTCACCAACTGTCATCTACCATACACTAGACCAAACAAACTCCTGGACAAGCTTACTAATCTGATTTTGAATGCAGTAGCCACACATCCATCTGGCTGAGAATATGTGATTCCAAAGCTCCAGATGAAGAAAAGTTTGGGCATGAAAGAATGATTTGAGTGGCTGAATAAGCATATACTTCTGGTCTGTCTGTACAATCATAAACGTCTTATTTTCTTAGATGCATTTACTCTCAGCCAAGTTAAAATATTGTTTTTTTTTTCGACTTAACGTCAACAATTTTTTTCTCAGCAATTATTGGTGTGGTACTCTTAATCAAAAACTGTATGCTATCGTCTTTGAAAATCTAGCGATGGCTCATTCACTTATTATCCAACTGACAAGTACTGCTAGATACAAAACCTTCTACTATTACAAAATTGACATGTGGTTATTGACTCGTTGATGTTGATTTAGCTTCTTGTTAATTTTTCTGAGCAGTTGGTCTATTCATTGGCACAGAAGTAACTCTGTTTGCCTTTTTACAGAAGTAACTCTGTTTGCCTTTTTCCCACTTATAAGTTCTCCTAGACTTGATGTGCTATCCACTCATGCAGGAGATGAATGGTGGGACCTTTGCGCGGGACCACATGTTGAAAGCACTGGCCAACTGAACAAGAAAGCCATTGAACTTGAATCTGTGGCTGGGGCTTATTGGAGAGGTGATGAAAAGAGGCAGATGCTACAACGAATATATGGCACTGCCTGGGAAAATGAAGAACAACTGAAAACATATCAGTTCCTTAAAGAGGAGGCAAAACGACGTGATCACAGGCGTTTAGGCCAGGAGCTAGACCTGTTTTCTATACAGGTATTAGATGGACATATTATGGTGCTTGTTGGTTTATTGTTATCCACATTCAATATAGTGCATATAGGTGACATGGGACTCGTGGTGGAACATGATATGTGTCAAGTACAATTTTCTTATTTTCTGTTCGATGATTGTGTTGCTGGGAAACATGGAAAGCCATATTCTCTGATTAAGAAATGGAAACCAAAGCTGTCAGTCAAGTTAAAATTTTTATGATACTACTTTTCTCATAATTTAGACAAGGTAGGCTTCTGAATTATTCTCTTTTCAACACTTCCTTTCAGTCTGATCCCCTTATCCAGAGGGGCTCTGTTTTTTGGAAAGAACAGGGCATCTTTGGGTTTCTCAATCAGCATCGAAATTTTAATTCCACTTTTGAGTTGCAGGATACTGATAATCTACAGTTCTGCTCTGTTTGAAAGTATATGATGCTATCATAAGTTCAGGATTAGAGGATGTAATTCAAGAAAAAAAGAATGTCAAGTATCTGGGTGCTTCCAGAATCCATATATGAAGTTTTCACGGCAATAAACTGATCCTTTATGATATTATTATCCTTGGTTTTATCAGTAGCCTACTCTTGTTATTTTCCTCATTGCCTGCCTCTCCATGACCTGCAAAAGGTCATTATTTATGAATGCAAAATTTTATCCATGGTTGATCTATCTATCTTGAGGATCAGTTCTTATTTCCTGCAAAAATCTGTGGTTTTGTCTACATGTATTGTACACACTGATGTACTCTTTAGTCCCATTGACCTACTTTTGTCATCATTTGTTGGATATAAATAAAATTGTCTCATCTTATCTACAAAATAGTTCTACTTTGCCTTCCTTCCATATTATTGCCTTATTTAAACCCACTCAGATCCTACCTAATCCTTATACCAGGAAATTTCAAATTCTCCTGCAAAATATCTCTTCATTTACTACTTCCCTACTTCATTCCTTTTGCTCTATGTACCTCCTTTACTTTGCAATAGATAAGCAGATTATACGTGTCATTTCCCATACAAATCTACATACTATAAATTCCAGGAGGTGTAATCTATGCATGGAATAAAATTAATTTAAAATATGCATCTCAAAGGTTATACTTGCTATACTGTCTTCAACAGTATTTATACATGTTACTTATACTGGGACATATACCAAAGTTTTATACAGAGGTTTAAAACTCTATGAAATTTTTTATTGTGCTGGTTGGTCCAGTGTTGAAAGATAGAGCATGCAAACAGAAGAGGAAGATCTACTTGTACAAGTTTATTCTGTAGAAGGGTATTAAAGATAAGTATATCTGTGTTTTTACATATAAATGTTGCCAATAAAAAATACAACAAATACAAAACCCTTAAAAAATTCTACCTTGAGGATTTTTACTATGAAATCTCCCACTTTGGCAAGTGGATATATGATTGGAGAGCAATCTTGACCAATTCTGTGTTTTTATGCTTTAGGTACTCAGGACCTAAGTCACAGGGTTTGTCGAACCTAAAGCTTGAGGTTCGAAATTCGGTGAACCTCAAGGTTCGCCAAACCTAATGCTGAACCTGAACGAATTCGAATGCGTGCCTGAATACGAACCTTAGGATGAATTTGAAGGAGAATTTTATTGAGGTCTGGCATGAGGTTTGATTGGGGTTCAATATATATAGTTGAACCTAAATCCGAACCTTATTGGAAAATTCGAACCCGAATCGAACCTAATCGTTGTCGAACCCGGATCGAACCTAATCGTTGTCGAACCCGAACTCGAACCTGAACCATGTGACTTAGCTCAGGACAAGTTCTTTTGGAAGTTGACTTTGTTGCCTGTATCCATTGTAGAATGGTTATGGAGGAGGTATAATATCTGGGCTGTCAAGTTACTATAGTCACAAAGCTATCGTTGTCTAATTTTATATTGGCTGATGATAGTGTGGCTTAAAATGGTATACACGTAACTTGTGTTCACGCTTCAGAACAGCATATTACAAGTTCATTAACTACGAAAATTTGTAAGAAATCAAGGTTGAACAGTTATTGCCCCCATTGTATATTAGTTTCTCGTTGTTTGTGGTGTTGTTTCCTACTTCGATGCCATTTTCAAATTTTCCGTTTAATATAATGCTTGTGAACCTTTAGAGAACTTACATGTGATTTATTAAATGGTATCATGCACAATCACTTACCAAATGGTATCATATACGACCGTGAATATGAATATTGGTCAATGTTTATGTTTACTGCAAACGTCTCGTGAGGTCTACCTGGTCTACTGGACCTTTTAACTGAGAATCAATTTGAAAATAAAAGACAAAACTAATTTAAAATTTAATTGGAAAATTTTCAGAATTTTGATTAGGGACGGGTTTTAAAGATCTCATTTGTATGGTTGAACTGTTCAGTTATGAAATTTCCTAGTTCGTTTGATTTTCCAGGATAGAATATCTTGGAGGGTATTATAATTACAAATTCTCTTGTATTTATTTTTAATGGTTTTTTAGGCTGAGAAATCTAGGACGGAGGTTTTACATATAGCCGATATTATTGTTACGCAGATGATATAATGATGTCTTTGTGCAGTCATGGACTACAATATGTACATAATAGGAGTTTGGTCATATAGGAAAGGACACACCCATATGAATATAACTATAAATTAGTATTTAATATATTTTAGTTATTGTAGTATATAAAAATGATTATGTGTAATATGCATATATTTTATTATATAATATGGTTTATAACAAGTCATCCCCTTTTGAAATGCTTTGACCTTGAAGCAGTACAAGACTGGTATATTTAGTTGTCAATGAGGCAGAGTGTGCCTCTACAACACTTTAAGCTTTGAAATGACATCTACTTTTCGACAAATGGAAATGGACTCTGATAAACTATCGTTGAATCTTTGCTTCAATAGATAAATTGTTTCATTTGAAAGATGATGGAAACATTTTCTACTGAGCAGGAGGCTTAATGCCTTGAAGTCCGTAATTATAACCACCGAACTTGAAGGCTGTCAACTTCTTATCCAGATTCATATTGAAAGTACCGAGTCTTCAACCACTAGGCAACTAACATGATATTAGCACCACCGATAAGTATAGCAAGCAAAGATTGTCGATATCAATGACCCACTGTCAAAGAGATGTTGTGGCATTTCCCAGAACATGACACAAGAGTTCCACTGGCAACTCTGACTTGCAATGCTTTCATTGATCCAAGGACTACAGTTAGATCTCTGGCCTTCTTCAGATTCCTGAAATTGTGTGTGCCACTAGAAGCTATTAATAGAGTGATTATTGGTATTTAATGTTGGTGCCTTTGTCAGATACACCTATGAAGGCATGATTCAAAATCCTTGGAGGGACATCATCTTTTTCTTTAGAATAACTATTTCAATAACGCTATTATCACTGCTTTCACCATCAGTATTTTGAATTTTCTTCATGAGTTGAACTGTCTTCAATCGCTTTAGTATCTGGCTTAGCAGCTTTGGTCTCACATTAGTATAATTTGTTCGGATTGCAGACATATCCTGGTAAATGATTATCATGACATTTGTAGCACTGCTCTGAAGTCTTAGTGAGCTGTGAATAAATGATGTGAGATTTAATGAATATATGAATGCTGACAAAAATATTTCTCTATTTTCCAATACAATAAAGGATGTGAATGTGGTATCACACTTATGGATTTTTTACCAAGAAAGTATTAAGTCTAAATTGTGTGTGAAATTAAGGGAGTGATTTGGTGGAAATACATTCTTCAAACTACAGAGAATGTATTTCTAGTTTGTATTCATGTGTGCTGAGCTCAGAATCACAATCTTGATTCTTGATATCGTTTTTGTGTTTGCTTAGGCCTGTAACTTGTTCATTATTTTTGATGATGCCTGGATGCTGCATCTCTCCTGTTTGATCTTGTGGGTCTCTGATTTAATCTTTATAAGGTGCTTTCAGTTATATTGAAGAATATGTGTTACCTTGCTGTTCGATTGAGACGATGACTGCCTCAAGCTACTTAAACTTTATGTTTATCTTGTTTTTGTAGTTCCTTTTACTATTCTTCCAACTGTGATAGTTTTATACGAATAGATAAATATTTTTCTATATTGTTGGAACTTGATTACAATACTATACTGGGATTTGTCTGCAGGAGGAAGCAGGAGGGGGCTTGGTATTTTGGCATCCTAGAGGAGCTATTATTAGGCAAAATATTGAAGATTTTTGGAAAAGAACTCATATACAGCATGGATATGAGCTTCTTTACACACCACATGTAGCCAAAGCTGACCTCTGGAAGATTAGTGGACATCTAGAGTTTTACAAAGAAAACATGTTTAATCAAATGGACATTGAAGATGAGCTGTATCAACTTAGACCCATGAACTGTCCTTATCATATATTAGTCTACAAGCATAGCCTGCGCTCCTATAGGGACTTACCCTTTAAAGTCGCCGAATTGGGTACTGTATATAGATATGAGATGTCCGGAAGCTTACATGGTCTTTTCCGTGTAAGGGGTTTCACCCAGGTATGTTTCTGTATCTTTTCCCAATAATCAATTTGACGAGTAGTATTTTCCTGTCTAGACTTTGGTTTTGCTTTCTGAATTTGGTAGCAGCCCTCACAAACTACCTGGATATTTTATTGTATAGATTTGGAAGATCATGAATGTCATTTACATATGCTTACAAGGGAGCCATATTGGGTCAAGGGAAAATTCAAAATTTACAGACCTGCCCCTTTGAAAATAGTGCAAATGGATACATGGCATAAGACAGATTTTCTAACTACATACAGTCTCGCATGTATTTTAGATCTTCATAATCTAGGGGAAACTCTTCTAATAGTCTAGATATTAGGAATGTGAATAGATTTATGTTTTTGACATTTTCATTTCTCCATCTGCACTAAATGAGCAAATCATTGCTAGCTTCCTGCTCCAAGCTGTCCCTTTGTTCATCTCAGC
The DNA here is from genome assembly GCA_009831015.1 of Picea engelmannii. Classification (NCBI taxonomy): domain Eukaryota; kingdom Viridiplantae; phylum Streptophyta; class Pinopsida; order Pinales; family Pinaceae; genus Picea; species Picea engelmannii. Next base: position 3,691 of record ML799440.1, on the reverse strand, counting down.
TTGGTTTGGAAATGTCTTTGTCCATGGTACTAAAATCCACTATTCCACGGGGACGTGTTCCCCAGGGTTAGGGGCGCCCCCGCCCGCTTCCCACACTTTAGGGGCAGGGGGAGTGCCTGGGGAAACATTTCCCCATGCCCCCCTTTTTGGGAAACACATGGGGAAATGTGTCCCCAATGTGGGGAGTGCACTTCCTAAAAAAGGGAGCGTTTGGGCATCCCCCCTCAAAAAGGGGGGTATCTGGGCACCCCCTCCCCCCACTCCAATTTTTTGTCCGTAAAACCTTAAAAAAAACCCCAGATCTAAAGAGGATATAGAGGAGGATCTGAAGACATATATAGAGGAGGATATAGAGAACTAAAATTTCACCTTTTATTTTATGTTTTAGGGTAAATTTAGGGTTTTGTGATAGCTTACATAAATTTCCAGCCATCTAAAACCCTAGACGTCTAAGGTTTTCTTGCATATTTTTGACCTAAAACTTTACAGTTTTCCTGCATGTTTTTGACCTAAAATCATCACTCCTGGAAACTCATCATAGCTGGTTTGTATTATCGCATTTTTAGGGCTAGACATCTTGGTTTTATTGGCTGTTATATGCTCTTAAATTTTCACAATTAATAAGTTATTTAAACCCTAGTTTTATCCATTGTTTTAGCCCTAAATTTTATTTGTTTATAATTTGTTTAAGGGGCTGAATTGTATAAATGTTATAGCTTGTCTTATGCTGCAATTTACTTATCTTTTATACAAGTTTTATAACAGCCATAAGTAATTTTCAGATTTGTAGTGTTCGGGGGATCATTTTGCATTGGATAATAACTTGATAAACCCCTTAAGTCAACCTTAAAGAAAATAAAACCCAAATCTAGAATTCACTTTGAGTGACCACCTAATCCATAACTTGTTTGATATGTTTAGTTGGTAGTAAATTGGGTAGCTACATAGGAGACCTTAGACTTGATTGCGTTTTTCCTTAGGAACCCTAGAAGCCACTGGGGAAGCCTCCCTCGTGTTGGATTATTCCTTTATTGAAACAAGGGAAGTTGTTGCCTAGGTGACAGTGGTAACATTTTTAATGTTTCACTCATCTTGTACCTTGTGAAGGCTTTGAGCTAAAGTGCAAGATTGTGTGATAACATAGCTGACTATCATGCATGGACTGTTCAAATGGAAGCTCTACTTTGTAGTAAAGTTGTATGGATGTATTTGGAGAAGCCACTTCCTACTATAATTGATGATAACTATGATCTTGTGTGTTTGAAGAAGGATGAAACTTTTGGATTGATCACTTTGTCTAAGGAATCTGATCTTGTCCATCACACAAACAATAAATGTGCAAAGTAGGTGTATTATTCCTTCCACACCCTATTTGGCACAATGAACACCACTCGAGTCAATAGACTTGAAATAGAGGTCTCCAACCCCAAAATTGCGGATTTTACAATTGTTGAGGAGTACATTTCCAGGTTCAAGAATCCTAAAGAAAACATTCTTACAAGCAGTGGTAAAGGTAAAATGGACACTGAATATATCACTATTGTTCTCAATAACCTCTCTCCTGCATTCAAAAAATTTGCTATCATTTCTTATAGCATTCCTCTTTTTTTTTCAAGCCTAGCTTCCCTTACTTTGGAAGATGTATTTTGTAATCTTATCCAATATCAAGTCACCTTGAGAAACTCGGGTGAGCTATCTCCTAACGAGCATGCCCACACTAAGGCTACTCCCTCCTCATGTATGCATGAGTTTGTAGGGGACATTTCCAGATTTTTCAAAAAGAAGAGGCCAATATGCTTGTATTTCCATAAGGAGGGACATTTGTTCAAAAACTATCGCCTCTATCTTCAAAGGATTGAAGATATTATTCGACAAACAACTAGAAATAATGATCCCTTCAAAAACAAGGCTGGTGATTCCACACTTCTCTATGGTCCTCTACTTCTACTAAAGAATGGATTGCAGATTCAGGGGCTACCAGACATATGACGAAACACCAACACCTCTTCGATTATAGTGATCAACATAAAGGTGAGCAAGTTACTATCGATGATGACTCATCTTTTCCAGTATCTGGTTGTGCTACTATTCAAATTGATAATGTGAGGAATGTGTGATGGGTAAGCATCACCGAGAGTCCTTTCCTAAGGACAACTCATGATAGGCCTCTAAATCCCTTGAGTTGATACATAGCGATATTGGTGGTTCAATGGCCACTTCTTCTCTTGGGGGAGCCAAGTGCTTTCTCACCTTTATTGATGATTTTTCTTGGTTTCCATGGGTCTACACCATTAAATCCAAGGATGAGGCGTTTGCCAAATTTTAAGAGTTTAAGAACCTAGCTAAAGCTTAATGTAAGCAAAAGATTAAGTGTCTCCAATCTAATGGGGGAGGATAATACATTGGTAATGCCTTCTGTTATTTTCTTCACTTTTAGGGCATCTCTTGGCAATAGATTATTCCTTATACTTATCAAAAAAATGGTGTGGCTGAGTGGAAGAATACGACTATCGTGGAAATGGCCTACTGCATGCTTTACTCTCAGAACATGAATCTTTACTTTGGGGAGAAGCGGTAACTTGTGCAACATTTATCATCAACTACACAACTACTCACATTGTCTTTGGTATGACTCCTTTATGAGCACCTTCATGGGCATAAGCCCTCTATTTCAAATTTCAAGATTTGTGAATCAGGTGCATGGGTCCACTTGCCTCATGGAAGGCACACTATATCACCTTTCCAATATAGTCCTCGCTAGACTATGGTTGGCTACAATTAATCTTTTCAAGGCGGGTATTGTCTTTATGGCCCCGTCACTCACCATGTGATTGGGCGTCATGAGGCTATCTTTGATGAGCATGTTCCTCATGGTCTGCCAAGATCTCTTTCATTGCTTCTTTCTAGTGATGATTATCAGTATGTCTACATGGAACATGCCTCTTCTTCTTCAACATAGTTACTAGTTGATGTCTCTCAGCATGTTGTAGTGGACCTTACCACATCTTCATTGAGTCTTGGTGCACCCATGGGTACGTTTTCGAGCTCTTCTTCTAGACAGTCTCCAAGGACATGTGGGCCTACTTGTTTAGTAATCTCCTCTCCTATTTTAGAGCTCTTCCATCTTTCCCTCTTTTGATGAGGGTGTGCAGCCTAGTGATGAGCCATCTTCTAATGAGTAGTCTACTGAGGAGCCTTCTTTCGATGAGAAATCTAACGATGAGCTCTCTCCAAATGTGTAGGATAGTGATGGGACCTTTGCTGATGGTGTTCCTTCTCCTTCTAGTGATATCCAGTTCAATGATGACGGATTTTGCTCGAAGTTGTTGGTGTTGGATGATGATGATGATCTTACTACTTCATTATTGCCATCTTTTCCCAAATGGGCCATTGCCACTCTTACGGATGCCAATAACCTCTTTGCTTGGTCTTCTTTGGAGTGGAAATCACCCCCATCACGGGCCCTTATTTCAACTAGCCCTCCTTTACCTGACAAATATGAGATAGTGTTGACAAAGACTCTTTTTAGCATGATCAACCCAATATTGATTGTGAACGATTCCTTTGTAAGTAGTATGGCATTTGATGACCCAAACTCAACATTATGGGGGGTGGTATGGTGATCTTCTATGATAATCTACGGATGTAATGTTGTCTCTATGGTCCCTTGTTTAGCTTAAGGGGGAGTGTA
>ML799439.1:228781-249270 GCA_009831015.1 Picea engelmannii | reverse complement strand
ATATATATATGAGTTATATGGAAAATAACTAAGAGTTTGTAGCACAAGTATTCCAAGCAAAAAATGCCTTATCGTTTACTAGCTAGTGTTGTTGAGTTCTTTAGTTCCCTTTAAAATAAAATAACCCAATTGGAAATAAAATGAAAGGAAATGATAAATGAAAAATAACTACAATTTTGGAAATCAATCCTAATCTATGGTGTTTAGAATCACATAGCAAATCCACTGTCGACCATGGGTTTACAACATACTAGAAAATGATGAATCACAAGAACATAAATATTCTAACTATTGAACTGAAAACATCCCATAATTTACTAAATATGTAATGCAAAAAATATATATGAAGGTGTATTCTCTAGATGCCTCTCCAAGTGGGCCCTGCCTAAGGAGGTTTGGTAAATTCCTTCTTTAGAAATTAATTTAACTCGTAAGAATGACAATGTTTTTACTTCATAAAAAATTCTTCAGAATTACAAACTCTAATATGCAACTCCTTCTAACCTTATCAGTAAGCAACTTGAGAACTATATATTTTCTACCCTAACTGAACAATTATGGTTAAACATTTTTAGATTGAAAGATATTAGGATTCCTACTAAGGAATTCCAAGTTGTGGTCTATAGTTCTTAGCCCCAAAATCATTGTTTCCTCTACACCAACATTGAGGAACATGATATTAGGGTTCACAATCAATCAAGGAAGTTAGAATGACTAATTTTTTGGGGAGTCCATGGATCCACTCCCGTTCTTACTTTGTTGTTTTGAATGACACATTGTCGAGCTACACAACTACCTCCCTCTTCCTCGAATTAGATCAATTAGTTTGATGGAGAACTCGTGGTTTTTTTCTCCCCTTCGATTCTATCGCTTTAATGAAATGTTGTATGGTTATGTGATTACCTCCTTATTTCTTGATATAGGTATTATGGATCACACTCTTGAAAACCCGATGATCTTCTCATTTAGGCTATGAGGGAAAGTCAATCCATACCCTAATTTGATACTAGCAAAGTCTTTCCTTACTCCTTGAATTGATGAGGGTGTACATGATACAATTTGAATAGATATTAATTGTTTTTTCTCCTAGTTGTAGCTAGAACAAGTGTCAATGAAAAAACTAGTTATGAAATACATATAACACAATCTTTCCACAACTCACAAGGTTAAGGATACATAACATAACTCATCAACAAGTGTACCACAAACTCATACTCATCAATAATTAGGCACAATCAAGCATTTTCTCATGTCAAACTCATAAACTACAACTAAAGTAAACCATTCTTAAACTATCAATCAACATAATTTTGTGGGCTACATAATTGGTCAGTTTAGCAAGTATTAGGCCGAATAATGGACAAAACATCAATGTTTTTGGGGTAATTAGTTATATGAAATGGATAAATATGGGATAATTTAGGATCCCATCAATTCTAAGTTCAATTGTAGGGTGTTGTGGTCATGAAAGCATAGTAAAATATGATTCAAAGTTCATAATGCATATGCCTAGGTAAGTTTGAATGTCCTATATGTAATGTCTAGTTTCCAAAGCATTCTTTGTCTTTCCCATTTTCCGCACTTGCATGTAGAAATATTGTTATCTTTTTGTTAATTTTTTTCATTATTATGATAAAATAAATAATAATTATGATTTTTTCCATGAAATACATATCTCTCGGAAACCCACCGGGGAACTTGCCCTCATTCCGAGGATGCATCGAGGATGGTGCCCAGGGTAAACTAGAATCTTCAAGGCTTAAGGTTGATACAACAATATACCCATTTAAGAGCTCAATGTGTCACTTGCAGGAATCGGTCCTATGTGAGGAGGATAACTCGCCTCTTCTCAACAGCTCGGGCTAGACCTAATTGACAAGTAAACAATTATGATATATTTTTATTATTGATTTATTTTTCCCACAAATAGCCCCAACCTTTGTTATTTGATTCGAAACCAAATATTATGAGTTCACATGTTTCTAAAAGAAACATGCACTATGGAGTCACAATATGTTGACCTATTTTTTGGTCAACACATATATAATCGCAAAATATTACAATCTATCACTAAGCCTAATTTTGTTCATAAGGGATGCACACCCAAATTGCTTGAACCTCACCATTGGTAGAAACAATCCAAATTGCTTGAACCTCACCATTAGTAGAAACAATCCAAATTTATTGAACCTCACCATTGTTAGAATCACTTGGATTAGCTATATACCAATAAAATACCATGTCACCTTTTATAATCTAACTAAAAATCCATCTAATCTAGATTATTTTTACTCAACCAAATCTAAAAAACCCACTATTAACTCACCCAAATTTAACACTACTCACACATCCTTTTTTGGGATTCAAAGAATTCACATGAGACCACATCCAATCCATACATGTTTTTGTGGTGGATTTGTATTGCTCAGTGAGGCCATGTGATCAAAAAACCATTTTGTGATTGGAAACAAAATACATACTTTTCAATATCCCCTTTCTAGGTGTTAGCATAAATTTCCACCCTCTAATTGAGCTGATAAATATGACATTTCAACGATGAAAAAATGGCTAATTAAAGGAATAAATCCCCAAATTGTCACGGGCTAGACCCCTCTCCGTTTGGGTTGGTTCTTTCTAGCCTCAAGGGAGAGTCCCTAGGGTGATTTGTTGTTGTCCTAAGGTTTGATTTTCTGCAAATCAAGCCAAAATCACAATGGCTGTAATGTCTTGGAAAACATGTTAATTCTTCCCAAGACGTGGGGACACGATAGTTTTTTTACCTTGGAGGGATCCTGCAGGGTTAGAACACAAAATATAAACGAGAAATAAAGAAAAAAATTGCTCAAAATATCAATTAAAACACAATGAACAACAAGAAAAGCGCCTAATCTAATTGCAAAACTTCACAAAGTACCATCAAGAAACAAGGTTAGAACACAATCACACAATTTCTTTATTGATAGGCTTGCAAGAGGGTTGGTTGCACCACAATTGAAAAGTCCACAACCGGTACAATGATCACTTTGCTCAAATAAGAGTAACTAGACTAAGAATGAGAGAGAGAAAGTATGCTAGTTGTTGCAATAATCCGACCGATAAACAATGGAATCCATCCAATATATAGCTCATGAGGGCACATATCCAATGAAAAATCAAGAGGAAGAATGGGAAATAAAGATAGGAAGTATAGGTGAATGAGGGGATAAGTGTGAGTGGAAAATTTAGGAATTAATGCACATGAGGGAATACGTGTGAGTGAGTAATGTGCATGGGTGAGTTATGAGTGAGAGTGTATGTGCATGGTGAGTTAAATAATGGCTAATATGCATGGAGGATAATTTTATCTTTCCAACGAATGTTATATTGCTAAATTTTTCCAAGGGATGAGGGATTTATGAGTTAAAGGGAAATTCTCCTTATTTTTTAAGGATTTCCTAAAATTTTAGAATTTTGCGTTTAAAAGCAATTTAGGGAGAATTTTTAGAAGTTGATTGTATGGAAAGTGAGAATATGAAAAGTGAGAGGAATAAAGTGAGAAAAAATAGTCTTGAGTGGCTAAAATTTCTCCAGAAAATGCCACCTCACCCATGCGCCACCTCTTTAGCTTAATTAATTTTCATTTAATACATACTCCTTGGAAAATGTGCCCTTGGTCCATAATTCCATATAGATGCCACATCATCCTGATACTTTGCCACATGTCGAAATATGAGCTTGCCACTTGTCACTGTTGGAGATGACGATGACTGTTAGAAACAAAATTTTCAAAAATAGCCATTTGGTCCCAAAAATTTGAAACTTGTCGAAACTGACCCAAACTCTCCACAAATGCTCGAAATGACTAGGAGACCAAAACCATGAGTCTGCTGCTAAAAATATAAAGTCCTCATATGTCCATGATATTATACTCACTGGATTCGATTTTCCGCAAGGAACCCAAATCCCAAATCAAAATTGACATGTGAGCCTTAATACTCAACTTGCTAAAAATAGATATATGTGCCAAATCATTCCAGAAAAGGTCCAAAAGACTCAGAATGTCTCAAGGATCAATAAAATGTGCTCATAATTTGAATCTGGGGCTTAGATCTCAAACTACTAAAAATACAAAGTTCTTGCATGTCACCCGGAAAAGTGCTATTGAGCCTAGAATCATGCAAGGACCATCTATGTATGCTCATAATTGCTCCAAACTGTCAAGAGACCCACTCAAACCGCGTCTCCTAAAAAATACCAACACTTTTTGTATGTAGACATCTCTCTCAAAATGAAAAGGAACACAAGCTAACTATAACTATGAACAAAACAACCATGTACCGATCATATACTTGTCTCTGATGGAAACTAACCTCTTATAACCATAAGTGATAAACTCTGGGTGAATCTCATAATGCCAGCCAAAATAGTGCATGTTGGCTCTTAACCCTCAATATTTTCAAGGGTTAAAATATAGTGGTTAACAATGGCGATTTAAGGGGACAAGATCGACCTATGGGATGTCGAGAACCATATGAATCTCTGTGTTTATAACAATAATGTTTTGTGAGAACTCTGAAAGATGTACCGATGATGTTTTGAAAAGATATGTACCAAAATATGCCCCAAAAAATGTGTGGAAGGAAAGAAGGCCATGTGCGTTGATCAAGAAAAACCTGAAAGATAACTTGCAATACCACAACCTATCCAATGGAAAATGGATTCAATCAACACAAAACATCCCACTGAAACACTGCAACACAAGGGGTCCCATCCAAATTTGCTACCTGCTACCACCCACATGTACACTCCTCCCCGCAGTAAATGTGATGATGTCGAGACAAAGGAGAGAGTCACTTAATAAGAGGTCAATAATGTAAACACCTGTATAGTGAAAAGGAACACCACCAATAATGACAATGGGTCCTAAGGTATGACCAAAACCTATCACAGTGAAAGATGTTCTGAAGTTGAACAATGACAAGGATCATCCAATCAAGGACCAATGATACTCATCCTTGTCAAATGCGATATAACCACCAATGAGGATAATGGCTACCAAGGCACTCTACTTCTGGGTCATCCATAGATAATGTGTCGAAGTCAATATAGGATGGCCTACTAAAAATAAGAGAAATGTTGTCTCTCTTCCCTCAGTGCAAAGTGATAACTCAAGAAGATCCAAATGATAGAACCAGGTACCATACCCCTATTTGTTGGATAAAGGGGATGGCTGACTCAAATCATAGGATTCAACGATAAGAGATATATGATGAGACAAGACATAAGATGACTCAAGACACTCCTATGTCTCCTAAAACTACCCATCCTAAAGGATCAATGCTTCGGGAACAATGACAAAATGGGACCCCATCCAGACTCACTCTAATGATAGACACAAAGGCTCGACATGTGAAGGATTTGACATTCAAATTTTAACCCAGGAATAACAATTATGGACAACCATTTATTGTATGAAATGAAAGACACACAAGAAAACACCACATGCTGGTATAACTAGGAAAAAAAAATGACACTTAAGCAAAGATTGAAGTAAATATATGAAGGGAAAATACAATCCAAGGGAAAAGTAATTGCTATCCTAAAACTGTAAAAAATCATCAAGAAGGAAAGACATGAAAAGACAATGTTGAAAGGAAATACAACTACCCTAAACCTAAAAGTTTTACCTCAAAGCTACCATGATTAAATTGTCATACTCAAAGGACCAATATAACCATGCAACCAAATTATCAACCTGACATGAGAGGTCAACAAAGTCAACCTTCCAAGGGCACCAATTGTAAAATCTCATATGAACCAAAGCTTCCTTGATGTACTTGCTAGTGAAGAAATAATTGAAGGATGTTGGTTGATTGTAGGCTGGTTGGGACTTAGAACATGGTATTTCAACTGTAACACACATGAATGCATGAGAGACAAAACTCCTGGCATTTACTTGATGAAATACTTCCATCATTTTGAGTTCAAATGGGTCATGATGAACTCTGATATCCAAGCTCTGATCAATCTTAGGATCCTAAAGAACAACTTCAGGATGTAGAATAATAGGAAAAGTGTAAGGGACATCGTCCTTCGGTTGACCCAAAAGTGGATCCTCCTATTTTACTGGTGTCTGATCAAGCTATTCCTGGAACACTACCGAGATAGGAAAGGATGAAATCTCTTATCGATTGATCTCCACTTGGTTAACCTGTGGTTCCTCCTCATCATTTTGAAAATTTTCATCTTCACTAATGAGAGGAACCAATGAACACTCCCAAGTATTCAAATCTTCATCACCATATTCTTGGAACTCGACATGTTACTCAAACAATGCAACTATTGGTTCTGGATCATCTAAAGTTGGGTTATCACCCTCCTATTCATCTCTAGGAACTTGATATGGTGTAAGTTGTGGTTGATTTTCAATAACACAAACTTCTTGCACTTCTGTAACAACCAATGTTTGAAGATCATCGAGTGGATTTAGATTCACTGGTTGATCTGGGATTGATCTGGGACATGGATCGAAGGGAGTTCATAGTTTGCAAGATAATTTATTTCTAACTTGATATCGAAAGCTTGCACTTCCTCCAGATTTGTAGGGTCTTCATTCCCGAGAAAAATACCAAAAATACCATCAAATGCCTCAAGATAAAAAATCAAAGCAACTACTTCATTAGGCTTTACTCTGTCAGGAATTCGATGATAAAATTTGGAAAAACAAGCATTAAATTGGAAAACAGTTTCACTTTCATGCTTCTTAATAATTGAAAAAACTGTGCATAAGAATAAAATGTCCCATGTATTTTCCCATCTCTCAGTGAATTTCTCCTGGCAAGAATCCCATCCATCAATGGAAGCATCAATAAGGGACTTTTATCATGCTCATACCTCCCCCTTGAGGGTTGACACACACATCCTCATCACCACATCCTCATGTTCCACATCAAAATAGCCCACTACTTGCAAAAATTTAGCCAAGTGATCGTCCATTGATTCTTCGAACCTCCCTGCAAACAAAGGTACGTGTTTAAGCCATTTATGTGCAGGTAAGTCATGAGGATAATTTGGGAATGCAACAAAACTTAATGGGTCAAAGGAAGAAAATCTCCACCTTACTGGTGGTCTCATAGCTGCATCCATATTGTTAGTCTGAAATAGAAAAAAATACAGTTGCTACTCTACTACTAGCTCTAGATGGAAATAAAACAAAATATGAAGAAGTAGAAGATACACTCACCATAATGCTCGTCGAAAAAGAACTTACTTAAGATATCATACGCTTACCAACTTCGAGAGAAGTTCTTGGTGAAGGAATAATATTGTTTCAGGAAAATGTGTTATGGCTTCTTCAAGCTTGGAACTAGACCTTGTGAGGGAATACAAAACGAAATATCTTCTTGTGTAAGTCCCCTATGGAGTCTTCCATGTATCCTGTAGAGTCGCCAGGTGAGTTATAATAAATAAATTAATTAAAGTAAAAACTCATTGAATGTCGTGTCACCAAGTCTTTCGTTCCCTGACAACAAATCCAATTTGTTAGCACAAATTCCACCCTCCAATTGAGTTGATAAACCTATTATAACAATGATGAAAACTTGGCTAATTCAAGGAGTAAAACCCCAAATTGTCATGGCCTAGACCCCTCTCCATTTGGGATAGTGCTTGTTATCCATAAGGGGGAGTCCCTACGGTGATTTGCCATTGTCCTAAGTCTAATTTTTTGCATTTAATGACAAAAAACAACCATTGTTATGTTTTGGACAACGTTGAAAAAACCGTCCAAAACAAGGGTAAAAATCATTATTTTTTTCTTGGAGGGATCCTGCAGGGTTAGCACACAAAATATAGATGAGATATACAGAAAGAAAATTGCTCAAAAGATCAATTAAACCACAATGAACAATAAAAAAAATGACTAATCTAATTGTAAAAATTCACAAAGTACCATCAAGAAACAAGGTTAGAACACAATCACAAAAATTCATTTATTGATAGGCTTGCAAGAGGGTTGGTTGCGCCACAATTGAAAAGTCCACAACCGGTACAATGATCACTTTTCTCAAAGAAGAGTAACTAGACTAAGAACGAGAGAGAAGAATGAGAGAGAGAGAGAGAGAGAGAAAGTATGCTAGCTACTACAATAATCCGACCAATAACTAATGGAATACATCCAATATATAGCTCATGAGGACAGATATGCAAGAAAAAAACAAGAGGACACATGGGAGGTAAATATAGGAAGTATAGGTGCATGAGGGAATAAGTGTGAGTGAAAAATTTAGGAATTAATGCACATGAGGGAATAAGTGTGTATGAGTAATGCACATGGGTGAGTTATGAGTGAGTGTATGTGCATGGTGAGTTAAATAATGACTAATATGCATGGACGATAATTTTATCTTTCCAACGCATGTTAGATTGCTAAATTTGGCCAAGGGATGAGGGAGTTATGAGTTAAAGGGAAATTCACCCTATTTTTTTTTAGGGATTTCCTAAAATTTAGGAATTTTGAGTTTAAAAGAAACTTAGGGAGAATTTTTAGAAATTGATTGTATGGAAAGTGAGAGGAATAGAGTGAGAAAAATTAGCTTTGAGTGGCTAAAATTTCTCTAGAAAATGCCACCTCATCCATGCACCACCTCTTTAGCTTAATTAATTCTCATTTAATGCATAATCCTTGGAAAATGTGCCCTTGGTCCATGATGCCATGTGGATGCAACATCATCTTGATACACTGCCACATGTCGAAATATGAGCTTTCCATTTGTCACTGCTGGAGATGATGATGATTGCTAAAAATATAAATTTCCAAAAATAACCATCCGATCCCAAAAAATTGAAACTTGTCGAAACTGGCCCAAACTCTCCACAAATGCTTAGAATGACCAAGAGACCAAAATCATGTGTCTACTGCTAAAAATAGACACTGGTAAAAATAGAAAGTCCTCCCATGCCTATGTTATTATACTTATTGGATTCTATTTTCCACGAGGAATCCAAATCCACAATCAGAATCGACATGCTATCCCCAGTGCTCAACCTACTAAAAATAGAAATATGTGCCAAATTATTCTATAAAAGGTCCAAATGACTTAGAATGTCTTCAGGATCAATAATATCTGCTCATAATCTGAATCTGGGGCTTGGAGCTCAAACTGCTAAAAATAAAAAGTTCTTGCATGTCGCCTAGGAAAGTGCTATCGGGCCTAGAAGAATCATGCAAGGACCATCCCTGTATGCTCAGAACTAATCCAAAATGTCAATAGACCCACTCAAAACATGTCTCCTAAAATGTTGCAACACTTGTTGTATGTAGACATCTCTCTCAAATTGCAAAGGAACACAAGTTAACTCTAACTATGAAAAAACCAACGATGTAACAATCATATACCTGTCTATGATGGGAACCAACCTCTGCTAACCATAAGTGATAAAATCTGGGTGAATCTCAGAATGCTAGCCAAAATGGTGCGTGCTCGGTATTAACTCTTAATATTTTCAAGAGTGAAAATCTAAGGGTTAACACTAGGTAAGCCTCCCTCCCATTGGGTAATTAAGATATAATTGAAACATGCACGTATCGATCAACAAAAAAATGAAGTATTATTTTTGATAAAAACATTGAGATGATAGTTATTTGACATTATTTGAGATATAATTTATATGTAGACTTTGAATAAGGTCAAAGGTTTAGAATCCTCATTATTCTTACATCGGTTCACCAACCTATCAGTGAGAATATTGGACTTGCCACATGGCAAGTGCCACATAAAAAAAAATAGGTTAATATGTAGCATTCCATGTTGGCACTTGTTGGTGTGGCACATGGCACGTGGGACATTACATGATAGCCTTTTGTTGGCATGGAACTTGTTATGCGGAAACAACTAGTATTTTCACATCGGATTAGCATTTTCACATCGGATTAGCAACGTCATTTTGATGTTGAATCATCAAAGTAACATGGGTGGTGGATGAATCCTTTGGGTTGCAACGCGTAAATGATATGCAAAACATGTCAAAGTAACACCGACGAGGCATTGAAATAACATTAAACTAGCATCAATGAGATGTTGATTATTCAACATCCATGAACAATTAGCTAGAAAAGAAGAACTTGTTTTTAACGCTAAATCAACATGTATTTGGAATTAGGAACATCGAATAAACAACATTGTATAAGTGAGGTGTATCCTATGTTTAGGCAAGCCATGTACTAATGTGAAACTAACATTTGTAACATTGATTTTACATCAAAAAATGACCTCAAATGTAGTAGTGATAGAGAATGTAGTAGTGATAGAGTCTTGAAGAAATAAATGTGGGGCACTTTGAAAATATGAATATTTAGAAACCATCTCTTTCCTCAAAATAGTCCTAAAGATATTAAAATATCTAAAATAATTTTCTATTCTTTAAATATACATACAAATTAGTTTCCCTCATCCATCACCCATAATTATAAAAATGCACATGGATAAGGGATTTCCTTGCCATATCCCTTGACTAAACTAGATTGGTTGAAGGGGAAAATCATTAAGGGGAATACAATATAAGATTGACAAAATACAATTGTCCACACACTAAATCCATGAGTTATCGAAACCAAATTCCTATAACATATGATGAATGAAAAATGAAAGATCATTTATAGTAATTGCATGCTTTTGATAAATCCATAATTATTCTTTTTAGAAAGAATTGAGAGAACGAATGGCTCTTATGAAACTATAATCCCATCCAAGATTTACCTTCCTATGACATACTTTCCTTATTTTTTTTAATTTTTGAAGAAGTGGTTTGAGTGAATTGAATTATGATATGATATTATAAACTATATTACATAAGGATATATATTTTATAAACTATATTACATAAGGATATAGATCAAAAATTATTTAAGAGAGTGCATCATGTTTCTTTATGATTAGTGTAATGAAAAAAACACTAAAAGATTCGAGGATGTACATGCTTATGTGAGATTCTTCTGCAACTCAACAACATTCCAATACATATGTAAAATTTGTTTGGAAAACCATTTAGCCTTGGGTTGTGCTTTTGCATAAGTCTCTAATTGTCTTCCCTCATCTTGGGACTTTGTCCTATAGTCATTTTGATTATCAATATTCTAAAGGAAGAAAAATATATATATATTTTTATTATGTTTTTTACTTATCTCCTTATAGGTTTACTCAAATTTCAAGTTTATGCACTTGTTGGATATGGAATTAAATTTTGCATCCAACGAGTATCCACTCCAGATACTTTTAATAGACCCACCGTGAGATAAAATGGAAATACACGAAAACAAGAAACACATTATTTCACGTATTTCCAATTAATCTCATTGTTGATCTATGAAAAATTATACAGAGTGGGTACTCATTGGATGCATAATTTAATTCCACATCCAATGAGTGCCTACACTTGAAATTTGAGTAAACCTACAAGGAGATAAGTCAAAAATACGATTCAAAAAGTAGTTTTCTTTCTTTCCCTTTGAAAATTCATAACTCTTATTTTATTATTTTCCTTAGGAGGCCTATTTTAGACCTCAAATTTCCCCTAATGCAAATTGACTGGCTACATCAAACATCGTAAAGTCATTATCTTAATTGATGGTGGTAGCCCCATAACTTTATTCACCGACAAGTAGCCCAAGAAACACATTGTTATATCCTTGTAGCGAACAACTTCCAAATCACGATTGATAATGGAGGTTCCCTAAAATGTGGGGGTCATTGTGAAAATATGTGGCTTAAAATGGGTGCTTATTCCTTGAAAACCCACATCTTTTCTATTGAAAAGGGTGGTTATGACATTATTTTGGGTGTTGACATGTTAAGAACATTAGACCCCATCACCATCGATTTCTAGGATTTATACATGAGTTTCTAGCAAGAAGGGCATCAATACACTTTCCAAGGACTCACAACTGATTCTCCAAAGATCATTATCTCGCACCATATGGAAAAAATTATTAAAAAAGGACATTCATGCATTGTTTCCCATTTCTATGCCATTCAAGCCTTTGAGACACCTTCTCAACCCATCCATATTGACATGCAGTTAGTATTGGCCAAACACCAATCAGTATTTGAAACCCCCCAAGGTCTCCCACCGTCCTCTGGTGCACATCATCATTTTATTATGCTCATACTAGGTATCATCCCACTCAATGTAAGCCCTTACCACCACCCATTTAAAAAAAAAAATGAAATTAAAAAGATAGTTCATGAGTTTGTAGTTGTTGGTGTCACCCGCCCTAGTACCAATCCTTATTCATCACTAGTTTTCATGATACTAAAAAAATAAAGCACTTGGCACATGTTTCCCGTCTTTTGAGCCCTAAAAAAATAACCATCAAAGATAAGTTCCCTATTCTAGTCATTGACATTCTTTTGGTTGAGCTCAAAGTTGCTCAATTCTTCATCAAACTTGATCTTTGTTCTGACTATCACCAAATTCACATGAAGGAGGTTGATATTCCCAAAACTTCTTTTCACACTCATGAAGAACATTATGAGCTCTTGGTGATTCCCTTTGGCCTTTGCAATGAACCTTCTACCTTCCAAATTCTCATGAACCACATCTTTCAACCCTTTTTACGTCATTTTTTCCTCGTCTTTTTTTATCTTTTCATGACATCACGATCTACTGTAAAACTTGGCATGCCCATGTCACCCATGTGGATTAGGTCTTACAACTTCTCTCTAATCATCAACTCTTTCTCAAGACATCCAAATGTGCCTTTGGTGTCTCTGAAGTAGAATTTTTGGGTCATATTGTTAGTAATGATGGTGTATGAGTGGACCCAAAGAAAATTGAAGCAATGAAGGATTGGCCACATCCTAATAATATTAAAGGATTATAAGGTCTTTTGGATCTCATTGGTTACTACAAAAAGTTCATCAAGAACTATGGAAATATTGTTGCTTCTTTCATCGCTTGCTTCAAGTAAATGCTTTTAGTTGGATTGAAGTTGTAGATCACACCTTCAAAGATTTGAAGAATGCTATGTGTACAACCCCAATAATCACTCTGCCAAACTTCACTAAGACTTTTGTTTTGAAATTTGATGCGTTCGATAAAGGCATCAAAGCATTCCTCATGCAAGAGGGAAGAAAATTAGCCTTTACCAACAAAAAAATATGTGAGAGGCACTTGGGAAAATCCACTAATGAGAAAGAAATGATGGCTATCTTGCATGCTATGGATGTCTAGTAGCCCTACCTACTTGGGAATTTTTTACATATTAAAAATGATCATCACAACCTGAAATACTTCCTAGAGAAAATGATTTCATCTCAAGAGAAACAAAAATGGGTCACCAAAATGTTGGGATATGATTATGAGATCATTATAAGAAGGGAAAGGAGAATATGGTAGTCGATGCTCTCTCTCAAAAGTATGAAGAGGAAGGGTCCCTCTTTTCACTCTCCATCATAGGCAGATTTGTGGAATGAGGTCCATAAGGAATGGTTCACAAATCCCAATATTGTCTTCCTAATCCAACAACTGCATATGGAATCCCATGCATCTCAACGATACACTTGACACAATGAAGAGCTTCGCTATAAAGAGCATTTGTATTTGAGTAAACATTCCACCTTTAAATCAACAATATTAGATGAACTCCATACATTTCCAATAGTAGATCATTCCGGCTTTCATAAAACATATGAACAAATCAGTTGTTCATTTTTTGCAAAGGAATGAAGAAGGACATACACACTTTTGTGGAAAAATGTGACCTTTTCCAATGACACAAGGGAGAAACATTGAAAACTCCAAGAAAAATAAAACCTTTATCTATTCCCACAACTATATGGATTGACATTTCTACGGACTTCGTTGTGGGGTTACCCAAATTTAACAATAAATATGTCATCATGCTTGTGGTTGATCACCTTTCTAAATATGCTCATTTTTTTGCTCTACAACACCCCTTTAAATCTTCCACATTTGCTCAAATCCTCATGGATAATACCTTTAAACTCCATGTTATTTTGCAATTTTTTGTAATGGACCTTGATCCCACTTTCATTAGCGATTGCTGGCAATAATTGTTTAGGCTCAAGGGCACTCAATTGCATCTTATCACTACCTATCACCTCCAGAATGATGGTCTGACTAAAGATATCAACAAGTGTTTGGAAGTATATTTGAGGTGCTTTATTTCATATTGACAATTACAATGGGTTCAGTGGCTACCCCTAGAAAAATGATAGCATGATTCAACTTATCGTGGTGCCACTTAAATGATCCCTTTCTAGTTGTCTATGGTCAAAATCCCCTATCAATGATATCCTACTTACCATGAGTCTCTAAGGTATAAGAGGTTGACAAACCTCTCACAACAAACATTGGAATTCTCTACACTCTCAAAGACAATCTAGTCATGGCTCATAATAGAATGAATCAACAAGTTAATCAACATATTTTTTACCACCATTTTGAAGAAGGGGATCGAGTGTTCTTTCATCTATAGCCTTATAAGCATACCTTCATCAAATACAATTGCCATTGGAATCTTGCTCTAAATTTTTATGGCCCCTATAAAGTCCTCAAATGTAATGGGCCAATGGATTACAAATTAGAACTTTTGAGCCACTCTAAAATCCACATAATCTTTCATGTCTCCTGCTTAAATAAAGTGGTCGGATCTAATTTTCATGTTCAAACTAGCCTTCTTGAGTTGGATGAAGAAGGTTCCATTTGGTTGCGGTCTGAGTCTGTCCTTGAAAAAAGAGAGCATTGTCTCGACCAACACATTATCTAGGAGGTCCTAATACAATGGAAGAATACACAACCCGATGATGCTAGATGGGAACCAACAAAGATCCTTCAACAATTCCCTCATCTCCATCCTTAAGGACAATGCTACTTTTTAAGGGGGAGGAGGGCATATTTTGGTCCTAACCTCCCTAACCCCCTAAGTAGATATATAGTTTTCTATGTATTTCTATGTATGGAGGCCATCTCTAGTAAATAAGGCCCATATAGTAGTGTGAAAGTAGTAAATGTAAGAGGGCTTACTAGAATGTTCATTCTCTAGAATGTTCCTAGGAGGTAGATAATACTATATAAAGAAATACAATTTAGGTAATGAGATGTCTTGTGAAGTTATTTTTAATTGGAGCTCTACTCAACTGGAGGTTTCCCCCTTGAAGAGGCAAGTGAATACTACTTCCATTAATAAATGTATAACATTTGTGGTATTCTGGTTCTTTATTTGACTATTTTGGTTGTAATATAATATTTATGCTCCTATTTTTGTTCTACACCTTTCAATTCACCAATAAAGAACACCACACATTGAGACCATTAATTCAACAAATATGTTGGAGGGATTAAAATTTACTTAGTGCATTTCACCAGCCCTCATGAACTATATATTCAAATTTTAACGATCTTTTAAGGGTTTAGATCAAAGTAGTGTTGCCTCCATTTAGTATGTGAAGCTCTCTGCCTTTTTTGAATTTCCCTTAATCATGGTAATATGTCCATATTGTTTCCATTTGTTCTATAGCCATGCAATCATTTCTCTAATCGACCCTTCTCCTTTTTTGAATCGAAGTTTCTCATTTATTTTCAGGTTTGTGAAACCCCCAACATATGAAAGTGAATGCACTCTTTTATTAGTTATTTATATTATTAAGATTTTGTATTTCCATAAGGCATCATTTCTTTTCGACTCATTAAACCACTAAGTATTGGGACCATTATTATTTTGAAGGGGAAATTTCAGGTCTAAAATGGGTCTCCTAAGGAAAATCATTAAAGAACAGTTAAAACAATAAAATAAGAGATGATTTTTCAAAGGGAAAGAAAAAAAACTATTTTTTTAATTGTATTTTCGACTTATCTCCTTATAGGTTTACTCAAATTTTAAGTGTGGGAGCTCGTTTGATACATAATTAAATTATGCATCCAATGAGTACCCACTCCACATACTTTTGATAGAAACATAATGAGATAATCTGGAAATACATGAAAACACGTTTTTCCATGTATATCTAGTTTATCTGACCGTGTGTCTATCAAAAGTATATAGAGTGGATACTCGATGAATACATATTTTAATTATGTATCCAACGAATGTCTACACTTGAAATTTGAGTAAACCTATACAAACATAAATCGAAAATGTGATTAAAAAAATAGTTTTCTTCCTTTCCCTCCAAAAATATTTACCCTTAGATTAACATCATCATCTTGAATACTATTAATTCTTTCATTTTAAATACTATTAATTCTTTTAAAACTGATTTTGATGTTATTTTTTTATTTGAAGATACATTTTTTACCTCAAAATTCTTATAATTGAAAATCCCTTAAAACAAATATAAAAAAATACTTAGTTTATTTATTTGTTTATTTCTTTTATGTTTAAACTCTATGAAGAAAAGTCTTAAGCATATATTATTTTGCATATTCATTTGATATATAAAATTGTAATCCTCAAAGGATTCTCTAAAAAAACCTTTCCATCTTTTACATTTACATTGATCCTTCTCCTTTTTAGTCCCTGTCTCCGACTAGAGACTCTAATATCACTTAATTACATAATGTGTTTTGATGTATTATTAGGTGCCTTTTGCTATTCACTTAATTAATTCTTCTATAAATATTCCAAAGTTTTGTAAATGTCTATATTAAATCCATTTTTTATGATAATAAGAAATATTTACTTAATATTTTAAATTCATAAATTTAATTACCAATTGTTCTAGCAATTCTGATGGGAGTTAATTATCCCTGGTGTATACAAGTTTTGTTTACACATTTGTCAGGATTAACAAATTATTTTAAAAATTAAATTTTTTTACTTGCTACTTTGAAGGTTCTGACAACACTAAACTCGATGTCTACCATACACACCTCCACCGCCACTACCATACAAAATTCTCATCGTCCCAAATTGCTAGCATACTAGCATACATAGAGTTGACTACATATATGCAAGATATGTAGGCATAGATTCATATAGATGCAACTAAATGGGTTCTAAGGATTAAAATTCAAAGCAAGTCCGGATTTTGAAGCTAAGCATTACTCTATTGGAGGGCAAGGAAAGAAAGCAAGTAAGGACCAAGTAATGTTTTCGATGTGGAAGTAGGATTGATCACTTGATTCCATCAATATAAAAGGATAATTTATTGCATTTTTATCCTAATTGATATAAAAACTAATGTTTTTTATGTGGAAGTAAGATTAATCGCTTAATTCCATCAATGTAGAAGGCTAATTTATTTCACTCTTATCCTACTTGATATAACGTTTCAACTTGTCATAAAAAGTTGTAGTTTGAATGAGGTGTACAATTCAGCTGCAACCTAAGGAATGTTAGCTTATGGATTACCTTACAAATCACTAAGTCTAATTGTCACCTATATTTGTATTATTCATTTAGGATATTAGTAATATATCCTCAAGTGATGACTAATGAGTTAGTTAATATTKCCTAGCCTAACCATCATGCATGATTTTATGATCTAGAGCAAATATCTCTATAAGGTGGCATCACACATTGTACTATAAATATGTAACATTGGTGTGAATACATTTGAGTTGGTTAGTGAACCTTTCTCGTTGTTCTTTTGCATATTTTATCAATTAGTATCAGAGCCCTATAGTTCTTAGGGCCTGACTATGACTATGATRGTTGTCCATGGCTTTTTGGTTACATATATGTTACATGAATTGCCACGAAATCGTTGGYTACATTGATTTGCACAGACTTCTCCTCTCAGATCTYTAYGCACATGAGATGCAAACAACRCTCATCAAATAACCCATGAAGAAAGAGGAGAAATGGTCATTAAATCGTAAAAGAGATATCAATCTGATCTAGAGMTTGTAGTGTCTCTGCTAGAGAAATTCTATGGCATCGCAACTAGAGGATAAGCCATCAAACCCTAGTTTACTTTGGAATGGGGTCTCCATTTTTGAGAAGTTTTACTTTGGAATGTTCTTCTAATTGAAGACTTTTTCTAGTTCAGGGGGCACATTTTTAAAGACGAGAGAAGTTCAATTCCAAAATTGAATTGTAATTTTGAAGTTCAAAAATTTGAGAAGATTCTAGTGAAATACTCTCTCAAATTATTTTTTCGATGAGATTTTTAAAGGGTCAAGGTCAAGCCCTTAAAACTACTGTTTTTGCGTGGAGTGTGATGATGAATACTTTCATGGTTTCTTCATGATGTTTTGTGTCTATTTTTGACACTACTATTGCAATTTTTTCATTCAATTCATCACACATGAAGTACAAGGAAACTTAATGCAATTTGAGTACAAATTGATGTCAATCATGCACATGTAGTCAAGCCAATCAAGGCAATGAATTAATGAAGAAATGCTAAAGAATATTGAAGCAATGCACAAAACAAGCTTGTAACAAAAGGATTATTGGACGTGACCTGGAGTCAAACCACCATCAAATTTGAAGATGAATTCAACTTTAAAATCAACATTCATTGTAAACTTGCAATAGTCTTTTGTAAGTGTTAGTGTTAAAATAAGTTGAATTTTATTGGATGCATTCTCGGTTGAACCCGACATCTGATTGAGTCATTGTAAGTCAAACTTTAACAAGGTTGAGTAAAACTCAAGCCATTGTAATACTTTGGGGTGCATTTTCGGTAGTATCTGACACCCTCAACTTCCTGGAAGAAAGAAAGTTCAAGTAAGCGTGAAGTGCAAGTGAGCGAGTACACAAGAGCTTGAGAACAACGATGACTAAAATCATGGAAATGGTTTCCTTATTGGAAACTTTGCTAGAAACAATAGAGAGAAATTCAATCATAATGACCAATGACACATTGGAAAGTTTTATCACATGTTTGTGAGTCATGCAAACAAAGATTCATCTATTGCAATCTCATTCCCAACTATTGAATAATAAAATCAGGGATCTCAAAAATCAACACTCGGTGAAGTGTTCTTAACTTGTTTTAGTTCAAAATAATCATCTCTATGATGATGATGATGATGATGTTTTTGATCAATAGTCTGTGAAGGAGAAACTCAGTAAGACAACTCCAGATGCAGATGAAGATGAAGCTATTTTTTAACCTACATTTCAAGAGTGTTCTTTTAACTTCAGTGAAGAAAACTTTTCAATAATGCAACAACATATAGTAAATCCACTTCCATAGATTTCAAAACAACAGGTTCAAAATACTCTTTCCAAGACCATCATCATACCTTGGGAAGAAATTAGCTACAACAAGAATAGAACAAGACTAGGATATGACAAGGACGTTACCTTTCATATTCCTGATTATTCCAGACTAATCCAGTTCCAAAGTGTTGGATTCCTTCAATAAGTTTCAACTTCACCTGTTCAAATTCAACATTAGAATGCAAAATTCCAACATTACAATTGAGTTGGTCACATGGAGAATCGGTGTTTTGATCTCCATCCTTGCCAACATTCTGGAAATCATAACCATTCTTTAGACAGATGTTCAGCACTGAAGAAACCTACAAGATTGAAGATTCACTATGAGTGGATTGATCCTTGACAGTGGTCATCAACAACCAAGAGATTATATAAGTCTTATCGTAGAATTCAATCTCGAGTAAAGACCAATATCACAACACATAACCCTTTTTTGTCCCTGATATAAGAGTATATAAATCAAAGTGGTCCCCTTATGGTGTAGTTTTTAAGCATGGCCCTCACGGGATGAGATAACATGTGATTTTTCCCACATGTCCACTTTTTTTTGTACACAAATAAAATAAGTATGGCACTTTCTTGATCATAAAGGGGGGAGTACAATGATGTAACTCTTCTATACCTTAAGGGGGGGAGTTCAAAATCAAGTGAAGATGGTTTGAGAAACCTCTTATGGTCTCTCCTTTCAGCTGAAAAAGGGCGGAATTGATGATGGAATTGAAGATGGTTTTCATACCAAAAGTTTCGACAACAACAAACATCGAATATGCCAGATGGGCATCAAATTTTCCAGACGAGAACCAACAATTTGTAGATTGCAAACTTTGGCAGAATTATGGTTCAATGACTTGCTATTAAATCATACACATTATACATTGGGATGTTGTTGGACACCTAAAAGTGTCAAAATTGGTTAGTGGTCATCCAAAAACCATCAGATACATGGTATCAATTGGTCAATGGTTATCCCAAACCACATATTCAGAGAGCAATTCAGTGATACACTGATATTAGAGTGTTGATACTACACGTTCACCAATTAGCAGAAGACATCATATTCTTCTAAGCTCAAATACTTTGAAAAATGATCAAATTGTCAAACAATTTAGGGAATGTTCAGATATTGCAACTGTTCACTTCCATATCTTAGCTCTCTTCCAGTTCAATTCAGATGAACCATTCAACATCCAGATCGTCAATTTTTCATGCAGTTCTTCATTGAGGCTCAACTCAGGAGTTTCTATACAAAGACTTGGAAATGGTACCAGTTTATGCTTCATTGTTGGTATTATTGATCAAACTTATGATTGAGAGGGGG
>ML799439.1:183763-226794 GCA_009831015.1 Picea engelmannii | reverse complement strand
AGAAAGAAAGTTCAAGTAAGCGTGAAGTGCAAGTGAGCGAGTACACGAGAGCCTGAGAACAACGATGACTAAAATCATGGAAATGGTTTCCTTATTGGAAACTTTGCTAGAAACAATAGAGAGCAATTCAATCATAATGACCAATGACACATTTGAAAGTTTTATCACATGTTTGTGAGTCACAGGGATGATTTTAAGGATGTAAATTTGTTTTAATATGTAGAAACCTTAAAGAATATTACTAATCCTTCATATGCCAACTATAAATGATTGGCGATATTTTTGTAAAAATATTCAAATTTATAAGGAATTTATATAGTTTTTATAAAATTTTGGCGATTTTTGAGGTAAAATAATTTTATCCTATAGAATTTACACGAATCATTTTTAAAATAGCGAATCTCATTTTTGGAAAAACCATGGAAAATTAGCCCATGAGCGAAATTTAGCCCCTAAAATCATCCATGGTGAGTCATGCAAACAAAGATTCATCTATTGCAATCTCATTCCCAACTATTGAATAATAAAATTAGGGATCTCAAAAATCAACACTTGGTGAAGTGTTCTTAACTAGTTTTTATTCAAAATAATCATCTCTATGATGATGATTTTGATCAATAGTCCGTGAAGGAGAAACTCAGTAAGACAACTCCAGATGCAGACGAAGATGAAGCTATTTTTTAACCTACATTTCAAGGGTTTTCTTTTAACTTCAGTGAAGAAAACCTTTCAATAATGCAACAACATATAGTAAATCCACTTCCATAGATTTCAAAACAACAGGTTCAAATACTCTTTCCAAGCCCATCATCATACCTTGGGAAGAAATTAGATACAAAAAGAATAGAACAAGACTAGGATATGACAAGGACGTTACCTTTCATATTCTTGATTATTCCAGACTAATCCAATTCCAAAGTGTTAGATTCCTTCAAGAAGTTTCAACTTCACCTGTTCAAATTCAACATCAGAATGCAAAATGCCAACATTGCAATCGAGTTGGTCACATGGAGAATCAGTGTTTTTATCTCCATCCTTGCCAACATTGTGGAAATCATAACCATTCTTCAGACATATGTTCAACACTGAAGAAACCTACAAGATTGAAGATTCACTATGAGTGGATCGATCATTGGCAGTGGTCATCAACAACCAAGAGATTATATAAGTCTTATCGTAGAATTCAATCTCGAGTAAAGACCAATATCACAACACATAGCCCTTTTTTGTCCCTGACATAAGAGTATATAATCAAAGTGGTCCCCTTATGGCCTAGCTTTTAAGCATGACCCTCACGACATGAGATAACATGCGATTTTTTCCACATGCCCACTTTTTTTTGTACACAAATGAAATAAGTATGGCACATTCTTGATCATAAAGGGGGGAGTACAATGATGCAACTCTTCTATACCTTAAGGGGGTAGTTCAAAATCAAGTGAAGATGGTTTGAGAAACCACTTATGGCCTCTCCTTTCAGCTGAAAAAGGGCGGAATTGATGATGGAATTGAAGATGGTTTTCATACCGAAAGTTTCGACAACAACAAACATCAAATATGCCAGATGGGCATCAAATTTTCTAGATGGGAAACACCAATTTGTAGATTGCAAACTTTAGCAGAATTATGGTTCAATGACTTGCTATTAAATCATACACATTATACATTGGGATGTTGTCGGACACCTAAAAGTGTCAAAATTGGTTAGTAGTCATCCAAAAGCCATCAGATACATGGTATCAATTGGTTAGTGGTTATCCCAAACCACAGATTCAGAGAGCACTTTAGTGATACATTGATATTAGAGTGTTGATACTACATGTTCACCAATTAGCAGAAGGCATCAGATTCTTCTAAGCTCAAATACTTGGCAAAATGATCAAATTGTCAAACAATTTAGGGAATGTTCATGTATTGCAACTGTTCACTTCCATATCTTAGCTCTCTTCTAGTTCAATTCAGATGAACCATTCAACATCCAGATCGATGATTTTTCATGCAGTTCTTCATTGAGGCTCAGCTCAGGAGTTTCTGTACGAAGACTTGGAAATGGTACCAGTTTATGCTTCATTGTTGGTATTATTGATCAAACTTGTGATTGAGAGGGGGGGAATGTTAGCTTATGGATTACCTTACCAATCACTACGTCTAATTGTCACCTATATTTGTATTATTCATTTAGGATATTAGTAATATATCCTCAAGTGACGACTAATGAGTTAGTTAAGATTCCCTAGTCTAATTGTCACTAGTAATATGTCCTAGATTGAATCTTCCAAACAAGAGTTCAACTTTTAGATCTGTATTCAAATCTCCTTACTTCTTATACTTTTAAGGTATAAATTCTTTATTTTATATATGCAGAGTAGTTTTATTGCATTATAAATGTCAGATCAAGGTCAAATGTCGAGTTTGAAGACAAGGACAATGAATTTGATCCACATGCTTAGTTGCAATTTAAAAAATATCCATAGGTGATATTGTGAAGAGATGTAGTTGTGTTTGAGATTAATGCAATTGTGTCAGAGATGAAGAGGAAGGTGCACATATTGCATTGACAAATTACATGAACACAACCTCAAATGCTTAGCAATATGATGTCAGTTGGGCTCGATCTACATTTACACGCTTTTCTTTGATCTGGCTTGCCATTAAACCAAAGAACCAGTGATTGTTTTAATGGATCTACTTGATTTCCCTCCAAGTGATCTGTGTAAGCCAACAACAATATGCAATTTTAATCAATTATTCGACGATTATGCCCTCCAATGCACTGGGTTTTATCAACGATCTGGTGAACTGGTGTAACAACGATGTGCTCTCTCTTCCATTGTATGTGTGGATCCTATCTTTACGACGTAAGCCATATCTCCACTCCAATACATGCATTTATGCTTGCATTCTCCTCCAAATGCATGTTTTGATGCGTAACTTGGAATGTCAAAATCAAGTGTGCTTGCATAACATCATATCCACATTGACTTATCAAATTTGTTTATCAATACCATCATGTAAAGTGTGTGAAGTCTTTATTAGTCCCTGCCAAAGCAGGGAATATAGTAATCGATTTTGGGTCAAATTATTTTGACTTTGTAACTATAAGTAAAAATTTTCATGATGTTTTCTAAAGTTTCATAGTATTACTTAAACCAAATATTTTGAAAAATAAAAATTATTTTCTTAATATTTAATATTAAAAACTTTAGTTTATGATTGGTTAGAAAGAATGAAGTGACAATTTAGCTCTGCTTGGATGTGAAATTGTCAGAAAAAAAAATTAATTAAATTTTATTTTTCTTTTTAAAATTTTTAAATATTGTCATGTGTCCTTTAACATTTTATTTTAAAATTTTTAAATATTGTCATGTGTCCTTTAACATTTTATTTTTCGTTTTAAAAATTTTAAATATTGCCATGTGTCCTTTAACAGTGACAGTTGTACTACTATTGGATTATTTCCTCTTGGGAAGATCTCCTTTGTTCACTGTGTATTGAAGTGTATTTAAGTTTTGTTTTATAAGTTAAGACAAACAATAAATAACCCTGACATGAGCATTGAATATTCAGTACTGTAACATTTCAATATTGCCATTCGGTAGCATTGAATAATTCATACCCGCCATTTTGATTGCTGGTGATGAAGTCCCCATTGGCTTTATCCCTCCTCTCTTCCAATCCACCATCTACTACGTCTATTTTTGGGGTCACCACTCACGAAGTCTTTTGATGGAGGAGCGCTTAGCCGCTACTGTTTTTGCACACACTATGTTCATGGTGGGAATGCAAAGACGTTCTCCCCAGATGCCTGAACTTTGTGTGTCATACTACAGTTTCCAGAACCTCTTTTATTGCAGGTATGGTGTTAGTAATATACACGGGTGCTCTTCCCTTTTCAATCCACTTGTTCACCCAAAATTCCATGATAAGAGTCATTTAATATCATCGATACTGTAAATTTAAATATTAGACTCTTACATGAGTCTCTTATGCGCTTAAGGTATTTTTAAATGACATGTTTCCAAGAAACACGCTAAGGATTGGTCCACCATTAAAAGTTAATTCATGTAGACATATTTCTAAAGCTTGTCGTAAAGAGAGAATGTTTGGAAATTGGTGAAAGAATTGTTGTTATTTTAAGTTTAATAATAGTTTAGACATCTAAAAGAGTTGTTATTATTTTAAGTTTAAAATAATAAGATATTTAAAATAATAAGATTATTATTTTAAGTGTAAAAATTGACATTACTACAATTTAATGATTCTAATTTTAATTGTTCAGTGTGTAGAAATTGCAAATAATGTTATCATTCGTAATTATGAGAAGTTTTTGGTGTTATTGATGCTCTAGTCTTTAATTAAGGGATATTGTCATTTTTAATTGGGTAATGTGTTGGAGATTGCAAGTAATATTATGTTATTTTTAATTGTGCAATGTGATGGAGATTACAAAGACATTGTGATTTGGAATTTTACACATTATGGTTTAAACAAATGCTATCAAATTGTTTGTTTCCTTTATCAATTTAATAAAACTACAAAACATAATTTTAAGGCAGGGACTAGCTGCTTTGCAGCTATTACTCTTGTCTCTTATTCAAATGACATAAATAAAGAGACACATATAAAATATCTCATGTTTAATACTTTATTATTAAACATTAAAATAAGTCACTATGTCATTTTCCACTTTAAGAGATAGGAGTGAATGAGGACTTACTTAAACATTAAAATCATGTTTATTTTAAAAGGGAGGTAATTTGTATTAAAGGATACAGGATCTCCACTTTTGAGAAGTTTTACTTTGAAATGTTCTTCTAATTGAAGATTTTTTCTAGTTCCATGGGGACACATTTTTAAAGACGAGAGAAGTTCAATTCCAAAATTGAATTGTAATTTTAAGTTTAAAAAGTTGAAAAGATTCTAGTGAAATACTCTCTCAAATTATTTTTTCGATGAGATTTTTAAAGGGTCAAGGTCAAGCCCTTAAAAGTACTATTTTTGCGTGGAGTGTGATGATGAATACTTTCATGGTTTCTTCATGATGTTTTGTGTCTATTTTTGACACTACCATTGCAATTTTTTCATTCAATTTATCACACATGAAGTACAAGGAAACTTAATGCAATTTGAGTACAAATTGATGTCAATCATGCACATGTAATCAAGACAATCAAGGCAATGAATTAATCAAGCAACGCCAAAGAATATTGAAGCAATGCACAAAACATGCTTGTAACGAAAAGATAATTGGACGTGACCTAGAGTCAAAGCATCATCAATTTTGAAGATGAATTAAACTTTAAAATAAACATTCATTGTAAACTTGCAATAGTCCTTTGTAAGTGCTAATGTCAAAATTAAGTTGAATTTTATTGGATGCATTCTCGATTGAACCTGACATCCATCCGAGTCATTGTAAGTCAAAATTTAACAAGGTTGAGTAAATCTCAAGCCATTGTAATACTTTGGGGTGCATTTTTGATAGTATCTGACACCCTCAACTTCCTAGAAGAAAGAAAGTTCAAGTAAGTGTGAAGTGAAAGTGAGCGAGTATAAGAGAGCCTGAGAACAACGATTACTATAATCATGGAAATGGTTTCCTTATTGGAAACTTTGCTAGAAACAACAAAGAGTAATTCAATCATAATGACCAATGAAACATTGGAAAGTGTTATCACATGTTGGCGAGTCATGCAAACAAAGATTCATCTATTGCAATCTCAATCCCAACTATTGAATAATAAAATAAGGGATCTTAAAAATCAACAGTCGGTGAAGTGTTCTTAACTAGTTTTTGTTCAAAATAATCCTCTCTATGATGATGATGATGATGATGTTTTTGATCAACAGTCTATGAAGGAGAAACTCAGTAAGACAACTCCAGATGCATACAAAGATGAAGCTATTTTTTAACCTACATTTCAAGAGTTTTATTTTAACTTCAGTGAAGAAAACCTTTCAATAATGCAACAACATATTGTAAATCCACTTCCACAGATTTCAAAGCAACATATTCAAACTACTCTTTACAAGCCCATCATCATACCTTGGGAAGAAATCAGCTACAACAAGAATAGAACAGGGCTAGGATATGACAAGGAAGTTACCTTTCATATTCTTGTTTATTCCAGACTAATCTAGTTCCAAAGTGTTGGATTCCTTCAAGAAGTTTCAACTTCACATGTTCAAATTAAACATCAGAATGCAAAATGCCAACATTGCAATCGAGTTGGTCACATGGAGAATCTGTGTTTTGATCTCCATCCTTGCCAACATTGTGGAAATCATAACCATTCTTCAGACATATGTTCAACACTGAAGAAACCTACAAGATTGAAGATTCACTATGATTGGATCGATCCTTGGCAGTGGTCATCAATAACCAAGAGATTATATAAGTCTTATCATAGAATTCAATGTCGAGTAAAGACCAATATCACAACACATAGCCCTTTTTTTGTCCTCGACATAAGAGTATATAAATCAAAGTGGTCCCCTTATGGTGTAGCTTTTAAGCATGGCCCTCACGGGATGCAATAACATGTGGTTTTTTCCACATGCCCACTTTGTTTTGTACACAAATGGAATAAGTATGGTACTTTCTTGATAATAAATGGGGGAATACAATGATGTAACTCTTCTATACCTTAATGGGGGGAGTTCAAAATCAAGTGAATATGGTTTGAGAAACCACTTCTGGTCTCTCCTTTCAGCTGAAAAATGGCGGAATTGATGATGGAATTGAAGATGGTTTTTATACCAAAAGTTTCGACAACAACAAACATCGAATATGTCAGATGGGCATCAAATTTTCCAGATGGGAAACAACAGTTTGTAGATGGAAGACTTTGGCAGAATTATGGTTCAATGACTTGCAATTGAATCATACACATTATACATTGGGATGATTTTGGGCACCTAAAAGTTTCAAAATTGGTTAGTGGTCATCCAAAAACCATTAGATATATGGTATCAATTAGTCAGTGGTTATCCCAAAACACAGATTTAGAGAGCACTTCAATGATACATTGATATTAGAGTGTTGATACTACATGTTCACCAATTAGCAGAAGACATCAAATTCTTCTAAGCTCAAATACTTGGAAAAATGATCAAATTGTCAAGCAATTAGGGAATGTTTAGATATTGCAACTGTTTACTTCCATATCTTAGCTCTCTTCTAGTTCAATTCAGATGAACCATTCAACATCCAGATCGACGGTTTTTCATGCAGTTCTTCATTGAGGCTCAGCTCATGAGTTTCAGTACTAAGACTTGAAAATGATACCAATTTATGCTTCATTGTTGGTATTATTGATCGAACTTGTGATTGAGGGGGGGGAATGTTAGCCTATGGATTACCTTACCAATCACTAAGTCTAATTGTCACTTATATTTGTATTATTCGTTTAGGATATTAGTAATATACCCTCAAGTGATGACTAATGAGTTAGTTAAGATTTCCTATCCTAACCATCATGCATGATTTTAGTGTCTAGAGCAAATCTCTCTATGAGGTGGCATCACACATTGTACTATAAATATGTAACATTGGTGTGAATACATTTGAGTTGGCTAGTGAATCTTTTCCGTCACGTTGTTGTTCTTCGCATATTTTATCAAGGAACCTCTAGACACGCAAAAAAGAGCTTGTTGATTTCTTTGCGCATACCTCACACACAACCACCGATAATATTGATTTATATTTTCATACCATTCTTTTTGTTTTTCTTTAGTGTTCAAATATCGGTACTAACGACAGATTAAGGTAATTGGGTTTGAACAGGTGGGTGGGAGACAACGTTTGTTAATTTTTCAATTGATTAAATATTTGTCAATTTCCTTTATAAGAACAATATCTTGCTCAACGTCCTTGGAATTCAGAGATAAGTATCTTGCATGAATTGTCAGTGTGCAAAAAAACAATAAAAAATTGTCTCTGGATACAAAGAATAATAAAAGCAAGGTAGCTGATAATTTCAGTGTAATAAAATCATGGAACCACTCCTTTCAAATTTAAACTAAACTTAATGTAAGCACTTCAAAAAAACCATGTTAAGTGTCTTCTTTAATAAAAATATATAATGTGACCAAACGATTAGAAACTTTGAATAAACCTTAGCGATCATCTTATTGCATCAAATTTCAATATCAAAGTTCTGATTGGGTACATGAGACAAGGCGAGATTGTATTTGTATTGAATTTCAGTATCTCCTTGGCTCTATACTCTGTACAATTTTTACACAACTCCACAGCAAAGCATCTCCAGAAGAATCGATGCATTTGAAGAATATATGCAAGGTAATCAAAGGATTCAAACTGCTTTCTTAGTGGCAATTTCTGAAACCCTAATTATCTTCTTGGAGAGTACAACAAAGCCCACTCAACTGCAATGCAACATTTAATTCACCCACGACTTTGAAACAATTAAATGGCTGAGACTTTAGGCCTTCCACTAAATCTATGTCCATGACTATGAGATAATTATAGGGTATAAGATGTAAGTTAAATGTGGGGAAAACCAACTTTTTCATCTTAAATTAATTAGGGGAGGAATTCAACTTTCAATCATACAGACAAAAAAGTGAGCTTTTCTTTGAGCTTACCAATCCATCCCAATACATTCTAGTTTCATTGAATTATAATTTCATTAAATGAGGCACAGACTAACTACTTTGTAGTTATTTCCCTCATTTAAATCTATGATTATCATTTATTTTTAGGTTTGTGGATGCCCTTGCATATGAAAGCAAATGTACTCTCTTCTCAATAATTGAATTTATTGAAATTTTGTATTCACATAGGGAAACATTTGTTTTATACTCTTTAAACCCACTATTGGGACCATTATTATTAGTCCCCGCCAAAGGCATAGAGAGACTATAATGATCGATGATTCGTTGACTTCATATTAGTTTGTCTTTTGACTACAAATATTTGCATAATCTCTATTGTTGGAACTAGAGAAATAAAAACATTGATTTGTATATAATTAAAAATACCATATATGTCATGATCTGATTGGATAACATATTGGAGGTCTTATTGCCAGCTTCGCTATTCCCAATGTTTTATATGTTAGCATATCCAAAGTTTTTGATCATCTACAATCTTTTTGAATTTTTTCTATTTTTATTAAAATGTTTAGATATCCAAAGTTTTGAGCATCGAGAGTTAGTTTTTTATTAGTTGACTTCATATTAGTTTGTCCTTTGACTAATGTTTTTTTTGCATAGTCTCTATTGTTTGAGATATTGTTACTATTATTACTTTCTTTTTTTTATTGTTGTTATTTTATATTATTAGAAAATAATATAATATTTATTTTTTATATGTAACATACCTGCCACACTGCATTCTTTCTTAAATGTTTACACAACGCAAGGCCCTTCGGCAGTCCTAACAGACTTAAATGTTTGCTTAACAGGCCTCACAACCTTAAATGTTTACTTACCAGGCCTGTTACTATACATTTTCCTCCAATTTTTTTTATGCAATGTTCTCTGTTGAATATGGGCAATATTGTTCTTCAGCGGCATTACTGGTTGACCGGTTGATGCTTGCTCGTTGCTTGTTCAATGGTTTCTTGTTTTCCTGTTGCTGTTTCTCTTGTTTGTTGGTTGGTCTTGTTGTAGTTTACACACTTGGGACTTTGCAACCGCGATTGGAACTGCGCTTCTGTCATTCCCCATTGACGAGTGGGTTTTGGTTCCATGTTTACCTTCCTATTCGTTGTTTGATGTTTGTTATTTCTAGTTTGCAAGTGAGAAATTTCAATACTCAAGATGCCTGAGTCAAAATCCTCTTACAAAACATATTTGTATCTGAGGAGAAAATACGATTTCCTTTTCTTATATGTCGTTGTGGGTGCAATGGAGGTGGGTTCTGTGTCAAACATTGGCGTTCAAGAATGAGACGAAGACAACATTATAGTCCTTCTTCTCTGGTCATAGTAGTCACATACAAAGATGGGTTGCGAGAGGATTTTGATGGCTCCCAGTATTGAAAATTATTACTTGCAAATTGGGAAAAAAAAAACAATGAATAGGGATGCAACCATGGCACTAAAAGAATGACAGAAGCGCAGTTCCAATTGCAGATGAAAAATACCAACCATGCAAACTGTAAATTTATTAAATGTTTACATAGTAGGAGGCCTTTGGAAGGTCCTCACATCCTTAAATGTTTATCTAACAAGATTCACAACCTGGAATGTTTGCTTAACAAGTGTGTTACAATACATTTTCCTCTGATTTTTTGTTACAATCTTGTTTGCAATGAATTTTGCCAATATTGATCTTCATCGACATTCCTAGTTGACTGGTTGATGCTTTCTCGTTGGTTCATTGGATGCTACTTATTGTTGTTTGATTCAAATTTGCAGAGTTGAGGTCCTGCAGCTGCAGATGGGCCTTTTGGTACTTGTTCATTGGTTTGTTGTTTGCTTCTTTCTCTTGTTTGCTTCGACTTTGCAAGGTTGGGGTCCTGCATTTGCAGTTGGACCTGTTGTTGCAGTTTACAGGACAGGGGCTGCGCTTCTATCCTTCCCCATTCGTCGATGGGTCTCAGTGTTGCGGTTTCATTCTTGCACTACTTAACAGACCTGTTACAATACATTTTCGTCCATTTTTTTTTTTGCAGTGTTGTCTGTAGTGAATATGGACAATATTGTTCTTCATCGACATTGTTGGTTCACTGGTTGATGCTTGCTTGTTGCTTGTTCACTGATTTCTTTTTTGCCTGTTGTTGTTGCTCTTATTTTCCCGTTTCTCTTGTTGTAGTTTGCACGCTTGGGATTCTACAACCACGGTTGGAACTGCGCTTCTATTGTTCTCCATTGACGGGTGCGTTTCATTGTTATGTTTACCTCATATTCGTTGTTTGTTGGTTTCTATTTCCAATTTGCAAGTGAAAAAGTTAAATGCTGGTGATGCAGAACATTTTCGTATGTGACTACAACGATTAGAGAAACATGAGTGTGATGTTGTCTTGGTGTTGTTCTTGACGTCGCTATTTGCCAGAGATCCTATCTCTATCGCATCCATAGTGACATCACAAAGGTTGAAAAATCTATGACAAGTGCACTCAGAATAATACACAAAGAACATGAAATAAATCATAGTGATGTTATGCAAATGATACGTGCACTTGGAAATACATTGCTTAATCTTCAACAAATCTCTGCTCAACAAACATTCGACGTTGCACTTTCCCTGCCCCTGGACTATGGTTCAAGGAAATGTGTCTTCAAAAACACATCTCCACTTGAAAAATGCAAATTGGAACATGGTTTTGCAGTTGGGACACCAAAAATACTATTAAAATAAAATAATATGAAAAATGTTGCAATATGTATAAACAACATCTCTTTGGACTTGAACCAGAGTTTGTGGAGCTCTAACTATATTTCATAGATGAGAATTGTTTTCCCATAGTTAATATGTTTCTATGGCTTCATAATTATCAGACTAATTGTTGTTGTGTGAGGGATAACGTTCTTATCTCCCTTTCTTTTTCCTCTTCTATACTTACCCGTTTTTCCCTCTTCTTCTTCCCCTCTATTATCCGTTTATGTTTCTATACTTAGTCGTGTTTCTGTGCTCACAGGTTCCCATGGTGGCAAACTGACAAATCATCATCTCCATCTATATGTTCACATCACGAGTCCGACCGACTGTCGTTCGTTTGCATACTTAGCCAATTTTATAACCGCGGGTTCGCGAATAGGTGCTATCGAACTCCGGTGCCCCGTGTTAGGGGTATACATATTGCACCAAAAACTTCAGTGATCTACAATTCAACCTCTGACTCCTCGAATTTGCAAGCCCGACTCTACCAATGATGACTCAGTCTATCCAACCCACCTTTCCATACTTAATTGAGTCTTCAAATTTTTGCGGGTTCACAGACTCCCGGGTTGAAAAAAGTTTGAAAGCATTTTTTACTCCCCTTCATCCCCGCCACCTTACACAATTCCCAATGCACATTAATTATGTTTTTACTAGTGAAAACTCACCATACAGGTTCAAAAATATTGGCATTAATAAGAGGAAAACTCGAGGACATCTCCCATTAAAACGCATGAACAGGCGAACATTATGGGATATGTTGTTTTTTTTGTGTCCATATTGAATTGGAAAAAAATGTTGGCTATTTTAGTTTTTTTAAGGCATCATCATAGTAAGAGTGCAATATTGTGCTACCCCATTGGCATCCACAAAGGTGTCATCCACAAAGGTCTTGACGTCATGTCCCTCTTTAATACTGTGCATATATTACAGGTTGTTATATTTGAGAATATGCTTACATAAGGAAATGTTAACGCATATGTTATGTCATAACTCACCACACATATTCGAAAACATTGGAATTAATAGGTGAAAATATCGAGGACATATTCCATTAAAACACATTAAACCAAGATTTACGGAAGATTATACTGTCATCCTCCAACGTTCATTTTAAATACTTATTCCCATTTCCCTCTATCATCGAAAACTTGGGCTTTAAGGTGCCTTCATTGTGATGTTCCTGGTCATCCACATGTGAGACATCTTAGAGATGACATTCAAGCCCAATTGAAATATGAGGGAATGGTTTTGTGTGACGTCATCTTTGACCGAAAAAAAATATGTTAGCCAACAAAAACTCAGACGCAAAAAAATTCAAGTATCTTATGATTTGTATTCTCCGTGTATTCAATCCTTTGGTTGGTTAAAAGGCCTGCTTGAAGATTTGTATGTTGAACTTCTTTGTTTTGTTACTGGAAATTGGAAGGGACTTTCAAGTCACCTGCAAAATGCTCCTTTGTTGAAGTGTATAGCTTCTTCCAACAACACATATTTGGCAAGTGTATCAAATCCTGCAGACCACACAAGAATTTATCTTTCATCAAAGGAGTCACACATATCGTGGCTTGCAAAATGGTCTGGAATATTCGGAAATGACGCCAAATATTACTCCATGCGCGAATATACTCAGAAGAAAATTATAAATTTGGATCCTCACGAACGTGAGAAGCTGTATGGGTGGTTGAATCAACATCCTAAAATTACAGAAGTTTCTATTTCAAAGTTTGTTGAGCAACTTGGGTGTGGTAACAGACTTGAAAAAAAGTCAGCTTCTTCGTCAAAGTTTGTTTACCGACCTATGGATATAGTAACAAACTCCACATACAATCGACTTTCTATCGGTACTGCACATTTTTTTCACTATTCCTATGCATGTGCTTGTATTTGGATCGAGGAGCTTGTCGCTCTTTGCATGAATATTCTCATGGTATTTGAAGGTGGTTATATAACCAGGAAACGAGGCTCTCAAAATTTTTTGATGCCTACATCAACATGTAACTAGGAAAAGTTAATGGAAAGGAATTTGGGACTATGGAATTTGCAACACTTTCTGAAGATTACTTTATACTACCACCTTCTGCAAGAAGTTTGTGTATTCAGGGAATGATTTGGTTTCTCAAGATCACCTTTTACTACCAACTTCATATAATCATTTTGTTTCATTCTTTAGAGGAGACCTTGATGTGGTGGATATTCTAGAGATGTTTCCACTGAATATCAATCTTCCTACTGTTTCTTGTGCTTTGAATAAGGATAATGCATTTCTTCTGTTGCAGTAGATCCAATATTTGAAAAAAAACGGAAGTTGCTCGATGCTTGAAGTATTGACTTGTCTGGTTCAAATAAATCTCTATGGCCCTCATTGCAAGTGCCTTTGGAGTTGTTCATCAGGATCACAGGTTGATAAGCACAAAGTGTCGTCCTGGTCGTAGAGTGCTTCCATCACCAGCTTGCATTTTCACAGGTGCTTTTATTGCTACCTTCTTTCTTTGTCCTGGTGGTGGATCCTTCTATCCCAACCGACATGATGGAAATAAACTAGCTCTAGGGAATTTGATCAGTTTCGGGGCTCTGAGTTGACTATATATTAATTTTCGTTAACTTAAAAAGGTTTATGTGTGCAACCTAATGTTAGACAGAGAAAATACAATTTCTTATTTTTAAAAATATAAAACAATGTATTTTTTTAACACATGATTGTTCGAAAAGTTTTAGGCATTGTTTTGGATTCACGTCCTTCAAGGATGTTAATTAATTAGACAATTAATATTTCTTGTGCCAATGCAATAGACCCATTGTCGACTATGGAAATCACATTAACATTGCAATGTCAGATAATAGATGTCTGACATGTAGCTAATGTTGAGGTCATCATCGCACAGGACACCCAATCTCCAAAGATTTCCGGACTCAAAGAAACACTAAAGTCGATGCTCTTTGCAGTTTTGAATATCCTGCACTCTAAGTGCTTTGACAATGACATGCTTGCTTGTTCACCGCATTATCACCCTGCACTCAATGACACTGTTCGCATTGCCACAGCCAATGTAAATGTCCAAAGTTGAAGCTATCTAGAGCTTGGAGTCACCGCCAGTGTGGATGCCTGAAGCTAAAGCTACCTGGAGCATGGGGTCACGAATTGTTACACTTGACATTAGTACCAATAGTGATCAAAAGTTGATTGTATGTCGAGACTGTTACTATATCTAAAGGTCACTCAACAAACTTTGAGATAGAAGCTGGCTATCTGTCAATTATTTTACAACTTTGAGATAAAAGGTTCTGTAATTTTAGAATGTTGATTCAACCATGCATACAGTTTCTCACCTTCGTGAGGATCCAAAATTATAATTTCCTTCTGAGTGTATTTGGGCATGGAGTAATATTTGGCGTCACTTCCGAATATTCCAGACCATTTTGTGAGCCACGATGTCTACCACTCCTATGACGAAAGATATATTCTAGTGTGATGTGCAACATTTGATACACTTGCCAAATATGTGTTGCTGGAAGAAGCTATATACTTCAACAGAGGATCATTTTGTAGGTGACTTGAATGTCCCTTCCAATTTACAGTAATAAAACAAATAAATTCAACATACAAATCTTCAAGTAGGCCTTTCAACCAAACAGACGATCGAATACAGGAAGAATATCAGTCACAAGATACTTGATTTTTTTGTCTCAACTTCAGTTGGCTAACATAATTCCCC
The DNA here is from genome assembly GCA_009831015.1 of Picea engelmannii. Lineage (NCBI taxonomy): Eukaryota > Viridiplantae > Streptophyta > Pinopsida > Pinales > Pinaceae > Picea > Picea engelmannii. The sequence goes on along the minus strand of ML799439.1, from coordinate 211,729 downwards.
CCCCCCCAAAGATGACGTCACATAAAACCACTACCTCATCTTTGAATTGGGCCTGAATCACATCTATAAGTTATCTCAGTTGTGGATGACCAGGAACATTACAAGGAAGGCACCTTGAACCCCAAGTTTTCTATGATAGAGGGAAATTAACACTTTGCAAACTATGGAATATTGAATAAAAAGTTAATGCAGGGAGGCCATATCTAGAAGAGACAAACTATTCAAGAAGTTGTGATAGATATAGTTGGCAACACCCATGAAGTCCAAGACCAAAATTTATATTCAACTCATTGTTTTTAACCAGGCAAGCATTTGATGATCAAGTTGAAATCTATAAAAGACTGTCTACATGCTTGATTCTTGTACATATTTGTTTTTTTTGTCCGCGGGAGCCCCAATCACAATCATTATGGAAAGCACATTTAAATTTCAGAGAATATGTGTTGAACTATTTCAAAACAACTATTTTGGGAAATATATTCAGTTGTATTTTGTAACCTAGTTTATCTGAATATAATATTTTTGAGGTTTTTGTATGGTGTTTTCGAATGTACGATATTGTTTTTTTTCGTATTTTTTTTTTTAAATTGACTCATTTTCCTGTAAAGCTATTGATAGATGAATTCAACATCTTTTTACAAGAATTTAAGACGCTCTTTGATCCATAGTTAAACATGCACAACAAGCTTTTTTTCCTCCTGCCCAACACTTCGATTTAAATAAAAGCTACTCTATTCGCTCCTTACATTTTACATGAAAGAATAATTTGTGATAGGACATAGTTATGTGGCGCCCACCCTATACTTAAGAAACAAATGGGTGGATCCGTCCTACTTTCATTCTTCGAGGCCCCGTAAATAGAATGAATTAATGACTCTATTTCAATAAGGCAACTCATGTGTTGACGTCATGTTCTTGTTCAATGTTGTGCATGTATTACAACTTCTTCTATTCGAGAATATCCTTGCATATAAAAAATGTTACGTCATATATCTATCTATCTATCTCTCTCTCTCTCTCTCTCTCTCTCTCTCTCTCTCNTATATATATATATATATATATATATATATATATATATATATATTCTATTGCTTATGGGTTTGAACGAAATTTGCGAACCGAAAAACACCCTGCAAATTGGAAGATGCTTTGCATTTGGACCACAAATAATCTATTAAGATATGTTAATATGAATACTATTGGAATAAATATAAACACATTCTCTTTGAACTTGAAGTTGTCTTTGTCGACCCCCAGTATATTACATAGATGAGACTAAATGCTTGTTTCTCCCTTTGTTGTCCCTTCTCTATACTTACCCGTTTTTCCCTTGTCTTCTTCCCCTCTATTATACCTTTGTGGTTCTATACTTAGTCACATTTCTATGATCACAACTTCTCGGGTTGGCGAATTGGAAGATGCTCATCTTCATCTATATCTTCACATCATGAGCCCGACTGACCGTGGTCTATTTCAATACTTAGCCAGTTATCTGACCATCGGGTTTCGAGTTAGCACTATCGAACACTTATGCCCCTTGTTCCTTCATATACATCTTGCACCCAAAAACGTGATTTGCAATTTATGCTTTTACTAGTGATAACTCACCAGGGGTTTGAAAAAATTGGCATTAATAAACGAACAGTGGATGTTGTTCTGTGAGATACTTACCCCTTTTTCCCTTTCCTTGTTCCCCTCTATTATCCCTTTCTGGTTATATACTTAGTAACCTTTCTATGATAATGAGTTCCTGGGTTGGTTGACTGATAGATCTTCATCCCCATCTATATCCTCACATCACGAGTCCGACCGATCTTCATTTCTTTCCATACTTAGCCAATTTTATGGTCGCGGTTTCCGGGGTTGGCGCTATCGAAATCTGTTGCTGCTTGTTCTGTGATATACATATTGCACTCAAAACTTATGTGATCTACAATTCCACCTTGGAATCGAACTCACAAGATTCACTCTACCCGGGTTCACAAAAGTTTCAAAGCATCTATCGATGCCTTCCATCCCCACTACCTTCGCGCCCTTCCTAATGCACATTAATTATGGTTTTACTAGTGACAACTCAACACACTGGTACACAACAAGTGGCATTAACAAGAAAAAAATATTGAGGACATCTCCTATTAACACACATTAAACCACCATTTATGGTACTCCGAACGACTGTTGTTTCTTTCCATACTTGGCCAAATTTTTCCACGTGTTCCGTGATATACATCTTGCACCCAAAAAATTTGTGATCTACAATTCCACCCCGGGATCCTCCAACTCGCAAGCTTCACTGTACCCGAGTTCACAAAAAGTTTCAAATCATTTATCACTCCCTTCCATCCCTGCCACATTCGTGGCCTTTCCAATGCACATTAATTATTTCGACCTCTAGATTGCACTTCCATTGTTTCGTGACCTGCAAATAACACTTTGACCTCTACGACCCTATTCCATACTTAAACACTTTTTCGATTTCGGGTTCCAAGACTGACAAGCTCAAAATTGTGTTTCGAATCTTCCGCAACTTGCAAATAGTGCCTAGAGTTCCGTGATATCAAATTTGTTCGCTGGAATGCCCCATCATGAACCCGATCGTTCGTCGTTCCTTCAATACTTAGCCGGAAGTTGGCTATATGTTCATGATGTGGTACATTTCCATGGTTTCACATGCTTCAACCATTGTTTATCGATTCCGTACTGGCGGGCTCAAGATTGTGTTTCCAATGTTTTGCGACTTGCAAACAATATATATTAGCAAAAACTAGTCCAGGCTAGCGTTTCCCTATTCCATACTTAGACACTTTTTTGATTGCGGGTTCCCATAATGACGTGCTCAAAATTATGTTTCGAGTCTTCCGCGACTTGCAAACAGTACCCAAATTTTTGTGATATGCAATTTGTCCGCTGGAATGCCCCATCATGAGCTCGACCGTCCATCATTCCTTTCAATACTTAGCTGCAAGTTGGTTGTATCTTCATGACATGGTACATTTCCATGGTTTCACATGCTGCAACCACTGTGTATCAATTTCAACATAACGTTTCCCTATTCCATACTTAGACACTTTTTCAATTGCGAGTTCTCAGACTGTCGGGCTCAAGATTGTGTTTCCAATGTTCCTCCACTTGCAAACAGTGCTCGGATTTCCGCAATATACACTTTGTCTGTAGGAATGCACCATCATTCCCTCTTCTGTGTTACTTGTTCTATGATCAACACTTCTGAGACATACAATTTGAACCTTGAACCCTCACCTTTGCTGGTTATATCTTGTAACGTTATTTTGAAGCCTGGCTGATTGCTTTCGATAATTAGCCATTCCTTGATTGTTGTTCCCTATCCTTTCCACCTTCTTACTTCTTTATGGATTTTCAATTAATAATATTTAATGCTAACAGTTCTCCATGCAGGAACTGTAAACATTTCCATTAATGAGCAAAAGGCTCGAGGATATCTCCCACACTTCTGCGATATACAAATTGACCATCGGACTCCCACATCATCCCCTCTTCTGTGTTGCACATTTTGCACTCAAAATTTCCAAGACATGAAATTTGACCCTTGGGGCATCACGACTCTTAGGGAACCATTGTCACCTTATTTTGAAGCATGTTTGACCGCTTTCCATACTTGCCCATTTCATGGAATCTCTTTCGTGGATCCTCGGGTTGGTCGATTCACAAAATCTCCAGTTCCTAGTCACTCTTTACTGTGCCCACCACCTTCACACTTCTTTCGAATTGTGAAATGACCAAGGTTTAATGCTAACAACTCATCATGCAACAACCATACATACCATCCTTAATAATCAAAAGGATCGATGAGACAGTCACATTGGCAATCGCTACACAACTTGCCCAAAAATATGCAGAAAAGATCTTGCCACATAATGGAATATCTATTACAAATTTCAATATATTAGCGAAAACGAGTTCGACCTACCATTCGCCTATTCCATACTTAGCCACTTTTCGATTGTGGGTTCCCAAACAAGTGGGCTCACAATTCTGTTTCCAATGTTCCGTGGCCTGCAAACTGTACCCGAAGTTCCGAGATATAAAAATTGACCTCTGGACTGTCCCATCATGCCCTCTTCCATGTTATGCATTTTTCACTCAAAAACTTCCGAGACATACAATTTGACCCTCGGGCCCTCACCTCTCATGGTTATACCTTGTAACCCTATTTTGAAGCCCGACCGACCACTTTCCATAATTAGCCATTCCTTAATTGCTCTTTCCCATCCCTGTGACCTTTGCACTTCTTTCTAAATATGCAATTAGTAAGCTTTGATGCTAACAACTTGTCATGCAGGAACCACCAACATTTTCATTAATGTGCAAAACACTCGAGGAGATCTCCCCTTAATATTCATTAAACCAAGATCTACAGAGAGTTATATTATCCCTTCCGATTGTTCATCTCAAACAACATGAAATGTCTTTTGTGGGTCGTCACGTTGGCGTGTTCATGAAATATCCAATCCTTAATTGCTCTTCGTCGTACATGCCATCTTCGCACTTATATGTATGCAAATACTAGTATTTAATGCTAACAACACATCATGCAACAACCGTCGAGATTTTCATTAATGAGCGAAAGGCTCGAGGATATCTCCTATTCACATGCATTGGACCAAGATTTGTGGAGGGTTATATTATCCCTTCCAACTCTTCATTGCAAACATCATCTGGAGAAAGTGAACATTCTCGTAAACCTATGGCAACAACTCGACAACAGTTATGTGGAGAGATAATGAATATCTTCGAACGCGAGGACTAGAAATTCCAATGGTCCAGGGCATACTCTTACTATTCATCACGTTCCGCCCAGAACGAAGTGATTTTGACCTCTGGAATCACTCATGCAGGATGCATCCCTGAGGTTTTTTATTGTAAGGAGGTGGTCTCTTGGTGCGCCAAAAATTATATTTCAAGCCAAAGAATTATCCCACTGCGCGACCATTCTCCTATTTCTTTGTCACCTCAGGTCTTCCACAAGATGTTAAGATTTATAGAGCCAACATTGACCTTCAGGGGACAAGACTGCAAGCAGTTTCTAGAAAAACATGATAACGGGTTGGACCTCTTACCCGAGTTCCTCGAAGACCCGACAACAGTGCCTGAAGATATCACAAAGTTGCAGGTCAGTTCCTTTAGAAATCCATTCCATGAAATTGCTTGGTTGTTTACAAGAATAACGAGACATGAATCCACGACAAGCATTTCCCGGATGGTTCTTTATATTTTGTATTTCACAATCAAGGAACAATTCATTTTTTATTTGGGGAAGCTAATTTCCATTGAAATCTATTCCCAATTGTCACAATTCAAAGAAGATAATAAATTTTATATGTCATCCTACTTGATTCCCGCGATAGCGCATTGTTGTATGTTTCCAAAATTTTCTCTATCCAAGAAGATAAACTATGAATTCAACCCAGTAACATTCTGGTACCAGGCCTTGTGGAGGCACAATGCCTCACATTGTTTTAATGAGGTTTTTAATGACTTTGTCTCGGTTTTCAAATATTTATTGTTAGGAAAGGATGCTCCTCGGATGTCTGGCCGTGCAACCAAGTTTTTGGATAGGAAGTGGACACTTGAACAAAGGGAAAATTACAGTGTAATAATGATTTTTGGCTCCAAGGAAAATCCTACTTTCCTTCCATGTCACATCACGGACAATATGTTTGTTACAAAAATAGCAAGGCAATACAACTATTGGTTGCATTTTTTCATGGAAAGAGAAAAAAACATTTCATTCCTCTGCCCTGGAAAGTCGGGGACTTCGTGTTCAGGAACGCCAACAAGATTGATGAATTCGCAGGCCATTTCAAGAACTTGAACCTAAGATATGTTGAAAGGATAAGAGGGTTCGACCCTCATGGGATTTTTCTAGAACATTTACTAGCAGTTGGCTTTAGTAGCTCTTTTATCCATACATGCCTGACCGAAGATAGAGACAATGACCACAAAACTCCTGCTCTTGATGATGGCAACATAGAGACATTGCAAAGAACAACTGAATTGTACAGACAACATGGAAAAGGCTCCAGTGAGAAGAGTGTCTAGTCCCCGACCAACACTCCCAAGAGAATGACATCACTGAGCATCGCTTCAATGGCCCACCCCAGTAAGAAAGAAACCCATAAATCTTCAAATGGAGGAGGAGATAAGAACCCTCCTTGCGGAAAAATTGATAGTTCTCACAAGCTTCCTATGATGAAGAAGAGGAAAAACATTGTAGGGCAGGCGGAAGAGCTCGAAATTGAAAGTGAGAACATGCAACTTGAGACTGTTTTGGATGACGTGTTCCACAAAGTTGATCAGTCTGTGGACGTGATGCACATAGTTCCACAATGGAAATAGATGACATCGACTTTTTTGATGAAGATGAATCCTTTGTATTCCAGAGCGTTGTTTTTGACAACCAATCTAAAAATTTAATTATTGAAAAGAGAGTTGTAACAAATAAGAAAGGGAAATATCATTCATAGATTAACCTTGGGAACATGTGGTCGTCCCAAATCTCTCGATTTCACCGAACAACCGCAGATGCTCTTGATGATTCCATTGGAGGAATTGAAGCAGAGAATACCAGATTGAATGGTCGAATCAAGGAATTGGAGGAATTGAAGTAGAGAATGCTAGACTGAATGGCTGAATCAAGGAATTGGAGGAGGCTTTGATTCCTACCCCATTATTTTCAAGTCCTTTAGTAAAAACCATGAATGCACCCCTGCAACCAAATTAAAAGGATCCTCCAGCCTCCTCACATCCTGTAGAGGCTATGTAGAGAAGAATATCAAGAAAAGAATGGAGCTAATTATTGAAGCCTGGGAAACATCACAAAATATAGTTGCCTTTCGAACGAGGGCACATGCTTTTCACAAACATTTGCAGGCGAATTTAAAAAATGAAGAACGTTTCTATCTAGAGATGGTGATCCCTTTTGGCAACCATGTCATCAACATCTCAGATCTGAAAAGAAGACAAGAAGATCTCCCCTCCCCAAACTGGATCAAACAATTAAAAGCATGTTGGAAAGAGAAAGTTAAGAACCTACACCTCATTTTCGAATCATGTGAACAAGCCATATCAGAGAACGAAGAATTATTCAGAAACTTGACCGAAATAGACTTAGCCGGAAGTACCAATGAGGTTCAAGACCCAAAGTTAATCCTCAACTCCTTGTCCTTAACCGAGCAAGCCTTCGATGAACAAGTTGATATTTTAAAGGGGTTGTCTTTAGAAATTTTTTACGACATCCTTGAATATGGTCAAGATGATGTGGAGAACTGGCTAGTGGACTATTTGCCAAACAATGAAGAAATTTGAACAGGCTCTGCATAGTATTTCTATGGATCTAAGGAAATTAGAAAATGAGCTTTTCAACATAGAAATCCGGGATGAAATCAATGTGGTCCCCATGAGAAGCTACATTGAAGAATGGATCCAAAGGAGAATGGACAAGCTCACCGACGAAGGGCAGCAACCGGTTGGCACGATTCCCATTGTTGACGATGAGAGAAACAAAAAGGAATCGAATTCATAGTAAGTCTATACTGATCACATCTTGCTTTATTTATCAATCCAATTATTCTACCTCTTTAAATATAAATCTCTAACCAAAGACCAATAACTTCCAATTTCTTCTTTTCAGGTCTTCCTCTCTATGACCGTGCACTTCTTATTTCTACAGTCCTATTTCTTGTACTTATTTCTTTTATGGTCCATGGGAGCCCCATCCCAGTCTATATGACAAACCCATTTAAATTTCCAGAAATATGTAAAAAATTCCATAAATATGTAACAAACATTATTAATTTTTGATAAACTTCAAAGAAAACTAATTCAGGAACAATTTCGATGGTGCCTTGTGCGCTGCTTTCAGAATGCTAAATTAGTTCTCTTTATGCATATCGATCATCTTCTTTTATTTTATGTGCTCATAATTTTTTTCCCTTCAACTATGTTGGATGTCAGGAAATTGTGTCTCTTATATTTGAATGTTTAATGTGTCCAGGAACCTTTATTTCAAAAAAAATAAAAATAAAAAAATACTACTATCCTTTTTTATTGCTTCAAGTCATTACGACGGAAAATTTCTAAGTCCCATATTTGAAATATACATGCCCCATGAACATCCTCGTTCGCATATTAACCCCATATTAATATAATATTATGATAAAATAATTCGGGAGGTTCTTCAGGGCTCTGACCTTACTTCCGCAGTGACATTCTCACCGGGTCATCTACCAACCCAATGTCTTATGGCTGGCGTGTGACACACTAGCACCCATCATTTTCTGCATGGATACCACCTGTACTTCAAGATGCTTCCCACATGTCTCTACTGCTTCGAGCTTCTATTTCTCCCTCAGTCCCGCCATAGTAGTGCATTTATTCCCAGTCCAACCTGGCAAAGACTACGCTTCCATGCAACAATTGTTTTGAACAAAACCCCTAAGAGAGATATAAAAAATACTTAGTATGTATGACTTTTGTGTTTGAACTTTATAAAGAAAAATCTGGGGCACATATTCTTTTAAAAATTTGTTTGATATATAAAGTTGTAGTCCTTAAAAGCTTCTCTAAAAGACTTTCCATCTTTTACATGTATTTTCCTTTATCTAATAGCTTGGGTACTTTTCTTTTTACATTACCCTTATCTTGGAGCAAGGTTACCTAAGCGTTAAGCATTTTCTTTATTCATGAGATCATGTTTCTTATTTTAGAAAGTAAATATGATTGTTTATCTTGCAAGTAGTGGTATATGTTTAATGATTAGAATGAGTAGAGAGACATTTGGGGGGGTTACCTATTATAGTTCTTTTTTCAAATTTTAGTCGGCTTTCATGGCAGACTTCTAATTATGGTAACTGGTTTTTCGGGTTCCCTTGGATGGGAACCTTGTGATATCCCCTCTCGCATGGGTGGTCTTGTCAGGGATATTTACCTATCCCTCACTTGTTTTCTTTTATGATATTTGACACCCTTTTATTTTGTCTTTACTGTTGGTTTCTCGATGATCTGGAGGTAGGGGCCCACAGGATTCTATTTTGTTTTTCTGGTTCAGTGGTGACGTCTCTTTGTCAAGCTGGAAATTATTTGATGGATTTTCAAGATAGTGGATTATTAGGTGCATCCGACAAGGAGGGATGGGACTGGGAAGGTCTATTCAAAGCTGTTGATGAGTTATGTGGTTTAAATGGAGGTCAGAAGCATTTAGGAACCTCATTGAACTATTTGGAGCCGTCACCTCCAACATTAACAATTCTGACTTCCTTTGTTCTTGCTACATGTGATAACTCAGTCTTGATTTCCCAACCCTCTTAGCCTCATGTTACAGATGAGCGGTTTGTAACTTCAAGTGTTTCTCAATTGAGCTATTTTCAGGAGGTTGGTAACAAGGGTGGTAGCGGTTTTTCTCGTAAGGATACTTGGCTTGTAAAGGATCCCTCCTCGACTCATGGTTTGAGTGAGCCAGAGGGTCTTAAGGGTTCTAGGTATAGGAAGGCTGCCAGAGTCTGGAAGCCAAAAAAAACTCGTCGGTGACTGGTTATTGGTATGGACGTCGGGCTCGAGGAGACGTGTCAGCTGGCACTCTGTGCATTGGTAGGTTGCTTTGATTATAAACGTAAATGTGATTTATCCTTCTTGGACTGGATGAAAGAGGTTTGGCTCTCTCGACTTGGGTATATCCCGACATATACGACTCTTACTTGTGGTTGGTTTAGTCTTATTTTTAAGATGCCCGAGGATGCAGAGAGAATTTTGGATCAGTTTTGGGATTACAAGGGTGGCAACCTTATGCTGAAAAGGTGGTGAACAAGCTTTAATCCATCTTCTGAGTACTTTAGTTACAAACATGTCTGGGTATTGTTACTAGGACTGCCCTTAAATATCTAGAATTTACCCGCGCTTAAGGCCATTGGGAATTTACTTGGTCGTTTCTTGAAAGTTGATGAAACTCGTCTTCTCTCGACTGATAAGAGTATGGCGCGAGTGCTGGTTGAGTTAGACTTTCATGCAGGCCTAATGGAATCCATTGAGCTAGAGTGGAGAGGACAAGTTTCTATCCAACGTTTAGACTATCTTGGGCTGCCTTTTCGGTGTTCCTCCTACCGGCAAACGAGCCACCTTAGGAAGGATTACCACCCTACTTTTGTTGCCACAGAGGAAGATGACGAACAATTTTTTGGTTCATCGAACTTACTTTATATGGATGAAATCCCGGTTGGACTGAACCCTTTGGGTGTTGGTGCTACATAGGACTTGGAGATGGATATGGATGGCACTCATAACACACTCTTGGGTAAGATCAATTTCTTTTTCCCTTCACTTTTTCTTAAACTCTCACTTTGGGAAAGGGACTTTTTGGGGAATTCCTCTCTGTTACTTGTTGTCTCTTCGGGTTCATCTAGGAAAGGGGTGGAATCTGTGGCTGGGGAAGAGACTATAGGGGTCCCTAATCATGAAATAGGTGGCTCTATAAACACCAACCTGGATGTTGTGGTCTTAGAATCTTCGAATTCTCTCCCTACTTCCATTTCCTCACTACCTGTGCCCGCATATGAATCGACTGGTTTTGATCCTCCCTGTGCACTGGTACTTGAGTCTTTAGTGACTTCGTCGCATGAGTCCTTAGATACGATTCCCTTACAGAATTTTTGGGGAACATAGGATTTTGAAAACTTGTATTGCGATACTAGTGAGGCTTTGATGTCTGATATACCATTGTGTATTAGGAAACTGGCCTAGTCAAGAGGTTTGAGCACAGAGGTATCTCCTATTAAAACAAGGATTGCTCGGGAAAAAAAAGAGCAGGGCTCTTCTTCTGTCATTCTACCATCAGCTTCTTCTGTGGAAAAAGGGGCGCTTAGAGGCATGAAAGCCCTTGTGAGGGCTAAGTCATGATCCTCTTTTCCATAAATGTAAGAGGGGTGGGGGGTCCCTTAAAACTTCCCAACATGCGAAGGTTAATCTCTTCTAGGAAACCGTATTTAATTTTTCTTCAGGAAACACTTGTGGATGAGGAAAAAGCTAGGAATTTTTTTATTGCATTGTGTCCATATTGGAAGCTCTTTATTGTGAGCTCAAGGGGGAGGTCAGGAGGAATCCTGGTGGCATGGAACCCTTATCTGTTGGATCTGCAACCTTTCTTATGTGCTGGTGGTATTCTATTGGTAGGTGTTCATATTCTTGACAACAAAAGGATTAGCTTCATAAATATGTATGGCCCGTGCTCTGGACGTAGATATTTCTGAGAGAATGTGAATGCTAGTGGACTTCTTGATCGAAGGAATATGATTATTGCAGGTGATTTCAATTTTACGACTGATTTTGATGAAATTTGGGGGCCTTCGGGCTTGATAGATTCACAGGCACAGTACTTCAGAGACTTGTTCTTGAGACACCACTTAATTGACATTAATCTTGTGGAGGTGGTCCCGACTTGGAGTAATTGTAGGATGGGGAAGGAAAAAATTTCTAAAAGACTAGACAGAGTCTACGCATCTGCTAATTTGCTTGAGGACTCGACACTCTACATATCTTGGGTCGACCAACACTACATTTCTGACCATGCACCAGTTCTTTTTCAAATTGATTTTGGGGTCAAGTCTGTGTCTTATCCTTTTAAATTTAATTCGGTTCTGTTGAAGGATGAAAGATTTGGGGATTTGGTCAAAGATGTGTGGACTTCTACAGAGGACCGATTGGGAGGCAACGCACAGTCAAGATTAGTAGGAAAGATAAAATCATTGAAGGACAGAGTGAGAAAGTGGCTTGTTAGTAAGAAGAAGAGTGATCAATAGAAATATACTCAGCTTGAAAAGGATATTGCTATTTTGACAAAAGAAAGTCTGGAACACCCCAAACAAACTAAGCCACTCATCCAATTAAGTTTACTCATAAAAGAGAAGAACAAATTGTTATTGGCCGAGGAGGAATTGTGGCGACAAAAGAGCTATCTATAGACGTAACAAAAAATATATTTGGGAGGTTAAGGTTGAATCTAATCATGTTTTTACAGGGAAGGAGGATATTAAGGGAGAATCTTTGAGACATTTTAGTTCCTTTTACAAAGAATCACATCTCTCAATTGTGGATCAGATTGAGGTAGTGATATTATATCCCATATTGACAACAATTAAGTAGGTTCAAGCTCTTGAAAAGCCAGTTACGAAGGCATAGATTCTAGAGGTTCTATAGGGGTTTACCAAGGACAAGAGTCCTGGTCCTGATGGTTGGATAGTGTAGTTTATTTTACACTTCTTTGATTTGATTGCAAATGACCTTAGGGAGGCTGTTGAAGAATCACACACTTTTGGTATGGTTAATAGATCTTTGAATTCAACCTTTATAGCACTTATTCAAAAATTCAATGGACCAGCTACTTTTGGTGACTTCGGACCGATTTCCTTGTGTAATCTTTGTTATAAGATAATAAAGAAGATATTAGCAACTTAGATAAGACCTATATTGTCTCGTAGTCTCTCAGTTGAGAAGTTTGGGTTTCTCAGAGGTAGACAAATTATAGATGCAACAAGAACAACACAAGAGTGTATCCATTTCATTAAGGTGAAAAAGCTGCAAGCCATGATCCTTAAGATTGACTTGAAGAAGGATTATGACTGTATTAGTTGGGATTATATCAGACTTGTTTTATTACAGTGTGGTTTTGGTCTTCTGATGACCAACTGGATTATGGGATATATCACATCGACCACCTGTGTTGTTCTCATCAATGGAGAGCCCACTGAGTTTTTCAACTGGGGAAGAGGTATTAGACAGGGGTGTCCATTGTCACCACTTATTTTTATCCTAATTATGGAAGGTTTGAGTCTTACCTTAAAAAACATATAGGAAGAAGGTTCAGTGACTGGTATTAAGGTAACTAGACTGTTATGTATTCTACACCTCCTTTTTGTTGATGAAATCCTCATAATGACTAATGCATCCGTAAATGAGTGGTCAGAGATTAATAGGCTCCTGGTTCTCTTCTGCAATTCCACTAGATTGATGATCAATCCACATAAATCATCTTTCTATCAGTCTGGGCTACAATCAACAGTATTAGATGATATAAAATCTATCTTTCCCTTTGAAGTATATCATCTGGCATCGGGTTTTAAATACCTGGGTTATTTTTTGAAAGCTGACAGGTACAAGGCAGTGGATTGGGATTGGCTGCTAAAAAAATTTGAATTCAGAATCACTCATTGGTGTAATAGGTGGTTGACTTTGGGGGGCCGATTAGTCTTGCTTAAGGTTGTCCTGGAAAGCCAACCAGTCTATTGGCTGACCTTAGCAAGCATCCCGTCCTTGATTCTACACAGATTCCGACAAGTCACTTTCAACTTTCTCTGGAATGACAATAAAAAAAGAAAAGGTTATCACCTGTGTAGTTGGCATTATATTGCCCGTTCGAAAATATTTGTGGGATGGGGTTTGCGAAATCTATTTAGCCTCAATCGGGCGATGGTTGCAATGGATGCAAATACCCTTTGGAGGGTATTAATGGGTGATGGACTATGGCATCGTATTATCAAAGATAAGTATCTTTCATCTCTCCCTGTTGAACATTGAATTAGAATGGAGTCGACATCCGGATCTTCCGGCTCATAGACCTGGAAGTATCTACAGAAATCTTTGAATATTTTACTCCACTGGATTTCCTGGTATCTGGTTTCTGGCACCTTGATAGTCATTGGGAGAGACTTGATTATGGGTATGGGTGAAACTTCTATGTTATCTGAAGGTCTCATTTTGGCTTTAAATCATCAAGGGATCCATTATTTATTTCAAGCACAAGGGGTGCCGAGACCTGGAAGCCTCGGGGACTATTGGGTTACTAGTGATGATTTAGATTTGCAGGGGACACTTGCTCAGGAATGGAAGACTTATAGGAGGGCGATCATCAGTAATGGCATTAAACTTGGGCCTGGGCCAGATGTTCTGAAGTGGACTGGTGACTCTTCGGGAAGGATTACTGTTAAAAATGTTTATGAGGCAGTCGAAGGTAAGAAACACGCCTTCTACATCGAAGGTTGGAGAAAGGTGCTTTGGCAATGGGACTGTCCACAAAAGCTTAAATTGTTTTCCTGGTTGGTGGCGGAAAATAAAGTACTCTCTTGGGATAATATTCAACGTAGGGGATTTATTGGAACGGGTCTTTGCACATTATGTATGAAGGAGGAGGAATCAGTATTCCATCTATTTGTTGTTTGCCCATTTTCGAAGGAGGATTGGTCTAAGGTAACTAATAGATTATCTCTTACAGGAATTTGGTCGAGCACATCTATCCCTGACAGCTACAAGAATTAGAGAGCTCTTAATACAAGTTATCCTGCCCTCTCGGCTTTCATTGTTTGGTTTCTATGGAGGGAAACAAATGGTGTGATTTTTGATAATGGAAATCCTTCTACTCAAATGGTGGTTATTCTATCACTCTCGGCTATAAAAGATTATAAATTGTCTCCTAGGAAGAAGAAAGTGTGAAAGATTACAAAGAATCCTGCGATAAGGTGTTTGGCAGGGTGGTTTGATGGTGCATCTGTGACAAGTGGTTTAAATAGTGGAGCAGGTGGTATCATCCGGATAAATGAGAACAAAATTTACAAATTGTACTTAAATTGTGGCCCAGGTACAAACAACAGAGCGGAGCTATTTGGTGCATGGGCACTTCTAGTTTTGGCCATTCGCTTGGACATCAAGGATTTCTTTGTACAGGGTGACTTGAGGATCATTATAGAGTGGTTGTCTGGCAAGGGTCAACTTGATGTATTATCAATAGAGTGCTAGAAGGATATGATTGCTGAATTAAAATCTATTTTTCAGAATATTACATTCCAGCATGTTTTTCGTGAAGACAATATTGAGGCAGACAGAGTTTCAAAGTTGGCCCTAGACAAGCTGCCTAGAAAAATTGAATTTTTCAAATGTGTGGGAGAACATGAAGGGCCTCATATGTTCTTAGATATCTTCTAGTTTTTTTTCTCAGGTGTCCCGGATGGTCATATTTTTTGGGGTTTTTTGGATGATTATATTGTTTTTTGACTCCTATGATGTTTCTGATCTGTATTATGGTATACCGTTAGATTGCCAATGTTTGACATATGTGATGGACGGTCTGTTTGGTTATTAGGGGAACTTTACCATGATATGGATGTGGTAGTTACCGTTGTAAGCACTTTATGTATGGATCTTTTTATATCTCATTATGAATATAAAGCGAATTTTTTTGTGGAAAAAATAAATATATATGTTTAATGATTATCTCATTACATAGAACAATAGTGATTAGTATCAAAGCTTAAAGGTTGTATGAAAATTTACTATTAGTATTATTTCATCTTATATGGTTTTCTAAATAGATAAAAATTTCCTATATTAATTGATGATATTCTTGCTTATCAAATGTCACCGTACCTTCTTTCTAAAAGTGAAAAGAGCATTTCTAACCCCACAAAGATTCCTCTTAGCATTGGCCTTTTCCTTTGAATGAAGAAAAAAACATCATTAAAACACCAATTACACAAGAAACCTGGATTATTCTATACTTCGTTAAAAGGGTTATACTTCAACATAACTAAATTTTCCTCTAAATGAAGAGGAAATGATGAGATATAATCTCACATAGTAATATTATATTTTATATGTTGCACAAATCTTTATATACTTTCTTAGAAGGTTCCTTCCCTTAGAATCTTTCTTAATTGTATACTTCAACATAACTAGTGATTGGAAAATTTTCCTCTAAATGAAAAGGAAATGATGAGATATAGTCTCACATAGTAGTATTATATTTTATATGTTGCACAAATCTTTATATAGGACTTCAACATAACTAGTGATTGGAAAATTTTCCTCTAAATGAAAAGGAAATGATGAGATTTAGTCTCACATAGTAGTATTATATTTTATATGTGAAAAGGAAATGATGAGATATAGTCTCACATAGTAGTATTATATTTTATATGTTGCACAAATCTTTATATACTTTCCTAGAAGGTTCCTCCCTTAGAATCTTTCTTAATTGTACTTTATCTCTCTCCTACAAATTTGTGCTTCCCTTAGAATCTTTTTCTTAATTGTACTTTATCTCTCTCCTACAAATTTGTGCTTCTCTTAGAATCTTTCTTAATTGTACTTTATCTCTCTCCTACAAATTTGTACTCTTATATATAGTAATACAATTGAGTGAATTGAGTGTATGCATATGTGAACATTTCCAACAATCACACTTGCATACTTGTCTTTGCTCCTTTTACTTGTGTGAAATCTTTTCTATTACTAGTAGTCTTGAAGTCAAATTGTCAATTGAAATCCATGAGTCTTTGGGAAGGCGTAAATTATATCTAAAAAGTGAAGTCAAATAATCCAATTTTCCTTGTAAGCTTGTAGGATCATGCACATTTATTGATATGTATTTGAAAGCTTGTAGGATCATGCACATTTATTAATATGTATTAAATATCATTATTGTATTCTAGTATGAATGTTGAAATCCAATAGTTGTTGTTGGAATTCTCAAGTTTAATGAATTTTAAGTTTAAAATATTTTTTAGTTCCATTAAAAAAACTTAAAAAAATCATAAGAACTATTCGATACACATTCACATCCTTTTCATATTCTCTTTATGAAAACTATTTTTTTCAAAACTAAATTCTATTTCATAGATAATCAATGTATCTGGTTTTTCCATTACATTTTTTTGTTTGTTTTAAGATTCACTATTTGCTCAAAGTGTTTAACCCTCGAACGTTTTATAATATAATTTTCATAATCATTGATGGTTAGATTTAGGAGAGAAATAACATGTAATATATAAAACCTTCCTATGCACAACCATTATGTTGTATTTTTGTCTCTAAATGGATTACACCTTCCATTTCTCATCGAAAATAGAAATGGTAGTTATCAATTTGGTGGATTATGTTTCTCTTTCATGATGCCTTCTAATACTTCTTGTAAATGGATTTATGTTTATTTAAAACATTATTTTTGCAAATGAAGATATGTTCATTGCATTCTTTAAATATGCAAAGGAATTATTGAAGATTAGAGGTACATATTGATTAAATCATTAGGGATTACATCCTCAATATTATCCTACATTGCATCCTTATTTTAAGGTTGAAGAAAAGTGAGTTGCATTTTTTTCTTTTTTTCTTTTTTTTGTTTTAGTTGTTATTGTGTGTTTATGGATATTTTCATCGAGAGATGTTGACTTTTCCATTAAATCCACTTGAGTAGATGTATTGTTGTTCACTTTGTTTTTACTTTTGGTTATATGAATAGACGCATTGTTTTCTAATTAGCCCATTGTAGCAAAATTAAGTGTTTCATATATATTTCTCATATTCAAGTTGTCCTTTTCTATCGTATTATCCATGTTGTGATTTAAATAACCCAATTAACATAAAATAGAAAGAAAAAGTAACGTCGTATCTTGAAAATGATAGAAAGTGAGTAAATAACAATATATAACAATAACAATGTAATGGCTCGAGACTTAGAGGCTTAACAATCTTATTTTTTCTACTTGTACATTGGTTTCCTTATTAGTCCATGTCGAAGGCGTAGAGGGACTATAGCGATCAATAATTCGCTGAATTCATATTAATATGTTCTTTGACTATAAATTTTCGCATCATCTCTATTGATTTTCACATCATCTCTATTGTTCGAACTATAGAACTAAAAACATTATTTTTTATATAATAAAAAACACCTTATATGCCATCATCTCATTGGAGAATAGATTTGAAGTCTTATTGCCAGCTTTGCTATTCCCAATGTTTTAAATGTTTAGATATCCAAAGTTTTGAGCATAGACACTCTTTTTTAATTTTTTATTTTTTATTGAAATGTTTATATACCGAAAGTTTTGAGCAGTGACACTCTTTCTTAATGTTTTTTATTATTTTTATTTGTATTGAAATGTTTACATACCGAAAGTTTTGAGCATTGACACTCTTTTTGAGGTACTTGAATAGGCCTGTCATATTAAATGTTTACATAGCATGACGCCCTTAAACAAGCCTGCCAAATTAAATGTTTACATAGCATGAGGCCCTTAAACAAGCATGCAAACCTTAAATGTTTACTTAAATAGGCATGTCACAGTACATTTTTCCTCGAATTTTTCCTTACAATGTTGCAGTGAATTTGGATAATATTGTTGTCCACCGCCACTTGCATAGCCATCATATATTTCATACTTCTTCTATGCTTGGATTGCAATTTAGTCATCATTGAAGATACATATATTGTTTACTGGTTCACTGGTTGCTTCTTGTTTGTTGGTTCGTCGGTTGCTACTTGTTGTTTGGTTCAACTTTGCAAGGTTGAGGTCTTGCACCTGCAGTTGGAATTATTGGTGCTTGTTGCTTGCTTTTGTTTTCTTCAACTTTGCAAGGTTGGGGTCCTGCACCCGTAGTTGGAGTTGTTTTTTCACTTTGCAGGGTTCAAGTCCTGCACCCACAATTGGACCTGTGATTATGTCATTCATCATTGTCGAGTAAATTTTGATACCATAGTTTCATTCGTATTCGTTCTTTTTTGTTTATTGTTTGCATTTTGCAACTATTAATGTTTAAGTATTTACACTCACATGGTCATCATATGTTTCAGATTTCTTCTTTGCTTGGAATGCAATTTAGTCATCATTGAAGATACATATATTGTTTACTGGTTCACTAGTCGTTGCTTGTTCGTTGGTTCGTTGGTTCATTGGTTCGTCGATTGCTACTTGTTGTTGTTTGGTTCAACTTTGAAAGGTTGAGGTTCTGCACTTTCAGTTGGACCCGTTGGTGCTTGCTCACTGGTTTGTTGTTTGTTGTTTTCTTGTTGTTTGCTTTTGTTTTCTTTTGTTTGCTTCGAATTTGCAAGGTTGGGGTCCTACACTGACAATTGGAGTTGTTTTTTGCACTTTGCAGGGTTCAAGTCCTGTACCCACAATTGGACATGCGGTTCTGTCGTTCATCATTAACGAGTAAGTTTGAATACCACATTTTCATTCGTATTCGTTGTTTTCATTTTTCAAGTAAGAATGTTTAAGTATTTATTTGTCATTCTTATCCTGCAGACTTTCCATAGAGGTTGGAATATCTTTTTCTCTTGCTGAGTGAACCACTTTAGTATGTCTAGAGTGTTGTTTCTAGTTGGAAACCATTATCATTTCAATCAAAAATATTTTCTATTTACCCAAGACACAATCATTTATTTCATATCCAAAGGTATGCAATTTCATTTTTAAGTATTTTTAAACCTTATTTATGTTGTTATAATTTACTGTTTCATTTTTTTCTATTTACATTTTCAGTTGCTCCATTTCTTATCTACATATGTTTTTTGTCATATGCCTTTTGTGATCTTGGAAAATCAGAAACAAAAGGAAAAAAAAATTCTGATTTATGTATGTTTGTTTGTTTCCTTACACCTTGTGTAATCTTGGAAAATCACAAACAGAGAGAAAAAGTTGTATTTTTCCGATAGACTAGAAAAAATCTAACCCTAAACAAATAAGTTTCCAAAATTATTTTGGTTTCAGATGCTTGTTTTTATGTGTAGAGGTGTGTGCAATTATTTGCAAGAAAAAACAGAGGGTTTTCAAGGTAAGCACATGCTTCGAGGAGGTTGTGAGTAAAAAAATGAAGAAAGAAAGAGCCCCCTTCTCCTTCCCAACATTTGATATATCTTTTGTAATAACTCATTTGGTTGAAAATTACTTTATAGAAATAGAGGTCTTGAATTCAAGTCTTTCCTTTTTCAAGTTACTCTTTGTTAAAAGTGCACAAAACTTAAGTTAATAAACAACTTTATGATAATATGCATCACACTTAAGTTATAAAAGTGAATAATTTATAAAGTAACTTTATTGGTCTTGTTTTAAGTTAGTTTTTCATGCAACTTTAAGTAAATTTATTAGTCCCGGCCGTAGGCATAGAGGGACTATAGCGATCAATAATTTGTTGACCTCGTATTAGATTGTCCTTTGACCACAAATATTTCCATATTATCTATTGTTGGAACTAGGGAACTGAAAACATCGATTTTTATATAATAAAAAGTACCATATATGTCATGATTTGAATGGACAATGGATTGGAGGTCTTATTGCTAGCTTCGCTATTCCCAATGTTATATATGTTGGCATATCCAAAGTATTTGATTGTATATGGTCTTTTTGAATCATATATTTTCTTATGCATTGGTCGAAGGTGGATTAATGCTAGCATTAGTTTGAATGTTTGACTTAGCATTTTCTGCTAGGTAGAATACATTTCTCTAGCATATTAATATGTGTAATTTTTTATTTGTTCTTACGTGCTTCGAGAGAACAGGCCTGCTACGCTGCATTTTTTCTTAAATATTTGCACAGGGCTACGTCCTTCGACGGTTATGACAGTCTTAAGTGTTTACTTAGAAGGTTTGGCAGTCTTAAATGTTTATTGTATGGATGTGTTGCAATATAGTTTCGTTCCAATTTTTTATGGTGTTGTTTGCAGTGAAATTGTGTTGAATTGTTCTCCATCGGCATCACTGGTTCAGTGGTCGATGCTTGTTCGTTGGTTTGTTCCATGATTCTTGTTCTTATTTTATTCAACTTTGCAAAGTTGAAGTCCTGCAGTTTCAGTTGGACCTCTTTGTGGTTGTTCACTAGTTTGTTGTTCTTCAACTTTGCAAGTTGTTGAACCTATTGTTGCAGTTTGCATCTTTTTGGGGCTAAGCTATTGTCATCCCTCATTGACGGGTAAGTTTTTGTGCCATCGTTTCGTTGCTATTTTTCAATGGTGGGAGTCCCTTCCTCGAAATTCTATTGCAGACCATCTTTCTTTGTGTTTTTAACTTCTTTTCCTGGAAACCATGTGTTTTCATATGCCAACTGCCACATCCATAGCTATTTCGAAAATTGCAATGCAGAGGGGTTTTCGAAAACTAGTTTGGAGCTATCACAAGAGGGAACCATCCTCCAGGGTGTAGAGGCAGGGAATGATTTTATTATGTGGGTCGGAAAACTGCGTCCACCTGTTGTCTTTGTCATGTCCTTTCTATTTTGCATAACTTTTTCTGGCTTTGAGAAGCTTGTAGGATGCACGCCATGAATAGGTTCAAATCGGTCTTTCTTCTCAGTAAATTTATGGTGTTATTTATTTGCGTTTTTTCTTTTGTTTGGTTCACTTTCCAGTGTGGGTTTGTTTTCTTATCATCTGCTATGGGGACTAGGGGGGATTGAAGTTGACAAGAAGAAGGTTGAAAGATACATACGGGGATTGGTACGCAGTTTCGCGCTTGTAGTTTTCCTGTTTTGCTTTCCTTTTTCTTTTTTTCCCCTTTTCTTTGTTTTCATGCAAACCGGAAGTATCTAAGAAACAACTTCAAAATCACAGTTCAAAAGATGAAAGAAGTAATAGATGTTGAATCGTATGAAATAGATACACACTCCATTATACATGACAGCATTCATGAGGTTTTGCATAGCAATGGCCTTTTTAGATTGCATGCATTCTCGTATACTGTAGGGGATTGTCTTTTCGATGCATTTCAGGTTCTACTGCATTTTCGTTATTCCTCAACCGACCTGCGCAATGGATTGATAGATTATTTCTTGGGTTGTTTAAAAAATGGAAACGTTGAGGCATTGGAGTCGTATGAATATGAACTGGAATCTATTTTTCTTCGGCAGTTGCATGGAATACATGATGTCGCTACATATTTTTCAAAGATTTAGTTGCCTGCATCTCCAATTTTGCCTGCACATGAGAGGGGACTTTGGGGAGATACATTTTGTATACAATGGTTGTCTAACTGGCTCAATATATCGATTGGAATATGGTCATTGACAAGAAAAACAAGATATCTACTATTCAACAAAACTGCATCTGACAATCCATATTGCATCTTGTTCCATGATGTCGATGTTGTCAATGGTAATTATGAACCATTACTGTACAGAAAATTGACCATATGCAATCTTGAAGGTGCTCATATTTACTTGTCCCTCATTTGCAAAGACCTTGAATCACAGTGGAAACAGATTATGCATCGTATAGACTGCCATGGTTTATAACTAGCAACAATTGTGGTGTCTAGCTGTGGAGATAGTCTATTCAATGCAATTTGTTGTTTGGTAGAAGTGGAGTTCGATGTGCAATCATTGCAGATTTACACTGTACAGTCCTTTTGCA
Organism: Picea engelmannii; assembly: GCA_009831015.1. Classification (NCBI taxonomy): domain Eukaryota; kingdom Viridiplantae; phylum Streptophyta; class Pinopsida; order Pinales; family Pinaceae; genus Picea; species Picea engelmannii. The sequence continues at coordinate 189,523 of ML799439.1, read as the reverse complement.
ATGCAATTATAGGTGACAACCAACAGGCTTTTAGCTGCTTGCATCAACACCTTTGGCCATATCTCCTAGAAAATATGTCGGCAATTGGAAGTTGGCAAGAATACCTTGTAAACATGGCACTGCCATATGAAAAAGGAAATGTGGAGGGTTGCAGATTTTGTTTGCAATGGTTTTCTATCATATTCAGAGTAAATAACCAAGTCTGGTTGGCCTTGCTAGATGGCACTGCCCATTCCTGGTCTATTGATTCAAATTTCGATCGAACAATTGACATCCTCTCGTTGAAAATATATACAACACATATCCATTATCAACCTTTGCTTGGACATTGCATTGGTTCAGGGTTCAATGTCCATGCCACCCAAACCGCATCGAATCTGCATACCCGTGGCATGATTTTTAGTGAGAATGAAACTCCTCCGGGTTGCGATATGACCATACAGGGCTTAAACAAAAAAACGTAGACCAAGTTATCACAAATTGAAAAAATTTATGCGTGAAATTCGTCCCAGTTGTGATGAGGCCATAGAGGCCTTAAACAAAAAATGTAGACTAAGTTATCACAACCTGAATCAAAGTGAAATTCATCCCAGTTTCCATTAGGTCATCCTGCCCTTAGACAAGAAACATAGAGTAAGTTACCACAACGTGAAAAAGGTCATGCGCGAGAGAAAAAAATACATTGCTATGCTTCCTTTTAGAGAGAAACTCACATATCACAATCTAAAGAAATTTGTTCGTGCACAACACAAAAAAAACAGGTACGGTCGCATATCCCAAAATGGTCATGAAATTGTCACATTTTGTGGGCTAGAAGAAACAACATGCACTACTAGCAATGAAAACCAGCAAACACTTTCTACCCATACTTCCTTGCGAAAGAAAGATGCAAGACAGGCCTACATGAAAAAAATTAAAGACACTCCTTCCATTGCATGTGCAATTTGTGAACAGTTGAATTTCTCAAAAAACAGTAAGTCTTTCACGCCTGATTTGGAAGCAGAATACCTCTGCTTGACAGCGCACGATAAAACATTTTCCAGTGGCAAAATTTGTCTTCCATGCAAACGGTCGCTTGAAAATGGAAAATTGTCACAATTTGCAACCCCTGACCAAATAAGATGTAATACACCACTACCATATGTAAGTGCACTAATAGAACTTGAAGAGAGACTTGTGTCTCTGCGAATTGCATTTGCACAAATCAGGCTCTGGGGCTATAAACAACCCCAGATGGGCTTAACATGATCAATTATTAATGTGTATGCTCAGCTAGATTGTGCAAAACACCTTGCCACAATTCATTAGCGATACAATGACAATTGTTGTGGCTCTAAAAAGACGCTTGTGATACAAAAATGTGTATCAGATAGGAAAAGAGTGTGTGCATGTTGTTATGAAAGAATTAAAGGAATTATGTTCTAGGGCCCTGTACAAAGAACAGAACATTTGTATAAATGAGAACTGGAACAATGTTCTTGCAGAAGAGGATGCCAACTCTGCAGAGACTCTCAAAAATGCTAGTGAATTTGATACAAGTGATGAATCGGAGAATGAAACACCTGCTAAGACATTGGTGCATGGATTCACTGGCTCACAGTGCATTCATGACTTGCAAGACAAGATTGTCGAAATTGCACCTGTTGAGGGGCAACGTCCACTTGGAATATTCAAAGACAAATTGGTTGAGGAAATGAACTTCCCAACACTCTTCTATGGAGATCCACATGCCACTGACATTACAGAACGATTTAGTTATCATAAAATAGTCCAATGGGAGCTGCTACATTCAAGCGGTGACTTCTCATGTCACATAAAAAATTTGTTTTTCAAAACAATGAGCATAATAATAGAGAAAGTTATCTCATGCATGTGGGTACGAATAAGAAAAGGCCAGTTACAAGGAAGAAAGTTGTTGGCCAAGGATGTCAAGTACTAAGTAAACCTAGAAAAAATTCTGAAATCTGATATTGGATACATAGATTTCAAAAACATTCGCACCTCTCCTCACTATTTGCAACAAAACAAGAAAACTATTTTTAAAATGATCCGGCAATTGGGCCCACCAACATTTTTCATCACATTTACAAGTGCAGAGAATTGTTGGGATACATTGGTGGTTGTTGTATCTGACCTGCATAGGAACAAGAAATGTAAAAAAAAAACCGATACACTAGAAAATAATGACATTAACTACCTCATAAGAAAAGACCCAGTGACATGTACTCGGTACTATAGACATAGAATAAATGCTTTGAGACAATTGATATGCCATGATGAAACGTTTTTTGGAAAAATATCGAACTACTTTTTTGTAACTAAATTCTAGACTAGGGGAAATGAACATGACCACACACTGTTGTGGATAGGGGGTGCACCAGTCTATGGAGATGACAACAATTCAGAGATCAAGCAATTTGTGGACAAATACATAACATGCAACACAGATCATTTGGATCCAGAACTTTCCAAAGTTCATAGACATTACCATACAACAAGTTGTAGAAAACGAAAAAACTCGCATTCCAAATACAGCTTTCCCGTGCCACCAATGAGAGCTACAAGAATCATAGAGCCACTTATTTTAGAGAACAATGTTGTTGTTGAGAAATCTAAATCCTTGTTCGCATTTCTAGAACAAGGATAATTTGACAAGCTGATGACCTTGGATGACTTCTTGACAGACCTAAATCTATTAGAAGATGAGTACATCCAAGCCATACAATGTATGCTTAAACAACCAACACTTTTCCTTAAACGAAAACTTTCCCATATTTGGAACAACAGTTTCTCCAAGGACATTCCAATTATGTGGAAAGAAAATACAGATGCACAGTACGTGCTCAATGCATATGTTGCAGCATCGTATTGTACCTCGTATATGACAAAGGTCGACAAATCTATGACAAGTGCATTCAGAAGAATACGCAAAGAACATGAAAGAAGTCATATTGATGCCATACAAATGATACGCACACTTGGCAATACATTGCTTAATCTTCAACAAATGTCTGCTCAGCAAGCAGTTCACATTGCACTTTATCTACCCCTCACTTGTAGTTCAAGAAAATGTGTCTTCATAAACACATATCCACTTGAGAAACACATGTTCTTTCTTAAACCACCGATTTTTCTAGAACAAGAGCTTGACAATTCATAAGACATACTATGTCTCTCTATTGTTGATTATTACCTCCAGCGTCCATCTCCTATTAGGCATATCTTCTTAGCAGAATTCGTATCGCATTACAAAAAAAATGGTACACCCATATCAAAAAGAAAAAAACCCTCTGTGATATGGTTTTTCAAATATAATAAACATTCTGACTATGAAAACTATTGTAGAGAAAAACTGTTGTTGTACGTTTCATTCGATGAAAACGAAGAGACATTAAAACATAACTTCTCTACATGGGAGGTTTTGTATGTTTCCGTTGAGACTATAGTGCACATCAATGAAGCTAGATTTACCTACAATGTTAATCCAACATGGGGTGATCTAGAAATTGCAGTTAATGAGCTAGAAAACCCTGACAATCCTGATGACACATTCACAAACCGAAAAACAATCAGAACTCCTTGCGAGTCCTATGACTGACAAGCGGATTTGCCTCGTCCTCGAGCAGATGGAAGTGAAAAACGTATCAATATTGGTTTTCAAGTCACAAAAAATCCTTTCCTAATTGAAAATAATGAATACAACAGAATAAGACGCATGTTGAATCGAGAACAACAAACAATTCTAAAGGACATTGCGCTTAAAAAGCGCTTGAACATGGACACTCATGTGCACTTGTTCCTTACAGGTGGAGCAGGAACATGAAAGACATTCACAGCGAAAGCATTGTTCCAAATGCTTATACGAATCTATGATTCAAACAATTCCTTTGATCCTATGAAACCAAAGGGCCTAATAGTTTCATACACAAGAAAAGTTGCATATAATGCAGGTGGAACAATAGTCCACTCTGCATTTTTAATGCTTTTTAACAAGTCACAGTTTCTTCCACTTAGCAAGGAAATGTTGGATACATTGTCTAAGCTTTATGATGAACTCCAACTTGTCTTTATAGATGAAGCATCATTGATTGGAAGTCGGTTCTTGTATTCCATTGACAACCGACTAAGAAGCATAAAACATGTGCACACGAAATACTTTGAAAACATTGACATGATATTATGTGGGGATCTTTACTAGGCACAGCCCATCCAAGTTTCTTTGATATTTGAATAACCTACCATTAACATGAAAATAGTGACGCATGACTTCTGGAGAGACAATATTAAATGCTTTGAATTGCATACTACAATGTGCCAAACAGATGAAACATTCATTGCAATTCTGAATAGAATGCGGACAAACAGCCAAACATACAATGACTTAACATATATCAATTCCAGGTGCTTGCGGCCTGCACCAACTGACCCAACGTTCCCTTACCTGTTCTACAAAAATAAGGATGTTGCAATGCATAACATGCACATGCTATTGCTCATGCATGGCGATGATATCATCATCAATTCAATTAACCTGGAAGAAGACAACCATGGAAATGTGCCAGGTCATGAACATACAACCACTTTACCTTTGCATCTTGTCCTAATATTAGAAATGTTGGTTGAAATATATGCCTGTGACTATGATTCACAGGATGGCTTGGTCAATGGTGCAGATGGAATACTCAAAGGTTATACAAAAATAGAAAAACTTGATGTCCTTTGGATTAAGTTCCATGAACCGCATATAGGCAAGTGACAAGCAAGCAAGTTGGCTTATCTATATAATTGAAACACTGCAAGTGATTGGACACCTATTTTGCGAATGTCAAAGCCAGTATCGACATCATCAAAGACATGTCGATTGAAGACTTGAAAACAGTTTCTGATTAAACTTGCATGTGCACGCAAGGACTAACACTTGATAATGTTGCATTTCATACTACTGGAATTCTGATACATGGACTTGTGTACACAGTATTGTCTCGTGTCAGAAGCATAGACTCCTTGTATTTACTAAGTCCTCTTACAAAAGATAACTTCAAAGTGAAATAGAAAGTTGATATTGAAATGGAACGACTCAGGACCATTGCAAAATGGAAACTGCACTATGATTACCAATTCATACAAACAAATTCATCTATATCAATTCTCTCGATTAACAAATGCAGCTTAAATGCACACATGGATGATATACTCAATGACTATGATACAATGCAATCTGATATTATGTGCTTGCAGGAAACATACATGGAATTATGCATGCAGAACAAACAATTCCCAAATCACAATTGCATATTAAGTTACATTACACATGGGGTGATGATATTGGTGAAAAAAATATGTACCAATTTTGGACCATATACATATCGAAGAAAAGAATGTTGAGCTGGTGCTAGCAAAAAAAAATCCATGAAACAAAAGTTGCAATACTCAATCTGTATGTTGCTCCCCATGCATCATTCTCCAACATAGTAGATGTTATTTCCAATGCATTGGGTCATTTCCATCTGAATGGACCGATTGTGATTGTAGGAGACTTCAATATTACATGCTACAAAATAATGGCAGAACAAAAGAATTGGAAAACTACATGTGCAAATACAGTCTCTGCTTTCTTTTGAAGACAAGCCATCTGCAAAACGCACTTATTGACCATGTGTGTTCGAATGTGCCCATTCCTCAATACAATATGTTTATCTTAGACAAATATTGGTCTAATCACAATACAATTGGTATTGCACTTGAATTATGAGATATACA
>ML799439.1:120213-166259 GCA_009831015.1 Picea engelmannii | reverse complement strand
GGAAACCCATTAGGAACTTCCCCTCATTCTGAGAATGGTACCCAGGGTAAACTGGATTATGTAGAAGCTCGAATATTTTTTCAACAATGTGCTCATTAAGATATCGACACGTCACTTACAATAATTGAACTTGTGTGGGGAGGATAACACTCCTCCACTCAACCACCCATGTTAAACCCAATTGACACAAGATTCTACTACGTATCAAGGGAAACTATGTAATCCTAACCCCTTGCCTCCTTCCAATATTAGTTTAGCTCAACCTTGTTCCCATGGTGTTGGTCAAAATTTGGCTCAACAAACCAATTAGGTCCAAAACAATAAGAAACAACAAAACTAAGGAAAGAATAAGAAGAAGAAGAAGACAAATAAGAATCAAAACAATAATAGTGAGAACCAGGGGCAAGGGGAAAATGACCAAAATAATGTGAATAATGTTGGGGGAAACAATGATACCAATCAAAACCGAGGGATCCAAATTAAACAAAGAAAATACTAAACCATTGAGTTAAAACTAATCACCCTTGTGCCATTTGTGGAGTAGTTGGTGGTTACAATCACCAATGTCAAGAGCTCCAAGATCAAGTTCATAACTTATAAAACCACTAGGATCAAACCAATCAAGTTCCACCTGATATGTTGTAGAATCCTTTCTCTTAGTATAAATTTTCGTTTGAGGGTGAAAATCCTTCCATTTCAAACTATTTAGGGCCCCTTCAAGGGAATAATCCCACTTATTAGCATATTTATGTGAATCTAATGAGAAAAACCTCTCAACTCATAATCACACCTGTGATCCACCTCAAAATGAGTATTCTTAATAGGAATGTACTCAATTGTCTTCTAGAGTACCTTTGTAGATAAATCAACTCTACATTGACCCTATGCCTTATGTGCCCAATATCCCTTTGAGGAGGATACTGCACAATCCCCACACTACAACTAGCTAGAATTATAGTATCACTATTTTTTTTTTCCATGTAATGAACCCTGGAGGGGATTTCTTATGACATTTCCACCACTACTAACATTATATATCCAAATATAGAACATTGATTCATAGTTTCAATAGGTCATCCTCTATGGCATGGAGGGAAAAGTAGTGTTCCATTTATTCAACCCAACCTGTCAAATCTAACCCATCAAAATTATTGAAATCAACTTTAGGTAAGCAATGAATTAGATTGTGGGAAAAATAAAAATGGGGGTAGTCATTAGTGTAACCTTTTTCCTCATAAACATGCTTGCCCTTATAATATCCTTCACTAGAGAAATTTCCACCATCATCGTGATTACCCTCCAACTAGGCTAATATTATCAAAAGAAAGGTCGACTTGCACATTGAGGGTACTCATGTTGGTCTCAAGTGTGTTCATTGATTGGGTGAGACACTAAGACATTTTTTTCAGGTCATCCATGACTGACATGTTGCAGGTGTGGGTCATGAAACCATGGGGACCACCTAAGAGGTTATCCAAGACCTTGCCCAACATGATCAATGTCATGAGAGAAATATTTGGATATGGGTCACAATCAATTGTACTGCCAAGTCTGCAAAAAAGGGTTATTGGAGAGCTACATAATGTGATAATCATTGCATAAGGAGTCTTTTAAGCTAGGTCTCTTGTAAAAAAAAAAAATCAATCACCCATTCTACATAGGCTAGGGTTGTATGGTACCAAAGAACAAAGAGTGACATGTGTTATAGCTCTCTAATATACTAAAATTTTTGAATAATAGTACTTATCCAATCTCTAATGGAAATAACCAAGGAGGCTAGTCGTACCCTTAGCTTTACTACATTATTCTTAGCTAGAAGAGAGTGACCTTCCCAAGTGTTGGTCTTGGTGTTCTATCAAAACACTAAAACTAACATGTTTATGTAAGGCTAGTTTCATATGCTCCTACGAGAATTTTGATATACCCAAAGGTACATAGAAGATCAAATATATAAGAATATTTTGTTTGTTGTAGTACTACTTAAAGGGGTACAAATAGGGGTTACAAGGGTGTCCAACTAGGTGACTTCAACTTGTATTTCCTATGTGTATGTTTTCTCAACCACTAGTTCACATATTGAACAACAGATTTGTGTGTTTAAAGATGTAAAAACATGTCTTTATCATTTTAAAAAATCTATAATTTGGGCAGGTGTTGGCATGAGAAAGTGTTGTAATACCACTTGTGGTGTTCCTTGTTAACTAAAATCGAATATTCATAGCAGGATAGATATAAATATATCTACAAAAGAAAAGAAAATAGAACCATAGTATGGAAACAACAATAGTGAGCAAACCTTTATTAAAATTTAAAATAGAGATCAACATTCTCTTACCTCTTAAAGGGGGCAACCTCCATCTAACTAGAGATTGAAATATAATTACTATTCACTTGGCACCTAATTATATATCTGCTTCTATTATATATAGTTTCTAACTAACCAAACCCCTAACCACTTAGTGGGCCTATGTTAATGAGGCCACAACCACTAACTAGTGCACCTAATTATTTAACGAGGCCAACTTACATTTATTAATTTCACACTTTACTACCTTCCAAGCCTTATTTAATAGAGATGACCCCAATACATTGACTAACAACCTATTCTCCTAAGTAAAGGAGTTACAGTGGGACCCTATCATTTTAGGCCAAAATTGGATAGTCACGTTGCATCAACCACCAAATTAAAATATATCAGATCATAAATGTTGAAAGTGAAGAGATTAGATCTTTGGTTGGAGGATAAACAATGGTTTCCAAAGGCACAACGATCCATGTAGAAGGTATTAATAGTGGATTTAATATTTTCCAATTTCGAATTGCTTCAAATCAAGGTGATGTTAATGGCATCCTCTTCTTCTAGATTGATGACTCAAAGGGCTTAGACCAGATTTGTCCAAGAAATGTTTTAGTCTTGGTGAAAAAGAGGTGGTACGGGGTTCTAGGTTTATCGACAATGGTTTGGACCTTGATTTCTTATGTGGAGGGAAAAGGGTGAATGAATAGTGTCTGATCAAAGGAAAGAAAGGGGGAAATGGTGTAAAAGGTTGTTAAGCAGAGAAAAGCAAAGTTAGGATGCTTCTAAGGGAGGACTTGTAAGTCATGTAGGCACTAAAATGTTCTAAAAAATATTTGGTAGGGACATTTTGGAGCTATGTATCAATACATAAATACATAAGGTTTGGGTTCCATTGTTAGGGTATGATCCTACCTTTCATATATCAACCAAAGGTTGGATTGGAAATTCATTTTTCACTCGAAAGGAATCTCATTGAAGATTTTAGATGGTATTTGGTTTTATGGGTTGACATTTTTCTCATGAAAGTATGGTCTTTGTGATTTGATCCTAGATCTAAGGTTATATAAAAAAATCCCAATATGGTTCAAATTGCCATGTTTTCCCATAGAGGATTTCCTGTCTCATTGTCCCTTTAGATTACATGCTATGATGTCCATAGAAATATCATGGAAGACTACACTTAGCCTTCAACTTGAAGAATATGAAGTAAAAATTCAGAGTCTAAGATATTTGAGGAAATTAAATTGAAGGTGAATGGTCTAAAGGTCGCACAGTCTGAGGAAGAAGGAAAGGTAAAAGCCCAATTAGATGTGTAGGAGTATAGTGTTTCAGACACTATTCTTATGAATAAACGTTGTGTTGATGGTAAAGTTTTCACTGAGAAGGGGTTGGTTCAGTCATCTCCACAAAGTCAACATAGAGTCATGTACAAAATTACAAGCTATGGAAGCAACTACATGAACTTTGGATGAGGTGGATAGAAAAATTATGGATAATTTTTCTAATAATAAATCTATTATTCCTTCTCCTTCAAATCAATTAATTATAAACATAGTGGATATTAAAGCCTCCCTTAGAAACTGCAAAATCCCAAGGGGGAGGCATTAAGTTAGGAAGGGTGCCAAGGTTCCTTCTATAGGGTGTTGAAACCCTAACTAAAGGGAAAGAGAATGTTGTTTCTTCTTCTAACCTTAGAAGTTCATCTAGTGAAGGATCACATGTTGGGGATTCTAGGTCAAGTTTGTGCGGGCTTGGGAATGGCTTGGAAACTGGGAATTCTAGCAGATATCCTTTAAAATCTAAAAGGGGAGAGAGACTTTTGTTGGGGGGGTAGGATCAAAATGGGGACTAGGGTTTGATTCTATTATGGAAACTATCCCTTCCTTGACAGGGAGGACATATTTTTTACATCATGCTGAAGAAGAAGCTTTAAACGAAATCTAACAAGGAAAGCAAAGGTTCATTAAAAGAGTACTTAGAGAAAGAAAAACCCCTTATGGGGGAAATAAATGATTATGTTATCGTTGAACATAAGAGGTCTTAGAAATCCATGAAAAAGACTGGCCCTAGATTATTTCATAGAGGTTCACAAGATAGATATAATTTTGGTTCAAGAAACAATGGGATAAGGGCACATGTTTTAGAAGTTTGGGTAGATTTTTAATATCTGAAAATCTCCTAACTAAAATAGAGATGTGAAGGTCTTAGATAGATGTAGAGGAAGGTTTTGATCATTGTCCCATTTTATATCAAACACAGAAACTAGACTATAAACTTACTTGTCCTTCCAAATTCAATCCAAGTTGGTTGGTTAGATGAAGAAGATTTTCAATATTTAGCCAAAGGTGAAGGGATAAGGTATGATACAGACCCAAAAAAAAAAAACTACAAGTTTCTATTTTGGAATGTCATTGAAGATAAAAGAGATAGAAGTAGCTTGGGCAGGAAATAGACATTAAAATGTGGAATAACATATTACATGTAATATGTTAATAACATTACATATTACATGTAATATGTTATTAGCATATTACATGTAGTAATATGTTAATAACATATTACATGTAATATATTAATAACATATAATAATAATAATAATAATAATCTATTTTTAAGGTCACGGCCAAGCCACCACACCAAATTGGTGTATGAGACCCCCTTGTTTGTGGGACAAGGGACCCCCTCCGCCCAGCGATTTGACTGGTAAAGTCTACGGAGGTATACATACCCTACCCCCCTCTGGATTTGAACTTGTGACCTTTTAAGAGGAAACACATGTTCTTAACCATTAGGCCCACTCAGGCTGAATCATGTAGTATGTTATTAACATATTACATGTAGTATGTTAATAACATATTACATGTAATATGTTATTAACATATTACATGTAATATGTTAATAACATATTACATGTACTATGTTATTGGTACTTAAAATAAATTAAATGTGAGATTGCAGATATTTTCTATTTCGGAACGTCATTGAAGATAAAAGAGATAGAAGTAGCTTGGGCAGGAAATAGACATTAAAATGTGGATTGGTACTTAAAATAAATTAAATGTGAGATTGCAGATATGTATGGAAGAATGTTATGGGTTTCTCTTAGGCCAAAGGAGATCTGAGTCTAAACAACATCCACATGCAAGCGGTAAAGTGTTTTTCATTGGCATATTAAACTCTATATTATGAGAATTAGCACTTAGTTGAAAGCTTGCATGATTATTTGGAATAAATTTAAGGAAGCAATGTTGTGAAAAGTTTTGAAAATTATAAACTTGTTTGTGGTATAAGCCATTAAGTGGAAGGATATTGTGAATTTTTGTGGTAACCCATCATGGTTGTTGTTGGGGTGTTCAATTTTTTTTGCTTAACTTACAGTTTTTCCATATCGACAATTACTCAACATGGAAAACAAAGGTGAAAACTCATCTTGACTTTAAATGTTTGCAGGGAGTTGTGAATGACTCATTTACCAAGCATGGGACCGATATAGATCAACAATCAAAGTTTGGCAAGGATAATAAGAAAGCCAAGTTTCACCTAGATCTACAAGTGCTAGGTAAAATAATGGAGGGTGCTTCCTTAGTGCCTATTGTCCTAAGAGCACTTCCACCTACTTATAGGATTTTTCTGGCAACTCTAAATACCACCAATCAAAAGCAAAATTTTCAAGAGTGGGTCAATATGTTGCAGCAACAAGAGTCTATGAATGGTTAAGATGAAACAGAAGAACATCATGCATAAGCAATTCATCGGAAAGGGAAGAAGCCCATGAGGCCTTCAAATCATCCTTCTACATAGGCAATGTAGCAGAAACAATAGAAGATATGTCCCATATGTGGGAATACTAGTCATGAACTCAAGGATTGCTAGTACAATGAATTCACCAATAGCTCCACCATTAATAGGAAGCCAACTCGAAGTTGGAAGAAGAAGTCTTCCAAATAGAACAACATCACAATATTGTCGAAGACAACAATCCTTTTGATAAGGATTGTGTTTATGCTTCCTAAACAAGTGAATACATTCCTCCTCTTAATTATATTTGGTACATGGACTCTGGAACAACTTGGCATATGACAGGAAGACAAGATTGATTCACCAATCTGGATCATACCCCTGACTATGGCCAAGTGTTTTTGGGTGATGGTTCATCCTATTGTATCCATGGTATGGGAAATATTTCCTTAGCAATAGATAATCATGCATGCAAAATCACTGAAGTTATCTACGTTCTAGAATTAACAAAGAATCTATTGTCCGTAAGCCAATTGATTGATCATAACCTTAAGGTTGAAGTTGATCAACATAATAGCAAAAATATGTGTCTCATTTGAGACAAGTCTAGATGCTCAAAATTTGTTGCAAAAGATTCAAGAATAAGCAAAATGTTCTAGCTTGATGTTGCTCACAACAACAATCAAGCTCTCATTATCAAAGATATAGACATTGCAAATATCTCATAAAGGTGGTATGGACACCTCAATATTGGGTACTTGCTTGCACTTAAAGGGAAAAATATGGTGAGAGGCCTTCCCTCACTAAAGAAGACAAATGTTTTTTTCTTTGTTTGTTTGGATATAAAACAATATAGAGCTCCATTCAACACAAGTACTTATTGGGAAATTGGCCCATTAGATATGGTGCAGATCAATCTATGTGGACCCATGAAACCTAGTGTCGGAGGATTCCAATATTTTCATATTTTAATATATAATTACTCATGACAAATATGGGTTTACTACTTGAAGACAAAAGATTGAGCTTTTCAAATCTTTAAAGAATTCAAATCCCATGTGGAGTCACAATCTAGTCACCAAATTCATGTCCTCAACTCAGATTGTGGGGGTGATTACAGTAGTTGTGAGTTATCCAACTTTTTGAAATAACATGGCATTCACCAGTAGCTAGTTGCTCTTTATAGACTACAACAAAATGGTGGAAGTAGTTTGCGTAGCGATTCACTTTTTGAATCGTGCACCCACCAAAGCGCTTGAAAACATCACACCACATGAAGCATGAGATGTTTATAAGAATTCTATTTCTCATCTTCATGTATTTAGTTGCAAAGCTCATATGCATGTTCCGGAGAAGAAGAGGAAAAAACTAGATAATAAGTCTTTACAATGTAGATTTCTAGGGTACAGCAAAGAGTTGAAAGGTTACTGACTCATGGATCGTAAAACCAAGAAAATATACATAAGAAGAGGCATTGTGTTTGATGAGAAGGGTGAGTCCAATCCATCCTCCATGCAGTCACCTACCATAGGCATTAATCTTGTAAATGGTTTTGATGATAATGAAGGCATTGATGATGGTTGTAATGACGAGGATGATGGTGATGATCAACCAGTTCTTCAACTCCACTATCTACAATTACTTATCATTGTATGTCCAAGTGATATACCAATACTATTCGAGATGAAAAATTGGATGGAGTCCCAAACACTTCCACATTAGGACCACAAACTTGTAGCATGGCTAATGAAGAGGTAAATTTATCCCTTATGAGCATTGTTGCAAAATCTTTTGAACCCTCAACAGTTCATGAAGCTCAAGATTCAACGCCTTGGAAAGAAGCCATGGATGTTGAATATTAGTCATTGATGAAGAACAATACATGGCAGCTTGTTGATCTTCCAATGGGGAAGAATCCTATTGATAGCAATGGGTTTTTAACACCAAGTACAAACCACATGGAAACATTGACAAATACAAGGAAAGACTTGTAGCAAAGAGTTATGCACATAAAGAAGGCATTGACCATAAGGAAAAAAATTCTCCTGCAACCAAGATAAAGACAATCATGATGGTTTTTACTATTGCTGCATAATTAGGTTGGAAAGTCGATCAGATGGACATGAAAGGTGCCTTTCTGAATGGAGATCTGCAAGAGGAAATTTACATGACCCAACTAGTGGGTTTTTTCACTCCAGTTCAAGAAAAAAAGGTATGTAGACTTATCAAGCCCTTTTATATATCAAGTAGGCTCCTCGAGCCTAATACATCAATATTGATGAGCATCTTGTACAACATAGATTGCAATGGAGTCCATATTATCCAAACCTCTACCTCAAGGAGCAAGGAGACGAGGCTGTGATTCCCATTGTGTACGTCGATGATCTAGTCATCACTCACAACTCAATGAATACGATTGATTCCACAAAGAATGATCTTCAACTATTTTTCAACATGACAAATCTCATGATACTACACTATTATCTTGGTTTGGAGGTATGGAAAAAGGGACATCACATTTTCATGTCTCAAATGAAGTATGCCAATACTATGCTCAAGAAATTCCAAATGATGGATTGTAAACATATCACAACGCCCATAGATATAAGACTTCAATTGTCTCACATTGATCCATCACTATAGGTAAATGCCACTCTCTAACATCAGTTGATCGAGTGTCCTATTTACCTAGCTTATACTAGGCCATATATCAACTATGTTGTTAGCTATCTTTCAAAGTTAATGCAAGAGCCAAAGTAGAGTCACTAGAAAGAAACAAAGTCGATATTGAGATATATTCAGGGTACTATGGAATATGGTATAGAATACAAGAAGAATGATCAATTCTTATTGACAAGATACGCTAACTCAAATCATGGCGGTTCTATTAACGACGGGAAATCAAACTCTAGATTTTTTTTCTTTCTGGGATCTAGTCCTATTTCATGGGGGATCAAGAAGTAGAACTTTCTTTCTTGATATTCCACTGAGGAAAAATATTTTGTATTAGGATGAGTTGATTGTGAAGTGATATGGCTATGTCACATACTTGCAGGACTAGGAGCATCATAAAAACATCCAACAATCTTGTACTCTAACAATTAGAATATTTTACAACTTGTTCACAATCCACTATTTCATGAGAGCACAAAACACATTGAGGTTCAATGTCGTTTTATTCACAAACATGTTCAACAACACAACATTTAGATCCAATTTTTCCCCACAAAAAGATCAATTGCAAATATCTTCACTAAGTCACTTGTGTTGAACTGTTTAATAGTACTGAGAGGGGAGGTGAATTGGTACCGTATACTTTTCTTACTTTTTATTCTGATATGATCTTAAAACATTGTTATGATTTATACTTGCAGTTAGTTATACTAGGAATGTACTCATCACATACAATATTCAACACATTTGCAAATATAGAGATGGAAGCCGAGATTGTGAAGACCTTAAAAATATTTATAAATGAATATCAATTCATATATGAATAATTGCCAATGAGGACACCAATCCTCTGTATGAACCAACCTATAAGTAGATGAGGACACCAATCCTATATAGGCACCAACCTATAAGTATATGAGGACACTAATCCTCTTATGAGCACCAACTCATAAATCATTCATCAACCCGAAAATAGGCACCAACCCACAAATGGATGAGGACACCAATCCTTTGTAGGCACCAACCTACAAACAAGAACTAACCTGCAAATGGATGGGGATACCAATCCTCTATAGGCACCAACCTACAAACATGCACCAATCTCCAAACAAGCACAAACTTGTTGATTGAGCTCCAACTCAATCTTTCCTTACTCCACCTTTCTACCCTTGAATTGCATAAATATCTTAATTTTATTTAATAAATTTATCCCGCATGCTTCATCCTCTGTGTGCTCAAGCTTCATATCTTCTTCATTGTTTATCAATGACTTCACATAGACCACAGAGCCTCTACTCTTTGCACTTCTACTCCTATGCACTTTTCACACCCACGCATTCATCCTCTCCTCTCTCTTTTTTCTCATCATTGTGTTGGGTATATATAAGGTTCAATCAAGCATATTCTACATACAATGTGGACCCACATCATCCTTCGAGTCAACCAGGGCGTCAAATCGCCATTGAAGTGTTTGCATAGAGTCTAAGCTCTTGGAGGCTTATTTTCCTTCAATGCTTGACTTAGCCCAATGGGCATAGAACCAAGCATGGGGGACCACGAGCTTTATTGCGGGGGGATAGACCCTTAACTCGGATATTGAGGCAAAGGGGCCTCAATAAACAATACGCCAACGCGTGCCTTTCATTTAGAACACATGTTGAAATTGTGGGGGAAGGGGTGCCTTTTTATTAACCCGCATGCTAGTTAGGTGCCCGCAATTTGATGAGAGTCATTGATCTCCTCTCTCGATGGATGACAAGATATCCTTCATCTGATCTTCTTTACTACGAATTCCAAGGTTCATGGTGTGGGCCACACGATATTGTTTCAATGGATCATCGTTGATCCATTATGTGATCAATGGTCGATCTTCCTCCTTGATGATCATCTTAGTGTTTCTACTATAGATGGTGGTTTCGCCAAATTTAGAGACTCACTACAATTAGTGGCTCTATCGTTTATGCATGTTATTGCTCTTTAATGATCAACAATACTAATTATGCCATGAAGCTACACTACGATCCTTCCATGTGTCTTTATCACCACTGTGGTTCTTCTTGCCATCAATTTATTTCCATCTTTGAGTTCATTAATCTTTACCATTGATTGTTTATGTGGTTCTATTATGGACATCGAAATTCCTTGTTGGTCACAGGTTTGAACATGATTGTGCATGCATGTAAACTATGGTCACATCCAACTTCTCTTGAGAGCTCACATAAGCATCGACATGGTAGATGATAAGAGACCTCTAGGGTGGTGGTTCTTTCTTTCTCTACAAGCACTTGATGCTTTGCATACTTCTGAATTGATTTTGATAAACAGGGCCTCAATTAATAACATTGTTATGTCAGTAGATATCATCACATTCTCATTCACAACCACATAATGTAATCACACCATTGTTGTCATCATGTCACAAACAACTTGTCATTAATGACATTGTCAAAAAATCAAACAAACAAACAAACTCCCCCTACAATGTTGACATCGATGACACAAACTATCTAACAATCTCCCCCTTGTCATTGATGTCAATCACTAAGTAAAGCATCTTTTACTCCCCCTGTGGGTATGTTGGCAATAATGTGACTTAGACGTGGACCACTATTCATTCTCTTTCCCATGTCTCACTCCATTGCATAATTCTATTGATTGATGTTTTATTGCATTCTCTCCCCCTTTGACAACAATGACAAGGAGCCCTTTAATCTTCTCTACCTTTTTGCAACTCCCCTTGTCAATAACTCTCCCCCTTGAGGATTATAAAATTTCTCTTGTGTATTTCAAGGGGCTACTCCATAATTGTTGCTAATAAAACTTTGTACACAGTCATTATTTGTATGTTATTTACCATTGATCTAGGCAGGCCCATCTTATGCTTTTACTATTGTTGATCCAAACAATCAAGGCCTAACTAGAGTTCTATTGTCTCCATGCAAACTCCCCTTATAAAATATGTTGGTGTCTTTGTAGTTGGTATATTGCAGGTGTTGTTATAAACTCCCTTTTGACAATATTTTGAATACACTCTGTTTGCATTGAATTTTCCTTGGGTTGTACTAACTCCCCCAGGGATAGTGCTTCTCAATCTTGATCTTCAGATATTTTTGTTTCTGCAACATGCAGTCATATGCACTCTCCCCCTGATATTTTGGTTCTATTGAGCTCCCAACAACTTTCAACTGACCTTTTTACTGATAAATGGGAATGAATCCCATCTTCCATCGGAGATACTCAAATGTATCTCTAGGTAGGGGTTTGGTAAACATATATGCAATTTGTTCCTTGGTAGGAAAATACTCCAACTTGATAGTCTTATCATTCACTTGTTCCCTTAGAAAATGATATTTGATTGGAATATGTTTTGTCTTTGAGTGCATCACTGGGTTCTTGGAAATACTTATGGCATTGGTGTTGTCACATAGTATAGAAATTAGTTGCTTGTATTCTACCTTAATGTCTTGCAAGGATTGCTTCATCCAAAGGATTTGAGTACAATAGGATGTTTATGCAATGTACTCAGCTTTTGGTGTGGATAAGGAGATCGAAGACTGTTTCTTACTTAACAAGGATACTAAACAATTTCCCAAGAATAATGATACTCCACTTGTGCTCTTCCTATCATCCACATTGTCTTCCCAATCTGCATCAGTGTATGTTTTTAGGGTAAAGTCTTCTCCTTTTGGATACCACAGTCCAAAATCCATTGTGCCTTTTAGGTATTTAAGAATTATTTTGATTGCCACCACATCTGATTCTTTTGGTGCAGATTAAAATATTGCAACCAATCCAACAACTTGCATGACGTCAGGCCTTGACGCATTTACATACAAAAGGCTACCAATCATTCATCTATACATGATGTGGTATGCTTTTGGTGATTCATCATTCTTGCTCAATTTGCAGCCTATAATCATTGGAGTATTGAAATGCTTGTAGTATTCCATCTTGAATTTCTTTAACATCTCCTTGATATATATTGTTTGGGAGATGAATATACCTTTGTTTGATTGAGAAATTTTCATTCCTAAGAAGAATGATAGCTCACCTAGCATGGACATCTCAAATTATTTTTGCATGTCCTTTGAAAATCTTTGACTCAAATCATCAGAATTACTTCCAAAGATGATATCATCTACATACACCACAATGATAATCATATTTCTATTTTCTTATTTGATGTAAAGATTAATTTATGTAGTTCCTCTCTTGAAACCTTGTTGTTGCAGGTACTTATCAATCCTTGAGTGCCAACCTCTAGGTGCTTGCTTTAGACCATAGAGGGCCTTCTTTAGTTTGCACACAAAATATCGATTTTTTGTCAGCTGAAATCCCTCGAGTCATTCAATGAATACTTCCTCTTCCAAATTTCCATTTAGAAATGCATATTTAACATCCATCTGATAGATGTTGATACCGATCTTGTAGCTTGCAAATTCTAGGAACATTCTAATGGCTTATAGTCTAGCTACCAGGGAAAAAGTTTCATCAAAATCTACACCTTCAACTTGAGCATAGCCTTTGCATACCAACCTTGCCTTATTTCTCACTACTTGTCCATCCTCATTTTGTTTGTTTCCAAAGACCCACTTAGTACCAATTACATTCTTGTCTTTTGGTCTAGGAACTAGCTCCCAAATTTATTTATTTTTGTCAATTTGGTCTAATTCTTCATTCATAGCATTAACCCAGTTTTTATCTTTGATGGATTCTTCTAAGTTTTTTGGTTCTATTTTAGAAAGCCAAGACAAATTTACATGTTCAAGCAATCTTACCAATTGTCTTATCATTCAGACTCCTTTGTTGTTGTCACCAAGAATCAATTCTTCAGGGTGGTTCTTTTGAACATATCTCGAAGGCATCTTTGTGTCTTTTCTAGGACATTCCTCTTCTTCGTCTTCTGCATTTTCTTCTCCATAGTCTTTCTCTTCTTCTTCATTATCTTCCCTATAGTCTGTCTCTTCTTCCTCTTCTTTTGCATTATCTTCCTCATTGTCTTTCTCTTCATCATTATAGCTTGTTATTGTTGGATGTTCATTTTGTTGCATCTTGATCCTTCTAGAATTTTCATCATCCACTCTTACATTTGCACTTTCAACAACTTTGTCTAATCTCAAATTTAAAAATTTGTAAGATTTTCTTTGAGAGGAGTACCCAAGGAAAATTCCTTCATCACATCTGGAGTCAAACTTGTCAAGGTTGTCATCATCTCTTTTTATGTAGCATTTTCTTCCAAAACTTTAAGGTGTTTGACATTTGTTGGCATGCCTTTCCATAATTCATATTGAGTTTTGTCACTATTAGCTAAGAGCTATGCTTTATTCAGAATATAGGAAGTTGTGTAGATTGCATCCCTCCAAAATATATCTGACATATTAGCTTGGTTTATCATAGATCTAGCCATTTATTGTACAATCTTGTGTTTCCTTTCAGCCACTCCATTTTGTTGAGGAGTTCTTGTAGCTAAGAAGTGTCTTCTTATTCCATGATCTTCACATAATTCATTGAACTCATCTGAGGTGAATTTTCCTCCATTATCTAATCTTAGGCATTTGATTTTCAAATATGTTTCATTTTCCATTAATTCTTTCAATGCTTCAAAACTTCCCAAAGGCTTATGATTTGTGCTTTAGAAAGGTTTCCCAATTCATTCTCATGTAGTCATCAATGAATAGCATGAAGTAACAGTTACCTTGCAAACTTTGTGATTTGGTTGGCCCACAAAAATCAGTGTGGATGAGTTCTAATAGTCTTGATGTTGAATATTCCTTGGTTCTTAATTTGACTCTTGTTTGTTTCCCATGTTGACAATGTTTACAAATTGGGTTTGAGGGCTTGATGATTTTTGGCATGCCTCTTACTGCTTTGTGTTTACTGGCTTTGACTAAGTTTTCAAAGCTTAAATGTCCCATTTTTTATGCCATAACTAGATTTCATCTGTCTGTCCCACACAACATACTTATCTTCCAATTTTATTTAGAATGTATGCATTGTTTAGAGTTTTGATTATTGTTTCTACCAATATTCCAGTGTCTTCTTTTTGTATTCTGCATTCCTAGGAATTAAACAGGAGTGTGTGTCCCTAGTCACACAGTCAACTGACACTTAGAAGGTCATGCTTGAAATATTCAACTATCAGAACATTTTGTGGTGTGGCCTTCTTACTTCCAAGACTAACTTTACCTTTCCCAATTATCTTGACAAATTTATTATCTCCAAATGAAACACTTCCTCCTTTCTCTTTCTTTAGCTTAAGAAATTTGTTTTTATCACCAGTCGTATGTCTTGAGCATCCATTGTCTATGTACCAATAGATTTCTTTGTCTCAAGCATGCATTTCTAAATCATATTCTCCATGAGAACTCTTCTCTTGTTTCTTCCTCCATACTTTGATGGTATTGTTGACAGTAGTTTGTTTGTCAATAGGGGCTTGTATCCAACTTTTTCAGTCCTGAGATATGGCCAAAATTTTTGCATTTATAACATTTAATATCGTAGTTAAGTAGTGGAGCAAAGGAGTTCTTGTTTTTGTTGTCAGCAGTATTTTTGACTTTGCTGTTCACATAATTATTTCTTGGAGTATTGTACATGCCTCCATTTCTTCTTTGGTCATTTCTTGGATATGTTCTGCAGTCTATTGCCTTATATCCAAAATTCTTGTATGAAAAACAGTTACCAAGAAAGAGGTATGCATACATGTTCATAGTAGGTCTTCTTGGTGTCATCGTCTTTCTGAATTCATTCTTCCCATGAAGGATAGTTGGATTATACTTGTCAAGGTTTGCTTCGTTGGTGTTCCCATTACGTTCAATGGAATTGTTCATAACATAGCTCTTGGGTTATCCCTTGGTTCTCTGTAATGTGAGGTTGGGACTGTAACCAAGTCCAATTTTTTCAAGTGGTGATCTTCGGTTATTGAGCATATTGTCTAACATAGTGGAATTCTGTTCAAATTTTTTACTATTGTTCAGCTCAGTTATAATCACACTAAGTACCTTCATTAGGGAAACATTTTTTTTTTTAAGTTTCTCACAGTATTCTTGTTTGTTCTACAATTGACTCATTATTTCCTCTTCAAGATTCTTTTGTTCTTCTAATTGAGTAACCACATCAGAATTATGTGAGAGTTATTCCTTCAACAATATATTTGTTCTTATGAGTCTCTTTATTTCATCTAGAGCACATAGTAATTCTCCTTCAAGATCACATCCACATCATCATTTTCTCTAGTTTCTGCAATGTTCTCATTGTATTCATCTTTATTAGAATTTATTTCTAGGGCCATGAACATAACATCTTCTTCAATCTCTTCATCACTTTAAGAAGATAAGTAGTCATTCTTTTTGGAACAAAGATTATTCTTTTGCTTATGGAAGTATTTGTTCCTTCAAGTTTTATGCTTCCTTCTTTCATTAGGGTTGAAATCATCTTTATCTTTGTTGTACCTATTTTTATTATGAGGGCATTTGGCAGCAAAGTGTCCTAGTTCACCATAATTGAAACATTTGAAGGGCATCTTACCTTTATATTTTACAGTTCCTCTCTGGAGCCTTCTTACAAAGTTGGCTTCTTATGCATCAAAATCATCATTGGAGCTGTCACTTGGTCTTTATTTTCTTTTGTTGGTCTTCTTTGAGGCTTTGAATGTTACTTCTCTCTTAGGTACTTCTTCTTGTCCTATTCACATCTCATAGGATGTAAGAATTTCATGTAATTCATCCATTGTTAATTTGTCCAACTCTTTTCTATCTTCAAGAGTTGATATCTTAGGATTGAATCTCATAGGAAGTGACCTGAGTACTATTTGCACGATGAATTTCTCATCAATAATTTCCCCCAACCCTCTGATGATGTTTACAATTTCATCCACATGTAAAAAGTATGCTACAGTGTTTTATTCTTCATTCATCTTCAGGATTTCAAATTGACTCCTATGATTTTGTTGCTTTGTTTGTTTGTCTTTATCATCTCCTTCATGAGTGTTATGTAGTTTATCCCACATCTCCTTTGTCGATTTACAATGCATAACTTTGGTGAATTATGATTTTGATAATCCTTCCAGAATTTCATTCATGACTTTTGCATTGTTGTCACCGAGCTTATTTGCACCTATATCAAAAGGTGGATTTGTTGGGGTTTCATAACCATTCTTCATTGATTCCCAAACACCATACCCTAGTGACTATAAATACACTCTCATTCTAATTTTCCAGAAGAAATAATCTGTTCCATCAAAGTGTAGAGATTTGCTTAAGGATAATCTTTCTTGTTTATCCATGTGACATGTTGGGATCTGCGTTCCAGTGGTTAGATTGTTGCTAAAGGAACCTACTCTAATTCCAATATTTGAATTATTTAATAGTACTGAGAGAGGGGAGTGAATCAATATTGTATACTTTCTTTCTTTTTATTCTGATGTGATATTAACAAATTATTAGGATTTATACTTGTATTCAGTTATACTAGAAATGTACTCATCACAAACAATATTCAACACATTTACAAATATAAAGGTGGAAGCCAGGATTGTGAATACCTTAAAAATATTTATAAATTAATATCAATTCATATATGAATAACTATCAGTGAGAACACCAATCCTATGTAGGCACCAACCTATAAGTAGATGAGGACACCAATCCTCTTATGAGCACCAACTCATAAATCAGACACCAACCTGAAAATGGATGAGGACACCAATCCTCTGTAGGAACCAACTTACAAACATGAACCAACCTGAAAATGGATGAGGACACCAATCCTCTATAGGCACCAACCTGTTGATTAAATTTCAACTCAATCTTTCCTTGCTCCACTCTGTCACCCTAGAATTGTATAAATATCTTAATTTGCTTTTATAAATTTCTCCAACATGATTCATTTTCTATGTGCTCAAGCTTAAGATCATCTTCATTGTTTATCAATGAATTCACATAGACCACAAAGCCTCTACTCTTCACACTTCTGCTCTCGTGCACTTTTCACTCCCACACATCCATCCTCTCCTCTCTCTTTTTTTCATCATTGTGTTGGATATATATAAGGTTCAATCAAGCATATTATACGTACAATGTGGACCCATGTCATCCTTCGAGCTGACCAGTGCATCAAATCACCACTGAAGTGTTTTCATAGTATATAAGCCCATGGGGGTTTATTTTCCTTCATTACTTGAGTTAGCCCAATGGGCATAGAAACAAGAGTGTGGGACCATGAGATTTATTACGAGGGGCTAGACCTTTGAATCAGATCTTGAGGTAAGGGGGTCGTCCAAAATGGATCCAGGAAGGCCTAAAAATCAAACTTATCATAATCAAGAGAAACCAACGCCATTGCATCCATCTCGTCGCGTTGATTCTGTCCATGTATTTTTTTTTTCGCAAATGGACACTGTATGCGAAAGTTATAGAGTTCTAATCAATTTCCCAAATAGGCAAAAAGTCGAACTGGTCAAAGTCAACAGGTCGTACTAATGACGTCGGCAGTACGATAGGTGACGTTAGCATGAGGTTATGATGATGTCGGCAGGGACACGTGGAAACCCGAGGAGGTGACACGTGTCACTCAATTTTGGCATTTTTGGGCTGAGTTGGACCAGTATGTAATTGACACGTGGTAATGTATGGATGACACGTGGAAGTGTGCGGATGACACGTGGCCCAATGATAGGCTGACATGTGGCAATACGAATGACAAGTGGTTGTATGGATGATGACGTGGTAGGGTGATTGGGTTGTATGGAAGCTGACATGGCAGGGTGATTGGGTTGTACGGATGTTGACGTGGCAGTTGACTGGGCAGGTGAATTTGTAGTACGAATGTTGACGTGGCACGAAACGTGGTTATACGGCGGTGACATGGCAGCTAATTGTGCATGATGATTGTGTGTTGACTGGGTGTTGACTATACTGTATGGATGAATCACAGGGAGACATGGGGCCCAATCAGAGGGCACCACATGGCACCCCAAATTTTGCCAATGTTGGCTAGTCGAAAAGAAATTGTTACCCGCAGGAATTGAACACTCGACCTCCACCTTCAGCAATTCTTCACAACCACCGACAGACCATTCGGGCTACACAGTTGGGTATTAACCCCTATCCAGAACGATGGCCTTTTGTTATGGATTGTGGTGCGGTTTAAGGGCTAGCCCCGGTCGGTGGGGGGGGCAGCGCTTAGCACATGGCATCAAGCCTGCAACCAAGAGCTAGACCAGGGGCTACAATTGTTTGGAGGGCACGTGGATAATAAGAACCAGGCCATATGGCCATGCCTACGACCAAGTGCCAAGGATTAAGGGGCTTAACAGCTAGTGCCCAACCTATAGCCACATGGACCTTCCCCATATGGCCAGGAGCCCGGGTAAAGGGGGTTGTGCCCGATTTTTGCCAAATATGGGTTTTTAAACTATATGTTATGATTTTTATTGATTTTCATCTTGATTTTGGAGGATTTTGGCCATTATTGGAGGATCTGGAGCCCAATTTGAGGCCAGATCTTGAGAGGAAGTTGGGAGGAGGATACCAAATCAAATCCTATAAAAACCAGAGGTTCTTGGCAGCCTTAAGGGTGTTTAGATTGACAAAATGATGATGATTTTATGAAGCTTGAAACCATTTTTTTGCAAGGAAGCCATTGAGGAAGCGAACTTTGCGAGGCAATTTCGAGAGCTACGCTCAACCTTTTTCACTGTCGTCAGTTGTGTTGGATTCTTGAGGTCAAGAAGAACACATCCAAACTAGTTTGTAATCCTTTTGGCACTTTTTTGATGTACTTTTGAAGCATTGAAGAGAAATAAGAAAGCCTCACCCATTGAGACAAAGGCCCAGAGACGTAGGCAATCTTGTTGAACTCCATTAACAACTTGGTTGTTATGGTTTGTTGTTATTTGTGCTTATATTTTGATTTGCATTTCCTTATTATGGCTACTACAATATCTCATTAAGTTCTTATTCTTTCATTAATTCCTAATTGGTAATTGAACACATGCTTCAAACTTAGCCAAGTCTTTAAAGATCATTTTCAGATCAAGGGGTGAAATAAAAAATACGCAAACATGCGTCTTTTCTTTAGAACACATGTTGAATTTGTGGGGGGTGCCTCTCTTTTAACTCATGTTCTAGTTAGGTGCCCGCAATTTGATGGGAGTCGTTGATCTCCTCTTCAGGTGGACAACAATATCTCCATTGTCTAATCTTCTTTAATATGATTTCCAAGGTTATTGGTCAGGTTAGTTAGAATGTCAGTCCTTCTAGATTATTGGGTATACATTCTCCCAGGATTGGTCATGGTGATTTGACCAATGGTGAATGTCCCAAGCGTAGTATTCAAATAATAGAAGACTCAATGTGATAGTGTTCCTCTAGTGTATGGAAATATCGAGCAGACATTCACCCATAGGGGTGTACCTATGGTAAATTTCCCAAGTAAACATCAGGCATACCTTCTCCTAGATTGGGCTACATACCAAGGGAGATAGGATGCATTTATCACAAAGGTGTACTTATGGTAAATGGTCTGAGGCATAGTCCTTCATTGATCATGACAAGGAATAATATGGACTTAAGGTGCTTTCCTCTTGTCAGTTAGCATCAGGCTGACATTCACTCATAGGGGTGTACCTGTGGTGAACAGCCTTATTGTGGTCTTTGTCCTATTCATGGTGATTTGACAAGGAATGATAAAGACTCAAGATGCTAGATGCTATCACATGCGAACCCAGAGTGAGCATGATCTCAGAGAGAGTCAATTGGCTCAGAGGGAGAGTCGTAGATGGATTTTCCCCTTGGTTCAGGTGGGAGAGAGACATCTCCCAAGCCTAATAGGCAGGTGTCATGAGTTTAGGGTGAAGTTTGTATACTTCAGAGACAAGATTTATTATGATGCAGAATGTCTCCCTCGTTGAGAGAGAGTGTTGATGTTTGGACAACATCGGAAAGACATTCTCCGAGATTAATTATTAATTATTAAAAACTATCTATAATATAATAATTGATAAAGAAAAGATATAATGGAAAATACATGTCCATTATGAAAAGACACTTCACCCAAGTATATATATTGAGGCCCTAAATTATAACACATTATTATTAATATGCAATATATCATCTAATATGAAAAATCAACAATCCCAATGGTGATCATGGCATATCATGGGGTTCCGGTATCACTACAGTGGCATTCTTTCCATGTTTTTCAGCTTCAACAACTATCATATGTCCTTCTTAGACAGATTCATCATCTCACTTGTCTCCTTTAGAAAACATATTTTATATGAGATTCTTCTCATAATGTTTGGCTCTTTCTTTTGGTAGTATGTAGTCTTCGTTATTGGCTTACACTCATCGCCATATCCAAAACCATCCTACCTGTAATTTGAACTTTCAATTAACCAAACAACTCTAAGAATTTGAGCATATAATACTTTCATGTAGTTATTTACAACATCCCATAAGTCATTTCTCAAGAAAGCACATGTAAGGCTGAAATCATATCCCAATTGAATAGGTAAGGTTGGAAATTTAAAGACTCGAGCAAACAAGCATGGCTAACCTCTAGTCTTTATCTCCCAATATAGCAATTTATTTCTTGTGTTACAAACATATTATATTTCCATTGCTTGTAATTTTCAATTTTACTACGTAATCTCTGTAAAATTTCTCAAACCCAACCCAGTTTTAGTCTCAATAAATTTTCATCATTGTTTAATGCCCAACCCACATTTCTTTTGTTGTTGAAATGTAAATGCTTTAAACATAAATTTATAATTGAAACACAATGAATCTTTTCTACAAAAAATGAATGCGAAAATACGAAACAAACCATAGAAAAATAACACAAGAATTTCTAGGCAATGCCCCTGGAAAAACTCCAAAGGGAAAACTAGTAGATAGAGGGAGATTTTATTATTCCTTGAGCTCAGAGAAAATGATCTTTAACAGCAAAATATTCCAGCAATAAATACACCAACTTATCTCGATAATCGTGCCACTAAAACTCCTTGAAATCTATGTTGAATCTACTCCTCGAAATATGTGCCTAGATTTTCATACTATGTATGGCAGCTACAAAAACAAATATTGTACGAACTGTCTCAGTTTTTGTGCCAAAGTTTCCTATAGGTGATCGTATGGAACTCTACAGAAATTTCCAACAGCAAGGTACCTTGAAAATCGTGCCAACACTGCTCCTCGATTTATGTGCTTGTATGTTGTTGTATAGATTGTTTCTCACTATTTTACGGTCCAGTAATCCATACTATATAGACTCAATAATTGTGGAAATGTTCTCATTGATTTTTGTGCCTCCTTTCTCCATGGGAAGTGAGCCAAATCTGTTGCAATCTCTCTCACTTCTCTTCATCTCTCTCTCTTGCTCTCTTCAATGATCACGAAGAATGAATAGTGTCTCAATCCCTTTAACTCACCTTTTTGTTCATATCAATGAACATGACCTAAACCTAAGATCTAATGGTTG
This sequence comes from Picea engelmannii, assembly GCA_009831015.1. Taxonomy (NCBI): domain Eukaryota; kingdom Viridiplantae; phylum Streptophyta; class Pinopsida; order Pinales; family Pinaceae; genus Picea; species Picea engelmannii. The sequence continues at coordinate 144,070 of ML799439.1, read as the reverse complement.
ATATTAAATCCTAGGCCATCTAGATCAACGGTTGTGATATAAAGTCACTTTATCACAACTTAAGTCAACCTTTTCATTTAATATCCTCATAAAGTCACTTTAGCTTTATATCTCATAAAGTTAATGTTGTAAGGATCACTTTTGGACATTCCCCCGCATGTTAGACACCAAGCCTATGTGGGAAACACTTTTCTGAGGTACAACTGGTAACACTCCCTCTTATCGAGGAAGGTGTTTGTCACCACTCCCAACTCATCTATGAAGCAGAAAAACTTGAATCTCCCGAAATACTTCATGAGAATGTCTGCTACCTACTCATCTGTGGATATGTATTGAAGCTCAACTGGCCCTCTCTGAACATAGTCTCGGATGAGGTTGTATCTGAACCGAATTCTCTGAGAGTTTTATGTAACTCTAATTGTCACAGTAAATCATAATAGGCCTCAACTGTTAACCAAATAAACCAACCAATAACTTTCGAAGCCATATGGCCCCACAATTGGCATGATCGGATACCATGTACTCTGCCTCGGTAGAACTCAATGCCATGGACTTTTGTTTTCAATTGAACCATGATACAATTGTCAAACCTAATCTGAAATAGCACCCTGAAGTAATTTTCCTATCAACAACACTTCATGTCCAATCTAAGTTTGTGTGGCATGTCAAACTGACTCCATCCCCTCTCACGTAGTCCAAATCATAGTCCATTGTACCTTATAGATACCTAAGCACATGTTTTGCTTCCACCCAATGCACTCTCCTAGACTCCACCATAAACTAACTAAGAGTGTTGACAATAAAACTAATATATGGCCTAGTGTTGACCAAATACATCAACGAGACTATCAACTGATGATATATCGTGGGATCAACCAACTCGAACTTAGAAGTATTAAGCTTCTTCTAATTGGTAATCATGGGTGTTGACATAGTCCTACAATCCTCCTTCTGAAATCTCTTCAGAATGTCAAGTGCATACTTTCCCTACCCCAAAAAAATATGTCCTAGTTCCTGCCAAACCTCCAACCCCAATAAATAATTCATCAACCCAATATCTTTCATCTCAAACTCTGGAGAAAGAATTTGCTTGCAATCAACTATGAGTCTCTTTGCCCCTGCAATGAAAATATCATCAACATATAGGACAAGAATAAGAGGATCCTCGCCAACCACAATGTAGTAAAGGTTGGGATCCACCTCACTCTTCTCAAAACCCATATGTTGTAAGTAAGTATCAATCCTTGAATACTAAACTCTGGGAGCTTACTTTAGACCATATAACTCCTTTTTCAACCTGCATACATGAGACTCTCTCCCATGAACCTCAAATCCCTATGGCTTCTCAATGTACACCTCCTCCCGTATGAGTCCATTCAGAAATTCGGTTTTCACATCCATCTAGTGGATCTTCCAACTCATCTCTATTGTAATGGAGATCACTGCCCTGATCGAAGTATATTTAGCAACTGGTGCGAAGGTCTCATCATAATCAACTCCCTCTACCTATGAGAACCCTCTAGCCACAAATCGAGCCTTGTACTTCTGAATGATATCATCTACAACATGCTTGATCTTATATAGCCACCTGGAAGTCACCGCTGACTTTCCCTCAAGTGTCAGAACAACCTCCCACACATCATTCTTCGTGATGGAATTTTACTCTTCCACCATGGTCTCCTTCCAGACTTTCTAGTCTGCAACCTCCTCTAAAGTGGAAGGCTCGAACTCATTGATGTTGCTCACCTCTCTAGCACCTTGCTCTCCCTAACATCCCTCTTGGGATTCCCCACAGATTCCTGAGCTTCCTTCAAGGTCTCTTGAAGCCATTTTGTCTTCCTCTTCCATGAAGTCATCTTCTCTGGACAAGACTCCTCCTCCTCATCCCTATCACTTGAAGAGTGTGTACCTGAAGAAGATATACAAAGACTTCCCATTTCTTGGGAAAACCACCCAAAGCGGTTCTAACCAACTCTAAACCTTGTATTGTCTCCCCCACTACTGCAACTCATTTCTCACATGTGTGATATTGGTGAGGTATGATGAAACTATGTCGGTTTTGGTCATCTTGGTGTTTCTCATTTTTTCCCACAATACCATCTTCATGTTTTCATTGGAGCTTTGGTAAAGCTTGGTTAAAGCTTCCCACATATCAAAGGCATTATTTTTCCTTGTAATATGTGGAATGAGGTGATCATTAATGGCATCTAGGATTATTCTCTTGGCCTGAACATTCCTCTTATTGTATTTAGCCAACAATATTGCATCAATAGGAATGGTAACTGCCTTCTCAACAATATCCCACAACTCAGACTCCTCCAGCAGCAAAGCAATCCTTTCCTTCCATGGAATAAAGTTTTCAACCCCATTCAACCTATCTTCAACCCTCAAACCTGTAGTCGTGAGAACCTACTCAACCAACAAATAAGCCCAACTCTCTTTTGGTGAAGTATTGCTCTCCCTCTACAAAACCCTTGTAACTAACTGATATTTTATGTTTGTTGTTATGTTTCCCTTCTCAGTCTTTTTTATGCTTTAATACCATGTAAAAATTCTTAGACCCAACCTGGTTTCAGTCTCAATAAATTTTCATCATTGTTTAATGCCCAACCCACATTTCTTTTGTTGTTGAAATGTAAATGCTTTAAACATAAATTTATAATTGAAACACAATGAACTTTTTCTACAAAAACTGAATGTGGAAATAAGAAACAAACCACGGGAAAATAACACAAGAATTTCAAGCAATGCCCCTTGAAAAACCCTGAAGGGAAAACCAGTAGAGAGAGGGAGATTTTATTATTTCTTGAGCTTAGAGAAAATGATCTTTTATAGTAAAATATTCCAACAATAAATACACCAACTTATCTCGATAATCGTGCCACTAAAACTACTTGAAAATTGTGTCGAATCTACTCCTCGATATTTGTGCCCAAATTTTCATATTATGTACAACAACTAAAACAATAAATGTTGTACGTACTGTCTTGATTTTTGTTTTGAATTCTCGTCTAGGTGATGTACGGAACTGTACAGAAATTTCCAACAGCAAGGTACCTCGAAAATCATGCCAACATTTCTCCTCGATTTTTGTGCTTGTATGTTGATATACATATTGTTTCTCACTATTGTACGGTCCAATAATCTGTATTGTATGGAATCATTAATTATGGAAATCTTCTCCTTGATTTGCATGCCCCCTTTCTTCTTAGGAAGTGTGCCAAACCTGTTGCAATCTCTCTCACTTATCTTCAGTGCTCTCTCTTGCTCTCTTCAATGCTCATGAAGAATGAATAGTGTCTCAATCCCTTCAACTCACCTTTTTGTTCATCTCAATGAAAATGACCTAAATCTAAGATCTAATGGTTGAGATTAAGTCTTAGGCCATCTATATCAATGGTTGTGATATAAAATCACTTTATCATAACTTAAGTCACTTAAGTCACCCTTTTCATTTAATATGCTCAAAAAGTCACTTTAACTTTATATCTCATAAAGTTAATGTTGTAAGGATCACTTTTGGACATTCCCACACATGCTAGACACCAAGCCTGTGTGGGAAACACTTGTCTAAGGTACAAATTTTAAAAATATCTTGAATGTGCAAGTTCTGTGATGAGTTGATTAAGTACAACTCCACCCTTTCTAAAGTAAAAACAACACTTTGTGGATGTTTCTTTCATAAATCCATATTATAAGATTTAGTACCTCCATGGGACATTGATGGGCATTTGTGAGATATCTTTCCTTTAATCTTTCAATAACATCATCAAGAATTAAGAATGAGACACCCAAATAAGACTTTGGTTGAACATAAAAAATGCCCTCACAAAAACATGCATTGATAAAAGTTCTTTAGGAGATCATAACAATGTTTCATTCCACAATGTAATATGCCAAGAAAATTCATAATATAGATCAATCGCCAAGTTCATGATGCATTCCAATTTCCAGATTCCATATTGCCATTTCCTAGTTAGGGCACTACCAAAATATGCCCAAATTTACAATTCTCCTTTGGCAGTCCTTTACAACAAAGGTTCAATAATTTTCTAGCTATGTAGCATTTGAAATTTATATCTGTCTTATGTGGTTGATTTAGATCATCAACAGTAAGTATGAGGCATCTTGGCTTGGGTCATAAAATTCCAACTCTATATCTACCAGAAATTACAAGTTTCAACTCTAGTTCTAAAATCCATCTGAATAGGATTGAATATTCTAGTCACTAAATATTTTGTTTAGGTTCCAAACTAGTAAAAAAGGATAAGAGGCTTTAGGAATTATCACTCCAAAATAGCCATGCTTCAAATTTGTGATAAAGATGAGGGCTACTTATATCTTATTTCACACTGCTATGAATATCCTATTGTCTTCTTATATCTAGAATTTCAAATTTCTATTAATGGATAGTCAAGGTTGAATCCTAAAACCTATTAAGAATCTCCAACATGAAAGGAAATGGGAATGCTATTGTAAGCCTTCTTAGATTCCCATTTTCTCCATTACTCCTCAAATGAATTGGTCACTAGGAACTATTTATGGACCTCTCTTCTAATTTTCTTATGGGTTTTATGCCTTTTGAGCTTGGTAATATGTCAAATCTTTTGGTGTTACTTATGTTTTTCTAAAGAACTTTAAGGAATTATCCCAAAGAAGTTAGGAGTGCTAACAGAGCTTGCAATTACAATCTTTGACAATAATGAATTATCTGGTAAGATTCCTTTTCAGCTTGGCAAAAGCAGAGAGTTGGCAGTTCTAAGGCTGACTATTTTTAATCTAAGGACTTAATACCTATCATTATAACCATGCATTTACAATTTATGCATAGTATGGTCCAATACCTTCCAAGGGTCAACACTAGGATATTACAGTGGATATATATTAGTATCAGAAACCTCAAAACAAACCAACGGTATTTTATTCAACAAAGACATTATTGGACTTAAACAAAGAACTGAGATGTGAACCATATATGAGAGAGATAAACTTCATGAAGTAGACAATAAAGTCCCCTTGGATTTGATGTTGCTCTCCTAAGTAATGACTCATATGGTAGAAAGAGTTGCTATGAACATTTATCTCAACTAATCATGTCTCGGACCTGTTCATGCCCTCATTTCAAGTCCATTAGGTCTACATTGAAAGGCGTAGTATCCATTCAAATACAATATGTTGATCAAGTCATACAAATTTGAAAATCCTTGTATGGACTCTAGATGGTTATCAATCATTAAGGGACAATACAATGGTTCTCTGTTAACCCAACTCATCTAAAGATAGTATATTCTTCAATGCACCTTTTGATGCATGTAAGGACCTTGTTACCGTCAATTTCAATCCATTAAGCTAAGGGAAATTCATTTCCAAAATATTAGAGGTTTTCATAATTAAAAATATGTTATAGCTCTTACATTTAAGAATAGACACTAATATGAACTAACTTGTGAGAAAATTCCACGTACAAGGTTATATTACGTTGAGCAACATGGTGATCTACATAGTTATCTAGTACCATAAAAAATTGGGAATATAATGCTATTAAAAAAAAAGAATATTGAAAGGTTGAATACCTGAGACCCCATTCATGTTTCTAGAGAGGGCTTGCATGTGATCACATAAGAGATTAATCTAAAATGTTAAACACCAAAAACCTTAAAAAGCACAAAATTTTGCATCTCGGGAATTGTTTATTTGTTATAGTTAGTTCTGGAAGTCAGCAGCCATAGCCTTCAATGACACAGGTTATTTCAATAAAATATTTAAATATGACATAAATTTTTCAAGACATTCATCATTCTCCCCTCATAATTAGAAAGTCAACTTCAAAATAAAGAGAATATTGATGGAATATTACAAAAAGTAGTACCAAAATTATTTTTCCCTGGAGTTCAGAGATGGGTGCCATTTTGTTGCAAAATAGTTCATGTGATATAGCAATCAAAGTTTGAGAAGTAGTTCCCTTTGTTTATGGCCTATCCACCAAGCCGAGCTTACTGGTAATTAAATCCAAATATTCAACCCATATCTCCTCCATTTTTATTACAGAAGTTTTACTTATATATAAACTTAAAATTTAAGCAAATCTACTACTTAATTAAGTCTCGTAGCAGTGATGTTACATTTATTTGTCAAGCATTATGTGGATATATGAACCTGATACTTTTAACTTCAATCTTCTTCATCTCAATCAATATGAAACAAAGTGAATGCTTCAACGTAGACAATGCCATAAGCTAACATGTGTTGCAACAACAGAAAAAATGACTAAGGTGTATAGTAATGATGTTTTAAATTTCAATTTACCTTCTGGACATAATGGTGCAATTCATATGCTAAGGAGGAAGTATCAATACAGCAAGGGACCAAATCCTTAGATAAAACCCTTCACATTTGTTTTCGATGTGATTAGTATCTTTGAGCCCATATATCCCTGAGTGTTGTAACCTCGACTCTAATATCATATGTAACATACCATAATATAAATACCAAGCATTAACTTGATTTGTTGTTTAGGTTCACCAAATGTGTGGAGGATTACAATCAATATGACATGACAAAACTCTGAGTTTCCAATATATAGCTTTATTAGTATCCTGCTCCCTTAGTTAATTGCAAATTTGCAAAGTGGCAAATCAATAACCTCTTCAAAATAAGATTTGGTAGTATTGTATCTCATCCTACAATGCATATATGCAAAACTCTATAAAGTACATACATAGTACAAGTCGCACCCATTTTTGTTCATGTGAAGATCTTCCTATGGAAGTATTCCTTGCTAGTGTACAATAGACTACAACAACGTAAAATGTAAAGGTCCAAAAACATCAAACTATCAATCTTATCATGATAGGTTTGTGTGGTATTATTCCTCACTCGGGATAGATTTCCATCCTATAAGATGGATTTCATGCTAGCCATGGTTAACTCTGTTCAAGGTCACTCATGCTCTTATAATGTTGCATTGAGTAAAATAATCCACTAATGTCAACTCATGGCCATATTTTGTAAGAAATACCTCTTCTGTCAACCCACCTATTCGGCTAGAAACATGTGCTTTGTCACTTAATCACAATCTAGGTCCTCTTATAAGGCTACAATCACACTTTACTACATTCCTTGGATTTGTCAAACTACAAAATGCATATTGAAATCCTTTGTCTTAGGTTATTGATAAACAATAAACAAGTTTTACTCTGGTATTTTTTCTCTCATAATGTTTGCAAACATTATATTGAGAACTAAACTCCATATGCTCTAGTACAATAACCTAGGTTGCTACAACCAATATATCATACTTGCTTCATACCATTTCAACCTCGTCGATTAAAGTATTAGTCTAGGCTTTATGTGTAGTCTCCTATTAGACTCTGCAAGTTCCAACCTTATCAGTGCAATTAGCAAGAATACAAGCATTGCACATGTATTCAATTCTAGAAAAACTCCATAATTGGCATGTCAACTATATCTAAAACAGCATAGATAATGCCTAATTAACTAGACCCCAACAAAACCTATCATTGATGTGCACAAATTTGAGGAACATCAAATAGATTTAGGGAATTTTGCATAGAGATAGGCTGTGTAGAACACTAATATATCCAGCAGCATGCCAAAAACTTAATACATCTCATGCACACCACAAGTGACAAAAATAACTAAGACAATATTATTAACATCGGTCTTTCAAAGGTAAATTTGTGCACGAAAACCAAGTGTGTGCATGGAAATAACTTCCTTGCCCATGCATGTTTGTGATCAAATGGTTATCTGATGTAAAAACTAATTGTCAACCACTAAATTGACATGTTGTCTAAATAAAATAGAATAAATAAACACAAATCGCTATCGCGACAAACTTCAATTCATGGAAGGACTGGAATATAACTATTTGAGTGAATTATGTAGATGAAATACTCTGGCATCAAGTTGTTAGGTTGGCCTCTATGCATGGTTGCCACTACACTGCCGCCTATTTGAAAGGAAAAATACTAAAAATAAACTTTAATTCATTATCACTCACCATTGAATGATAACATTGCCAATAAAGATTGTTGGAATCCTCCTACAACCACACACGTTGATACCCTATCCATTCTACCATTGAAGTTTCCTTGCATAATGGTGGCTCAATGCAAAAATCTCAACCACGATTCCAATTATAAAGATGAAGTCGACCTAGCTTCTCAAAATAGTCAAACTGCTTCTCTAATAATAAAAAATTTCAAAACCAACAGATTTTCCAATAATTAAATAGGTGACCAAGTTATCTCCCATGCAAACTAAATAAAAAAAACTAAAGGCAAGATCTTTGGAGTTTGAGATCTATTAAGCTCATTGACCCATAATTCACCTTTTCAATAACTTTTATAGTAAATAAATGACCTTACATTGTAATGATAAGGAATTAAGATCAACGAACTGATAAAACTTTCAATCATTTGCTTTTTGCTAATACCAAATGAGAGTATTGGAATCATAAACAACTGAAATTTTCCATCTATAAACAAATTTCATCTGATCCTTACGAGGGTTTTGAACAACTATTTTGTTTCCAAAGTTCGACTGGAATCGACTATGTCTCAATTATAACGTGAACTTGTGAAATGGGAATAGTAGGGTCTACTAAATTTTATACATATCAATGCTTGCATTGTATTGTATTGCATCAGTTTGAGAATAATCCATCACTTCCCAATAAATCGTTGATACTAAAATACCCAACGAGTTCGTTAGAGGAGCAATGATAACTTAATAATTAATGGTCAAATTGATCTATAGCATACTGAGAGAATATCGGTAGCTACTAGACACCAAAGCTTCACTAACGAGATAATCGGGAGTATATCTCAAAATTTTGCAAACAACCAACCTCAATCCAAAGATAATATAGTTACAACAGTGCCCAGATCCATATTATAGCCATAAGACAATGATTTACAGGAATTTCTAGGAGACAGAGATAGAAATGATAGTATCAAAATACACATATAAATTTCAGAATAGAGAAGGTAAATTATCTATTTGAAGACTACAAACCAACCACTAGTTGAGGGAGTTGTTTCCACCCAACCGTAGGCAAATCCATAGTGGACACCACCCCCTAGTTGGGCTATGATACCGCCAGGACGAAGGAGGGACAATTAACTCCTAAATTTGAACTCTAATCAATGTTTTCCCCTGCAGACTTCTTGATGACAGGTAAGACCTATGGCACCCACACAACATAATGAGTATTTCCTTCTCTGTTGTTCAGTACCTCAGAAATTACTAACTCCCATGTATTTAGTTTGTGCATAGAAGGTCCAAACCGTGTCTCAAGTTTCAGAATATTTTTTCGTGTTTTCTTGGCTTCTTCTCAAGGCTTCCAGCTTCCATTCATGGTTGGTTTGTCTATGGTAGGTTTGGATCTCTTCCTCTCATGTCTAACTTCCCCAAAATATTCTCTATCCCTTTTTCTAACAGCATTCTCCTCCCCATTCAAATTTTCCTTGTGCATAATGGATAAAGAGTTCAAACTCAACTTCTTCTCCTAGTTTAAGGAATGTAGGGGAGACAATTTGCTAAAAATTAGGAGTTGTGGCTTAGATTGAGGAGTTAGTTTCCTCCACTCCTCTTAACTCAATTTTGCTTTGAATTTCAAATTTAAAAATGGGTGGGGGTTCAAGATAGCATAAGGTAAGTGATTTAGACATAAACCCCCCTTTAGATCCCCTCACCTTTCCCCTCTTGTGGTATCATATCCCCTATAGGTGCCCAAGATTGACTGATTTTGATCTTCTTCTTTATTAACTGCAAAACAACAAGATGTACAATATTCATAGTACCATGGTATATTTGACCCGTGGAGTTAGTGTACCAACGTTATAAAGTAATCATGCAAAGTATTTATGTATTTATTTACCAATAATTACAGTTGTCAAAATTTGGATATTACATTGAGACACATGTGGAGGCAATTGTCGACTTACATATATTAGAGGATCGCATAGATAATTTGAAACGCAACATCAATGAAGTAGTATTGCAGCGATGATTGTTGGATGTGAGAGACTTGTGTGCTTGGATCATTTCATAGACAGGTGACGAAGAGGATGGGAGATTGATCGATGAAGCCAGGCTCACACTTTACTTGGGCAGACTTGTCATCGAACCATGGTGCCATGGAGGGCATGGTTGCAATAATTATGAGGTGGTATGGGGGATCCTATAGTTTGTGGGATGAGTGAAGAGAACGAATTTGGTTGGTTGCATGGGTGGTAGACGTGCAGTGATTTCCTTGACATTTTGAATAGCTTGAATGTGGATGAGTTGGGTGTGATGATGGAGGAAGTGACAACAACTTTCACAACCAGAGTAGATGATGAAGTTAGGAAGTTGGAGGAAGACTTCATTTTGGAGTAGCATAGTAGTGCGACGGGGATAAGGAGTAGCCTTGATGAGGAATTGTATGGATGGGTCAAGTTGCAGATGGAGGAGACAAAAATTTTCATGGAGGTGTGCCTTTGTATGAGTGAGTGAGATGGTTGGACTGGCCATGAAACCACTTTGGCACTCAACCGAGTTAGTGCACATTGACATAGCGAAGGGGTCAACCTCCAGATGTACAATGATTAGTTTGTGTGATACTTGGATGTTGTGAAAGAACTTCTTGATGGAGTTGGACGATGACTACAACAGAGAGGTGAGTGCAATCTTGCCTTGGTGTTTTTGGGTTGAGCATGTGGTGGACGTTGGATGAAAACAACTATGGGCAGTCATGGGGAAATACACTTTCATAGATTGAGAGCGAACTTGGCTTAGCTACCCAACTTGTTCAAGAAATGGAGGCATGTAGTGTGTGGAGACATGAGTGAGATGGTTGGAGAATGGGCACAGTAATTTGACACAAAGGTTCATCACTTAGAAAATTTTCATGTTTTGATATGGGTTGTGACAGTTCTTTGATCGCAATAGGGCTAAGAGTGATCGTCATGACATCGGAGGCAGCTTGGAAAATAATGTAGACAAAGTTGGGGAACAGACAAGTTGGTCGCACCACAACTTTGGACAGTGTGGATGGTTGAATGGTGTTGTAGATGATCAGAGGTGTTATCGAAATTTGGGGTTTCTGCTTCACATGAAACTTGAGGTTTCCACTATGGCAGAATTTGGGATTTCCATTTTGGCACGAAACTTGGGGTTTACAGTAGCAATGGGGACAGAGGCATGAGTTTGGGTAGAGTCTTGGGGACAACAGATTTATGTGGATGTTGTCGAGGGTGGAAAAATTTTGGAGTGGGGGAGGATGTAAGATTTGGGGCGCCAAGCCTAGGCGCGTGCCCTCCAATCATGAACAAAAATAAAGATAACCGAGCAGGACGGACACTCAATTCACTTGAATACATGATGTCTTCATATATGGGGTGAGTTGGGGTTCCTTGGGCATGTGATGTGTGAAGGGGCGACTAAACCCAAGGTGAATTACGACACAAGTTCGACAAGGGTGTTTGACAAAGGTTGTGGGAAGAAGATCGGGTGAATCACCAAACGAAAAATAAATTAAGGCATGAGGAGGGCACGCTTAGGTGAGTTGGCACGACTCACCTAAGGGATGTGCACACCTAAACAACGAGTAGGTTGGACAGAGGGTGGCATCGGTTGGATAATTCGGTGTAGTAGCTAGGCCACCATGCAACACAATTAAACCATGGGACTCTTGAATGAAGGTTTTGGGAAAGACTTGGGGTGCCCAACGAAACGAACGAGTTGACGAAGGCAAGGAGGGTGCACTCAGGTGATTCAGATTGACTCACCTAAGGGACACGTGCACTTAATGATGGTCAACCGAATGATTAAGTGGACAAACATGGTAAAACGAAGGTCGACTCTTCCAAAGGCAAGCAGATGTGTCGACTCATGAGGTTGGGCGCCTATATAGGATGAGACCAAAGATAGATTGGCATGGAACAATCAAACTTCATAACCATAAGGAGTGAGGCATAAAAGGCATGATCTTGTTAAAGAGGGTGAGATCCTCTTAAGGGGCCAAGTCGCACCTGGAGGGTGACTTGTGCCACCTTGTAAAATCTACAAACGAAGATAGTAGAAGAGGGCGAGTTTTCTTGCGACAAGATAGGCATTGGGTGATTTGAGTTCAATGGTGAGGTATAATGTTGTATGATAGTGTTATGAAGTGATGAAGGAATTGGAAACCGAGAGGGGAGTCAAATGAACTTAGGCAAGGGTAGCATGAAACACATGCACGAAGCATAAAGGTGAAGTTTGAAGTCATTCGTCAAGTGTTTTAGCTGGCGGCACAAAGGATTTCACAAGGTGATATGACAAAGGTCAATCTTTTTTATTTCGCATAGGGTTTTGTTGGATAAACTAAGCAGAAGCTCCTTGTAATAATATCTTTGGTGTGGCACGAGTTGCATACATGGTACACTATTGTCTTTGTAATAAGAATTGGGTAATAGGTTAGTTTGGCAACCCACCTTGCACATTTGTATAACTATGTCTTTATGTGTTCTTCTTATTGTTGGATGTTCTAAGTATGAATGTAATCATAGACCATTGAATAGTAAATGAATCTAAGTGTTAGGCATAGTCTAGGCCAAATAAATTGGTGTAGCCTTGCCATCGAGTTGAAAAATTGTGATGTTGCATATCATTGAACATGGTGGATGTTTCCACCATCTGCTTGAGCTCTCCACCAATGTGACAGCACAAGTAACGTGGAGTCCCATAAGATGAACCGCTATGGTAAATTATTATATATTTTTCTCGGTGCCTTGCAGTACATAGCACCGATGCATTATTTTTTATTTGGCGCACTACCAGGTCAAAATTTTGTTATGGAAAAATGGTTGGTGCAGTCAGATAATAGAATGCATCGGTTCTCCACTTTTTTTAGAGCACAAGTGTTTTGTTAACAAGTTTGTTATTATTTTACAATGCACTATTTATGGGGCATTTCAAAAAGCACACCACTATGTTAACTTTTTGACATTTAATGGTGTCGTTCAATGAACAATATCGATGCATTTATTTATCCTATAGGCACCATAAGCGTGGATTCTTGTAAACTCACAAGACAAGCTGGCTTCTGGGGCGATCCGAATCATTTAAAAACACTACATGGAAAACAAAAAGTCTAAAAAAGACTAAATTGCAAGCCACTTTCAAATTTTAACGCAATGAAAATGCACATGACAAGGTGATAAACAATTTTTTGGGTTTTTTATGTCCCAACGATGCATGGTTGCATCATAGAGAATAAATGAAAAATTGAAATATTTTCCAAATTTTGGAAATGCATGGAACAATTTTTTGGTTGTTTTCTGTCCCAACGATGCATGGTTGCATCATACAGAAGAAATGAAAAATTGTAGTATTTTCCAAAATTTGGAAATGTGTTGAATCTACTAGTGGAGCTATCGAACTGACTGTAGAGCACTGCAAACGGGGCGATCGTGGAAGGAGAGCGAGCATCAGTGCTTGTTGGAGAGGTTGGAAGCATACAATGAGTTGTGACAATGAAAATAGATATGGTAAGTTTTTTATTTTTATTTTGTCGTTCTTCGATGCGTCTGATAGTTGTACGCATCAGGGCATCGCATTTAGAGTGGAGCATTATTTATTTTTCTGTGTATAGTTGATAACGATGCATCTTACTATCTCAACACCAGGGCATTCTATTTATGTGAGCAATGGTATGCCATAGTACAACAAAAGAACTAGAGAAAAAAGCTTTCGCTAAAACTTATGGACTCTTGCCTCCACTATATTTTTTTAATTATAACGGATAACGACGTGCCTTAAGTTTGAATCACCAGGGTGTTTGTATTGTGTGCACACCAAGGTGTTTGTACCTTAGAGGCGCATTGCCAAAAAAACCTTTGGCCGCCCACGTTCACTAACAACCTCCTCTATAAACATAGAAGTGATAAGTTTTTGAGGAGGTTCCATAAAAACCTCCGCTAGAGGGTGTTCTCCTTGTAGTGACTTGTTTACTTAAACATACATTGGGATAATTAATCGTCTTAAAATTCAAAAATATGCCTAGAATGTAAGTCAAAGCTCCTTAGCAATAGTCTCTAATATTTTTCATTTTCCATTCAAGACTAATTGGAACTCTTTTATATATTTGGGAATGCTTATTTGTCTTCGTTCCCCTGCTTCTAATCCATGGTAGAAAATCTTAAATAAAATCAAGTCAAATTTTGTGCAATGGAGAGCTCATTGGTTAAATCCAATAGGGAAAATTATCCTCATCAAAGTTGTGTTATTTACTCTTCCTATCTTTCAATGTTCAACTCTCTTGGCTTCAATAGGTATTTAGTAGCAGATGATAAGGGAGTTACAAAAAAATTGATAGCAAGGTTGAAAGTCCAATAATAGGAGGTTTCATCTAATTAGTTTGTCCATAGTGAGGGATCCTAAAACACATGGTGGCAAGGGATTCTTGACCCTTGAGTGATGAACCTTGCCCCGGTGATCTAGGAGGATCTAGGAATGCTCATAGAGGTCCAAAATGGGTCAAAAATGCTCAAAATTCAAATGCTTCAAATCATCTTAAAAATTCCATCATTGCGTAGAGCTCGGATATAGATTTCCAATGGCATAAATTTTGTCTCAAATGGTGTTCGTATGCAAATGTTATGAGCGGTCAAAGTTCCAGTCAAACCTAGAAAAAAGGTCAAAGTACAAAGGCAAATAAAGGGGTGACATGTGTCACCACTACAAGGGTGACATGTGGCACCTAATTGGTAGTTGATTGGGAAAGGTACAAATACAAGTGTTCCAATCGCATGATTACAAGTGGCAGACAATTGGTTCAATCAAGTGTTGACATGTGGCATTGAAGAGCCAATGAAAGGTTACCACCTGGCAGTCTCCCATTGGCAAATATGGGTCAATGTGTATTAAAATTTATGTAGTCGACATGGGTCAAACCCGCGACCTCCATAACCTTCCAAACCTTCACATATCCCTTCATACCAATACACCACATAGCCCCCTTCCCCTTCCTCATCATCATCATCAGTTTCTTCTGAAGCAAGTAAACAATATCCTCAACAAAAGAAGTCCTCTAAGAAGTCTGAGCATAATATGCCATTACTAAAATTGGATGTTAAGTTCGAGTTGCCAAACTATGATGGAGAATTGAATGCCAAGAAATTGGAAAATTGGATCAATCAAATAGAGGTATATTGCAGGGTTCAAAGGATCATGGATGAGGTTGCAAAGATACAGTAAGCTTATCTTCGACTAAGTGGTGCTTCCTTAATATGGTGGGAGTGTAAGATGCAAGTTGATTTGGTTCAAAAGGGTAAAGTGATCTCTTCTTGGGATAAGTTTAATAAGGCTATAAGAAAAAAATTATATCCATTGGCTTATACATAGATGACAATGATTGAGTGGTAGCATCTCAGAGAGGTTAAAGATCAGAATATTCATGCATATACACAAGAATTCAAAAAGAAGGCATTATCCCTAGGAATTTTGTTGTGTGCTCATGAAACTCTTCTGAAGTACATTGGTGGCATGCACTCATATCTTCATCACACTATTCTAATGTTTATCCCTACTAACATTGATAAGGTGTCAGGTAACATAGTATTGTTAAAGTGGCACCAGTATCTGAAGCAGAAATCGCGCGCGTCCCTGACCTAGCCCTGGTTACGTTAGGGTTCTTTGGTGTGTCTCCATGGCATCCCAAGGAGGGGAGCCGTCACCCCCTCCTTCCCCCTCCGCCTCCTTTCGACGCCTGGTAGAAGCTTGCAGCAAGAAGTCGACCGTCTCAGAAGCTCCGAGTTTTGTCAAGAAATTGGATGATATACCAGAGATCGACCTGCCACCTGAATACCCAATGAAATTCGCCCTATCCCTCTCTGAACGGGGACTTATCGGCCAGTTTATGGGACTTTGGCCCTCAACCAGATCCACAGACAACTGGATTCAGCGAAATTGGAGGCCTCTGATAACAAATAGTGTGACATGCTATGCAGTCGGGCGAGGATACTTTATTTTCGAATTTATCTCCCAGGAGGACAGAGATTTGATTTTCAGGAATGGCCCTTACTTCATGGGCACTCAAGGGATCTACCTAAACAGATGGACCCCGACTTTTGACCCTGCTTCAGAGGTCCCCAAGGATGTCCCGGTCTGGGTAAGACTCCCCAACCTGCCGATTCACTGCTGGAACCCCTCCTCGCTTCAGGAAATAGGTAATGGTCTTGGGCGCTACATTGATCTCGCAAAACCCAGAGACCAGTACTCCTGTGCGCGAATCTGTGTGGAGGTTGACCTGGAGGTAGGTCTACCCGAGGCAATAAAACTGAAGGTCGACAACTGGAAACACTTCCAAAAGCTAGATTACGAACAACTCCCGTTCAAGTGCAGAGGCTGCCACGAATATGGCCACTTCCAAAGGAACTGCCCAAAAACCCCCCCTCCACAGAAAAAGAAGGGGACGAAGGCTGGCAGCAGACTCGGAAAGGGAGATCAAAAGCAAGAGGCCAAAGAAATGAGCACACAGAACCACAGAAAGCCAAATCCTCAGGAACCAAAGAAACGGAGAACAGCTTCAGTATCCTAGCCAAAGAAGCGGAGGAAAGAGAACAAGCTCCAAGTAAAGAAGTTCACGAGGGAGAAAAGGAAGATCAGAATCCTGAAGACAAGGGGAACAAGCCAACAGGAGAAGAAGGGACGCAAAATAACTTCCCCCAGAAGCAGGAAGGCAGTCAGAACATGGAGGAAGGGGAGATCTCTATAGGCAACGACTCAGACGAAGCAAATGAGGTATGGGCCACCCCAAAGAAAAAGGGAAGAGGCCGGAAAACAAAAAAAGATGAGAGGGACCAGGAAGCCTACAAAGATGTGCTCAATGGCTCGCAACCCACCATCAAACAGCTGATGAATGTTCGTCACACACGGAAGCAGGCCAAAGCCTCCCAGGGAGGCCATCCCTCCCCCCAAGGTTTATAATGATTATAACCTCCTGGAACTGTAGGGGGATGGGCAGCAAAAAGAAGGAAGAAGCACTTAAAGATATAATCAAAACCTCGAAAGCAAGTATCCTACTGCTCCAGGAGACTAAAATGAGCCAGCAGGATGCGCTCAAAATCTTGTTGAATGTTTGGAAAGGAAGCCTCGGAGTTGCTGGAAATGCCAAGGGCGCCTCAGGAGGGCTCTGCACAATGTGGAATGCCTCCAAAATAGCCATGCTCAGTTCTGACATTTGCATGCATTGGATTCACACCAGATTTCTCCACAAAGACACGGGCTGCCAGGTAAGCATCTTTAATATTTATGTTCCACAGCTTTTGGGGGAAAAAAACATTGTTGGGAGTCCTTACAGGGCTACCTCCAGCAAAACAATCTCACCAATATCATCCTTGGAGGAGATCTAAACATAACTCTAGCCCAGGAAGAGAAAAGGGGCAGCTCTATAATGAGAGATCCAGCCAGAGAATGGGTAGAGGACTTAGCCTCAGCCTGGGACCTCCTTGATATTAAACCAGTCAAAGGACGTTACACGTGGACCAATAAGAGGATTGGTCCTGGGAACATTGCTACAAGACTAGACAGATTCCTCGTACAAAGCTCCCTCCTGCTGCTAGGACTCGAAGCAAAAGCAGAAATTCTGGCCCACGACGTTTCTGATCACAAGCCAATTCGATTAGAAATCAAAAAAGACCAAGTCAAAGGGCCCATCCCCTTTAGATTCAGTCCAAGTTGGATAAATGAAAAAGTCTTCATAGATCTAGTAACAAAAATATGGGCCACCACAGTTCAAGGCTCAGCTTTCTACGTGTGGGAGGAAAAAATTAAAAGGCTAAAAACCGCTCTGAAGCTTTGGGAAAAGAGCCAACCAAGCCCAATAGCAATGCGCCTAGCAGCCCAAAGCCATCTCGAGGCCCATCAGTTAGAAATGGAACAGAAGGAGATCACTACAACAATCTTGCAACAGGAGGACAGCCTCCAAAGGCAATGGCACAATGCTTGCAGAATGGAGGAAAACTACTGGAGGCAGAAGTCAAGAAGCTTATGGTTGAAAGAGGGAGACTGTAACACAGCCTACTTTCATAAACAAGCAGAAGCAAGGAAACAATACAAGGCAGTGACGGAAGTCCAAGTCCAGAACAAAACAATTGCAGATCCAGAGGGCATTAAACAAGCAGCTTATGAAGCTTTCGAGAAGCTATACACAGATCCAAAAGACTCGACATTGGACCAGCAGAGGTACCCTTTCACGGTTATTCCAAGGCTAATAAATGACGACATCAACAGCAAGCTGAAAAGAGAGGTAACGCAGCAAGAGATAAAGGAGGCCCTTGATCAGATGAACCCAGACAAGGCACTGGGACCGGACGGTTTCATTGCCAGATTCTATCAGCACTGCTGGGGAATCATTAAAAAGGATCTAACCAAAATGATTCAGAAGTCACAGCAGGGCATCAAGCTGGAAGGAAGCACCAACTCTTCCTTTCTGGCACTCATCCCGAAAGAAAAAGGAGTGATTTCCTTCAACCATTTCAGACCGATCTCTTTATGCAATACAAGCTATAAAATCCTTGCCAAAGTAATAGCAAATCGTCTCAAGGCAGCTCTCCCTCTCGTCGTTCCTGAAAATCAAGGCGGCTTTGTCCAAGGGAGGCATATCGCCGACAACATCATCCTGGTTCAAGAAGCGATTCACTCCAGCGTCCTAAGGAAAGAAAAAGGTATGGTGATTAAACTAGATCTCACTAATGCTTTTGATAGAGTTAGACATGAATTTTTATTTGAAGTTATGAGGAATTTTGGGTTTGATTCACATTTTATAAGTTGGATAAAAGCCTGCGTTGGATCTCCTTGGATCGCCCCTCTAGTGAATGGGAAAGTAACTGCCTTCTTCAAAGGCTCCAGGGGCCTTCGGCAAGGATGTCCCCTATCACCCTTGCTCTATGCAATTCAAGCATCAGTTCTCAGCTACCAATTGGAAAACTCCCAAATTCATAAAGATCTTCATGGCCTAAGAATAGCGCAAGGGGTGAAAGACATCAACCATGCACAATTCGTGGATGATACGCTGCTGCTGGGAGGAGCAAGCCCAATAATAGCAAAAAAATTCAAGGAAGAACTGGACGCCTATGCAGCAGCCTCCGGTAGTGAAATAAATCAGACTAAGAGTAACATTTATGGGTGGAACATCACCCCAAATGAAATTTTGAGAATAACAAGAGTTCTAGGGATGGAGGGGCATGCAAACTGGGAAGCCTTTAAGTACCTGGGAGTTCCTATCTTTAAGTCTGCTCCTAGAGCCTCCCACTGGAATCATCTTGCAGAAAAACTCAAGAATAAATTCACTTCTTGGGGGTCAAATTGGCTAAACTTAGCAGGGAAGGCAGTCTTCATAAAGGTTGTGGTGTCTAGTATCCCTATCTACCAATGCTAGTTGATGTTAGCACCGGCCACAATCATCCAAAAAATTGAGGCTTTTCAGAGACGATTCTTGTGGGAAGGAGGAAGGCAAGAAAATAAAAAGTTGCACTTGATTAGCTGGGAAAAAACCACAAAGCCCTTCATGGAAGGAGGTCTCAATTTTAAAAGAACAAGGATCCAAAATCTGGCCTTAGGGGCAAAGCTTCTCTGGAAAATGATCACCGGAAAACCCACTTGGAGTAAACGTGCTCTCTGGAGGAAATACTTTCGAGGATCTCGGGACAGAAGCTTAGAACTCCAATGTAAGGATTTGAAAAGCTCTCCAATCTTCGCGCTATGCAAAAAGGCACTCCCTCACTTCACTCCTCATCTAACCTGGGTGCCGAAAAATGGTAGGAAAATAAGAATCTGGACAGACTCAATAATGGGCGACCCATCGCTAGATCAGCGTTAGGATCTACAAGGCCTCAAAAGCTGGATGGACAGTCAAAACATATTAACACTCTCAGACATTTCAGTATGGGGAGAAGAAAGGCCTCACCTCTGGCAAGGGTGGGAAGTCCCAAACAGACCAGCAATTCTAGACAGTCAATGGGACGCTCTTAAGAAGTGTCTTCAAGGGAAATCCCCTCTAAAAAAGATAGGTAAACATGAAAGAGGATGGGGAAGGAGTGCTCGGGCTTACACCACAGCAGAGGGCTACCATCTCTTCAACTCCGTCCCCACTGCTATGCCTAATCCGGCACTTTGGAAAGTAGTCTGGAATTTTCGTTCCCTCCCAAAAATCGACCTCTTCATTTGGACCCTGGCGCACAAGAGTATCCAAACAAAGGAGAACCTTAGACAAAGGGGTTGGGAAGGACCCTTTAGGTGCCCTCTCTACCTCCATGAGGAAGAAACAATTGACCATCTTCTCTTAAACTGCAGCTACTCAAAAGAAGTCTGGATGAAGGCAATAGGATCCCAACCAGCTGCCAATTTTCCATCTGATGTGATAAGTCTCCTCCTCCAATGGGAATCCTTATTCCCCTTTGCTGTCAAGAGAAGAAACCAAACTCTCCTGATTTGGGGATTACTACCAAAGTTTTTCCTATGGAATCTCTGGTTAGAGAGGAATCACAGAATCTTCAGAGAAAGTCAATTCAGTGAAGTCAGAATCGTCACTAAAATTCAATCTATGCTGGGAGAATCAGTTGCTCACCTATGCTCCACAGTTAAGCTACACAAGTTGGATGAATAAGAGGGGCGTTGGATAGCCCAGTTCAATACACAAGGATTAGAAAGCAAAAAGGGAAGTGATCCAATCCAAGAAAGATGGGAGATCAGAAAAAGCGAAAATGAATTTGCAAGGTGGAAAAGTAAGATTAAAACGCCTATCCTCTTCTTTGATGGGGCCTCGAAGGGAAATCTAGGCCAGGCTGGAGGAGGGGGCTTCATTGAAAATCCCAAAGAGGACACAGTAACGCATTTTGCTATCGGACTAGGCATAGAGTCCAATAACAGAGCTGAGGCATTGGCTCTCTAGCAAGGTCTGCACCAGCCAATTAAACTCAGAACCCAGGACTTGACAATCATAGGCGATTCTAGAATAATTATACAGGCCATGATCAAACACTCCACAACTCAAAGTACTAAGCTCAACAATATTCTTGATAAAATTCGCCTCCTCTTAAGGAATTTGAACTCTTATCAATTCTTCCACGTGTTAAGGGATCTCAACCAAATGGCTGATAAGGAAGCCAACAAAGGCGTGCTATTGGAGGCTGGGGTGCTGTCAATCAATGGAATCATGAATAATGTGGAGATCCCATGAACCCACGTCATCCTTTTGCACTCTCCCAAATGCTAGATCACGCAGTAGCAAGGAAATCGGGCGAATCTCCAAGGCAGACAGGGACAGAACCTTTGGTTGGACAGAAGACCTAGCTCGGTACCATGAGGAATGGTGCTCTAGATCTTGTGGAGACAAGAGATCCGCGCGACCATGGACAGAATCCAAAGGCAATAATGAGAACACAAGAGAAAGAAATAAAGGGTGATTGCCACCCTCTCATTCCAGTTCAAGCAAAGATCTGCAAGCCGCTTAGAAATCCAGAGAGGGTGAAGCATCAGAGTAAGCAAGGCAGGACGCGCGAGGTGAGCGATCGGAGGGAGATGGCGTCTTCTTCAAAAGGGAAGTTGAGCACGGAGGAGCGTCTAAAAGAAATGGATAAAGCTCTGGAGAATTTGCAGAAGCTACTCTAGCATCAATTGGATTTTTTAGAGAACTTGGACGTGGAGGCTGGACGCAGGCTGGAACAACTCGAATCTGATATCACCATGACCAAAATTGGCTTTGCAGAGGAGCTGGACAAACTCCACAAAGAGCTGAAAAACCCACAGCAAGAATTTTATGAAAGGATGGAACAGCTGGAGGCCAAGATGGCCCAGCTGAATAGCAACTGGAACCAGGAATCCAAGAAGTAATCTCTCTTTGTAAAGTAGTTGTTAGCAGGCTCTACCAGCATTCTATCATTTTGTATTGTAGCCAATGCTTTAAATAAGTAGTAGATTAAGCAGCATGGGAGCTAGATCAGTTCATAGTTATAGCTTCAAAGTAGAATGGTATCAGGAATATAGGCCCGAAGAAATTCGGGGCCATTTTGTAACTGAATCTGTGGCTTTGCCACCCCTCTAATATAATCTATAACAGTTTTCGTCAAAAAAAAAACATTGATAAGGTGTCGGTACAAGCTACACATCTAGAGGCTGGTAAGGGTAAGCATGCGGGGCAAGATAAAAATCCATTCGAGTTCGAGAAGAAACAGAAAGTTAAATGGAAGACTAAGAAATCAACCACAGTGAAGCAAGTTGAGGGAAGACCTACATGTTCCCACTGTAAGATAAAGGGTCATGAGGAATCACAATGTTGGAAGCTACATCTAGAATTACGACTGAAGAAATTCAAGGATAAAGGGAAGTAGAAGAAACAGAAAGAAGAAGATACCACATATACTTTAGCAGGTTGTGATCCAAATCATAAGCAGGAGTTGATCAACATCATATCTAATTATGATGAGTTGTTTCAGGAATCTACAGGGTTGCCTCCTAAAAGAGAGGTTGAACATGAAATATATTTGCAACAAGAATCTATTCTTCTGAACAATGGAAAGTACAGGTCATCGGTGATTGAGAATGTAGAAATCAAGAAGTAAGTTCAGGATCTCCTCGACAAAGGAATCATCAAATCAAGTTTCTATCCATGTGGTTCTCATATTGTAATAGTTCCAAAGAAAGATGGCACGTGGAGTATGTGTATTGATTTTCGAGCCCTGAACAAGATCATGGTAAAGAACTGTTATCCTCTTCCTAGAATAGACGATCTATTAGATCAGTTAAAGGACATTGTGTATTTCACTAAGTTGGACTTACAAAGTGGTTACCATCAAATCATAATTGTAGAGGGTGACATATGGAAAATTTCTTTAACGACCAAGCAAGGCTTGTAAGCCACTGATTGTAAATTATAAGAGTGAGAGGAACTCTATAAAATTTCTATATGGCCACCTTGTATGAGTGAGAGGAATTTCGTAAGAAATTTTCTATATTGCCAACTTATATGTTGTAAAGAGTGAGAGGAATCTCATTGGATATTACTAGATAGCCACCTTACACTTTGTTATAGAGTGATAGGAATCTCGTTAGATATTTCTAGATAGCCACCTATACATATTGTTTTGCAATAACAGGAATCTTGTTGTAAAGATTTATAAAGACTTTAGACAACAATATAGGCAATTGTATTGTCTTGTAATTAGCTAAATAACTATATATGGATCAAATTGTTTAAGACAACATTCTTGATTTTGAAGAACTAAAAGCGAAGGAACAGAAGGATGCATGCAGTTGGAGAATGTAGATCAGAGTGGGAAGAGCATCGAAGTAATGCGAAAACTTTCTAGAGATGGTAAAGGAGAAACATCCCTCTTCAGAAAATAAGAGGCATAAAGGTGCATGCTATAAGCATTTTTTTTAAATTACTATGTCAAGTTTGTATGGATGTATTCCTTGAACATAAGTAATCATGTATAGATGATAACAATATAGACAGGGTTGTTCTTCAAGCAGGAGCAATAATGGACAGAGTATTCATTTAGGAACTCCTACATATACATTAGCGGACAAATTATTACATGCGTGACAATTTGTATACCAAGAGATGCAAGAGTGAATGTAATCAAAGAAGCTCATACAACTCTCATATCTAGTCATTTCGGGGTTGGTAAGATAGTTGCACAGTTACAAAGGTATTGTTCTTGGCCTCGGATGCATGAGACATTTTTCCAAGTACATTAGAGGGTGTGTCACGTGTACCACAAGTAAACCTAGCAATAGAAAGTTGGGGTTATATACACCACTTATGGTACCTTCACAACCATGGGAAAGTATCTCTGTGGACACTCTC
>ML799439.1:73417-115339 GCA_009831015.1 Picea engelmannii | reverse complement strand
AAGGACCTGGCAATTTCTCTGGTGGACGTAGCCCACACTGGGTGAACCACGTAAATTTGTGTCTCTCTTGTATTGTGTGTCTTCTGTGTTTTGTTTCTGCATTTGTTTTATTTTATTGCTCCGTGGTCCTGTTTTTCTAACATATACCATGTAGCATAAACAAGAGCTATCACAACTTTTGAGTGGGAGTTTTTATAACCACGTGTTATATTGTTATAATAATATATATATATATTCATTCCAAATATTCATGTAGAGGTTATATACTATGGTATTAATATATGCTAAGTCATTGTAACCAAAAGGATTATATAATATGGTCGACGGGGCCCAAACCCCTGACTTACTATAAATAACACCAATGACTTAACTAATTTGGTGGTAAGTCTGAATTTGGTTATAGAACCAAACAAATCGCATTTAATGCTTGCCAGAAATTTCAAGATTTGGTTAGAAGGGGCACATTATTTAATGGCGTGCACCCCAAGGCAGGAACACATAATTAATGTAGATAATTGCCTCTTAATGTGTGTCAAAGGTACAACGCATATGAGGTAACACCGTAAAGTGTGTCGAGGGGTACCTTGAGGGAATTTCAAGTATTTTACATCAATTTTGCACGATTTCTCACTAGGAATTCAACAGTGCACTATGTTTCTGCATTTGAGCAACATGTAAAAAGGTCATTGTAAAGCACAAGCATTTGAGCCTTAATAAAATAAGTCTATATTGGAAGTGGTCCTGGAGAGGTAGCCCAAATTGGGTGAACTTCGTTTTTTCCAACTTGTGTATGTGATTATATTATTGTTGTTCATTTCAAGTTCAATTATTTGCAAGTTATTTATCATTAAAGTGGATTTGGTTAAATTAGTTCTTCACATGTAATTTGCAAAACAGTCAAATGATCATTTTATTTCAAAGATCAAGTAGATTTTTATGTGTATTTTAAATTATCAATCTAAGGATTTTTCGGATCACCTGGGAGCTAAGATCCTTTGCAGGATGGTCACTAGGAGATATGAATGGTGGAAAAAGGTATTCATCAAGAAATATTTTGTTGGATCCAAAAAGAGATGTTTGCATATGCTTCCTCCTGCCACAAATGGATCTCCAATATGGAAATTGGTTAATCTGGCAATTCCTATAATACAACCAGATTTTACATGGATTCCAGGTAATGGCGTTTTAATTGACATTTGTAATGATTATGTAATGGGGAATAAGCCCTTGGTGCATACACAAGAATTAGCTCCATTGAAGTGTTGGTTGGATTCTTTTGGACTCAAGACACTTTCTGATATTTCTACTTGGACCATAAATGTTTGGTGGAATAGTTGGATCATTGGAGAAGTTCCTCCTGATCTGCTACCATTAGTTCAATAAATGAAATTCCTTTTAAGCACGTGCACACCAAAAGTCCAAACAACTAATGATTATAGGTGTTGGGGATCTACTATTTATATAGTAAAGAATAGTTATGAAGCATAGTTGGCAAAGGAATCCCTTCCTTCTAAATCCTCAACATGGAAAAAGATTTGGCAATGTGATGGGATTCCCAAAATAAATACCTTTTGTTGGGATTTATCTCGTGGGAGAATTCTAATAGCATAAAACTTGGCAAATAGAGATATATATGGACCTTTAAGATGTGTTCTTTGTTTGGCAAGTACTAAAACTATATCTCATTTATTTTGGGAATGCAACTTTGCTACTTTGGTTTGGAAAAAAGATTTAAAGGGAATTGAGAATCGCTTATGCAACCCAACTTCTTGGAAATCCTTTTTTAGAAAGTGGGGTTTTACATATAAGGGGTCCTTTAAGAACATGACTTTGTTTAAAGAAATATGGTTAACTCTTCTAAAGTATATCAACTGGAAAGTCTGGCTAGCCAAAAATCGAGCTATATTTAGGCAGGAAAGTGTTGCACCATAAATTGTCACCAATAGAGAAATAACCTTCCTTGCCAAACATTTCGATGGCAGAGAATTTATAACCCCCTCGGGAAAGAGTTAGAAGTATTTGAAGAGGCCTAGTTGGATCAATTTAATATTCAAGGAAACATCTCCCAAAGAGGAAAAAGTCATTCCACTAAAAATGATATGGAAATTATGTATGATGAAAGCGGAACTCCTCATATAGGGAGCATAACATATTGCTTTTTTTCTCTTCTTTGATGGAGCCTCAAAGGTGGCAGGTGCAGGGGGGTTTTATATGACCCACGAAGAACAATTCAAACAACTTACTTATGGAGTTTGAGCATTTCATCCAATAATTTAGCAAAAACATATGTCTTATATCAAGGTTTGAATACTGAGGCACAAATTTGGTGGACATCAAAATGGCTTCAATCTTATGTTGAATAGGCTAATTAGCCACTAAATTCTTATATTTGTGATACTATCATGTTTCAAGAGTTAACGATGAGGTAGTGGACCGGTTGGGAGCCTATTCCTTAGGATATGAAATGGCCTTGTTCTTGGAAGATGAATTCACTCCTCTCATGCAGATGGAAGTTCCTAGCCATCATGCCCCTCAAAGATATTAATGGAATAATGCACATCAAAGCATCATTAAAGCTAGATTTGAACTCTGATGTGATGAATACAAACAATTCTTCTCAACCATCTAGTCTACACTTAGACATATATGTGTGTGTATTCAATTCAGAATAAAATTACAAAATTAGGATTATAAACCAAGTTTTTCTCGATTCAATTTCAAGAGTAGCTTTGCAAAGTTTAGACTACACAAAATAATTTTGTATCATAATCCAAAACTAAAAAACACTTTACATGTCACTCACTAAAACCTAATTTATTTATTTTTTCCTTTTTTTTTTCCAAGGAAAAATCCGTAATTTTATTATAAGGAAATAAAATTACATCTGTAAATGCCCTAAGCATTCATGAGATATGTCTGGGTAGCAGTAGAGATTTGCAGGACAAATGTTCAAAATTTACAAAAAAAGATCATTTCCACGAGTCAACAGAGGATCTATATAAAACCTATCACAATCATATATATAGGTATCTATTTTTATTCGACTGATCAAGTCAAAGTCCAACATCAAATCTACCTTCTTATACATCTCCAAAAAGGAGGAAGGATGAAAACATTAATCAGAGGTTGGCCCAATGGTTGTGAAAAATTCCCTAGGGCCATTCAGGCCTTCTTCCTTGACTTTCCAACATCCTTTGTTTAGGTCCAATCCAACTTTTGAGAGTTGGTTCGCTTGTTGATTGTGATTCATGTATACATGTGAAAAAGTGATACGAGTGAATCTTGCAGAGAGCCTCTTAGTTTCCTCCAAAAGTGGAACCAAAGTGTGGATGCAAAATGTGTGTGCCTTTCATAACTTGGATAACAAATAACGAATCTACATAGATATTCAAGTGGGTGATGTTGTTTTCAAGAGCTAGGAGAAGCATAATATAAAGTTCCATGAGTTCACCGAAGTTATTGGTGGCCTCCCCTATTCCAGCAGAGAAGGAAAATGAATGACTTTGAGATACATGAAGGATTCCCCCCACTCCTCCAGTAGAGGGTGATCATTGGGCTACATCATCAAAGAATGCCCATGGAACATCAAAGATTGTGGATTCTACCTTATACAGGCATATAGTGGGCTCGTTGATGTATTTGACGAATACAAGATCAAATATATGTTTTGTTGTGAACACCCTGAGTCAGCATTTGGAGTAGCCCAGACAGGTTCATTTGGTTGCAGCAAAACATGTGTTGAGGTACCTTAAGGGTACTCTAGATCATGGTCTCTAGTATAGATCCGACCATGAGTTTGGATTGTATGGATACTCAGATTCAGATTGGGCCGGCAGTATTCCTAACCGGAAGAGCACTTTCAGATATTGTTTCAGTCTTGGCTCCAGTATGGTCTCGTGGAGCAACAGAAAGCAGTCATGTGTGGCACTCAGTACGGTTGAAGTTGAGTATGTGGCAGCATGTGCAATGAGTAGAGAAGCAGTATGGCTTCAAAAGTTGTTGTATGGGTTATTTGGTCTCGTATTGGAGGCGACCTGCATTTGGTGTGACAACCAAAGTTGCATGAAGTTGTCAAAGAACCCGGTGTTCCATGACAGGTAGAAGCATATCGAGATCAAATACTACTATATCAGGGATATGGTACAGAGGGGAGCAGTGAGGCTCCAGTTCGTGACTATCGAGGATCAGGTTGCAAATGTGTTCACCAAGTCGCTGTCGAGGATGAAGTTCATGTACTTCAGGGACAAGCTTGGTGTGGTCTCTCTTCAGAGGGAGTGACAGGTGGAACTCATCCATCATGAAAAGGGGTTGGCACTAAGTATGGAAAAATCTCATCCAACATGAAAAAGGGTTGGCACTAAGTCTAGTGGGTCTCATCCAACATGAAAAATGGCTAGCGCTGAGACAGGAGTGCACATGTTGACGCTAAAAGACTAGTGAGTCTCAAGCATCAACATTTTCAACCTCCCGCAGGGCTAAGCGAGAAGAGGCGGGAATGTCACCCTAGGCTTAAAGTCCCAAACAAGAATGTGCATTGAACTTTTAAGCTAATTTTCATCTACCCTCAAGTTCAGACATAGATCCCTTTATTCTGTAATTTTATTTTAGCAATATTTAATTTTTATTTGATTTATGATTCTATGTCATTTACAATTTAATAATTTCTATGTATGGTTTTATACAATTGAAAAAAATTAAAATTAATAAAGGAAGAACAAATAATAAAAGCAAAGGCAATGTTTTGTTTATTTTAGCAAAAGTAAATTAAAGCAAAGCTAAAAAGATGGAAAAGTTTTTAACTAAGAAACTATGTTAGATTTAAAGAAACTTAACCAAAATAAAACTTATTACATAACACTAATTTAATATAACATTTTTCTTTCTTTTAGAAGTTAGGATGTGGTAAATCAAAATAAAAGTAATAAAAATAACAAAAGGGTTTTTACACATTAGAATGTGGTAAATCAAAATAAAAGTAATAAAAAAAACAAAAGGGTTTTTACACATTAGAATATTTAATGAGTGAACATAATTACATATGAAGCATTTATGAATGTGTTCGGTTCCCTTTTAAAAATTAAAAATTTAGGATTCAGATAATAAAATTAAAAAAAAAAAAAAAAACAATTTTATATACATTAACTAAGTAGTAATTAAGTTGTGTGAATGTAATTATTATAATAAATACAATTAATTTGTTGTTGTTGTTTTTAGGATTTATATCTTTTTTTTTTATATTTTGAAATCAAGATGAAAAATAAAGTTGAAGAAAATTAAGGAATTTAAAGAAAAAAACAGATAAATGTACAGAGTGGTAAATAGGTAGTTTCCATTGAAAACTCCCATACAACATCATAAATCAACCAAAATCTTCAAGTCCTTGCGTAGACGAGTGCCAGGTACATGGTCTTTAGCCCTTCTAGACGGAACGTACAATAAAAATACCAAGCATAAAGAAGAAAAAAAGAGTTGAGCCGAGAAGGAATAGAGCCATGATGGCGAATCGTAAGGAGAGAACCTGCATAGTAAAACTGATTAGCCTTGAATCGAATCGAGCCTTATTACAACAAACTAAACAAGTAAATTTTTACCTCAGGAAGGCCAACAAACTCATTCTCGCTTATCCTCTTCGCTGCTTCGCAAGACCACCTGCTACCAACTATTTTGTCAATCCCTGCAGAAGATGTAATGGACGAATGAAATAAAACTCTCTCGACACTCACAACATATTATTGTCTGAAAAATCTACCTAAATTCTCACTCTCAACCTTATTTCTGAGACAATACTTCCCTCAGAAAAATATGTATTATGTAACTTCCTCTAGCATCCCTCCTCTACTGGTCGCGTGTTGTTTTATTTTATGGCATTTGGGGAACGGTTGGGTAGTTATGTACATTTTAGTTGATCAACTAATTTGAAACGAATAGGCTGGATCCACTTCCAACTAACTAAATTTGTATTATTATACTTCAGAACAATTTAATAAAATAAATCCCAGAAAAAAGGGGACTTCAACGCGAGCAAAAGAGATATACCATAAGTTATTAGCAATGAAACAACTAATGCGATCATAAATAAACTCTTTATGATTTCTACTCCAAACATATGTGCTTGTGCTATCCCTGCGCAGAAAGATACAATGAAATTGCTCGATCATACGGATTCATAATATTCTTTGCTCACTAAACGAATATTTCTAGTCTTCCATTCCAACGATTCCTCTTAAATAGCTTACACGTGGATTGGTGGTCATATTTCTTATTAAATGTCATGGATCTATGAACTCAAAATGATTCTGTGAAGTAACATAATCCACTTTAATAGGAATCTCTCCCATGAAATAATTAATCCATTTCCTTTTTAAACAAGGGTTGCATGGCAGCGTAGTCCCTACCAGGCTGGAAGGGGAGTAAATGCGTGGGCCGCAAGTTGCAGTACACGTGGTATTCATGCAGAATTTAGTATTCCTTAATTAGTTTTATTTGAAATTTATCAAAAATTATCAATGTCTGGTACATGAATGAAGGTTCCTAGGATCTAAGTTTGATAGTACATGAAATGTTTAATGCATAACCAATATAACCGAACAATTACGGAGTGGCGGGTTGGCGAAGTCGCGGGTTCGCTTTTTTCATTTTTTATGGCCACCCTGTCTCGTGAAATACATTTTTCACCCAACACTTATGTTGTATACATTTTGCACCAACAATTTGGTCATATACATGAGACAGTAATTTATAGAAATGCACCGAACAAATACAGAGTCGCGGGTTCACACTTTTCATGTCCAGTGTGTTCTGTGATATACATTTTGCACCAAACACTTCTGTCATATACATTTTGCACCCAACAATTTCGTCATATACATGAGACTGAGTAATTTATAGAATATTATAACATTGTATGAAGATTTATAGTAATTTATATAATGTTATAACATGGTTTACTTAATGAATAGTATAAACAATTATTTAAATTGTATTCAATAAAAAAAAATTATAAGTAAGATTGTATACAAGTCTGTCAAAATGAAGGACTATGGAGAATTTCCATGGTTTCAAGCTGTAAATACTGAGCTGCCCTGGGGGGAAACCAGCTCAACCAGCCGAACCGTTTCATAACTGAAATCTAGACTATTACTGATGCAAAAAGAGTTCAAAACTCTGGCTCGTAAGGGTGGTCGTTACAACTGTGGAAAGTGTAGACAGCATAACTATAATAACCATGGGCAAATGCATGAAAGGTCGGCATGCCCATGACAAAGATCAACGGTATGGGCTATAGTGCAGCGACGCGGCCATGCAAAACATGCCAAATGTCGTGTCACCGGAAGAAGGCGGCTCCTCCTCGACTGGTGTCTGGTCCAGTTGGATGGCATCCTCCGTCTGTGATGGCACATGCTATTCCTTCTAGACGTCCTCCAGCCATGATGGAAGCCTCTTCTCTTGGCATTCTACCTCTACGTGGACCAAAGTTTCCAGTGCCAACACTGGTACGAAGATCGTTGCTGGTTGGACTATTGTTGCTTGGCCTGCCTCTGGTGGGAGGTGATGAGCACCCTGTAACACGAAGAGCAACTGCAGGAGTTGAGAGGCTTTGTCATC
Source organism: Picea engelmannii (assembly GCA_009831015.1). Taxonomy (NCBI): domain Eukaryota; kingdom Viridiplantae; phylum Streptophyta; class Pinopsida; order Pinales; family Pinaceae; genus Picea; species Picea engelmannii. The sequence goes on along the minus strand of ML799439.1, from coordinate 107,734 downwards.
CAGGGTCTCTAGGAGGAACTAGAGGTTGTCCATGTCACGAAACAGGTCGAATACCAGGCTCTGCAACAGTGCAAGGCCTGTTTGCCACTCGCATTATGGGTCAGCATTAGAACCAGCTCGAGATTGCGGTTTTCGTCGCGAATTTTGACTGGCTTCCGGACCATCCATCTGAAATTGGGCGTCATGAGGTTGGTCCTGAAGCAACTGGGTGGTCGGAGAGTTGGGAGGAGCCAAAGGGCCTGGGTGTGAAACAGATGTTGAATTGCATAAAGTTGTTGGGTTGCAGTCGAGTGAGGCCCCTGAGTAGTCCAACCCCTTCATTTTGTTGGCAAGGGACGCAGCAAGGAGCGGGAGAGAAGCGGGAATTTGAGTTGATTGTGCTAGGGACGAGGATGAGGTGGTTGAAGAGGAGGAGGATAGCAGTGAGGGAACAGGTGGGGTCGGTTTGGCTAGCAGGCTGACCCGTGTTTCGACTTCCCTTGTAGTTGGGGCATCTTCGGGACAATGGGAGAGAGAAAATGTGCCAGCAACAGAGCAGGAGAGGACAAAAGCAGAGCAGGGAAAGGTTGCGCAGGAGGCCGAGCTCTGAGAAGAAAAACTAGGAAAGAATGAGCCATCTGAAGCGGCTGGAGCAATTGAAATAGGTCGGGGAGCTGGTGATGTTCCATAAATGGCCTCACGTGCAGAGTAAAGGCCCAACGAGGTTCATCAAAAGGATGTGAAGGCATAGCAGGGCGCACTGAGAGTAATGGCACCCTGCCTCGAGCGAGATGAAGTTAAAGTCATGAGGCAGGTGGGAGAGAGTGGCACGCGGTCATCACGTGGCCGGTGCCACAGAGGATCACTCCTGGCTGGTCCGCTCGATGTGTGTGCTCTACTAGCACCCCATCTATGGGAAAGGGAAAAAATGCGACTGAGTACAAACACGTGAGCAGGAAGTTGAAGTACATGGGTACGTGGGAAAAAAAGGGAAAAAATAGTGGTAATGTCTGTTACATAGGTTTGTTGACAAAATACACAAAAAAAATTAGCATTCCTAGCTTAGTTTTGTTTAAAAGAAGGGATCATGGACACAATAGAAATTGAAATTTATGAAATGAAAGGTTCCTGGCCAACATAATTTATACACAAAATATGTAATTTTACAAAGCGGAGCCCTCATTCAATACTTAGTCAGTTTTTGGATGGTGGGTTCTCGGGATGTCGGGCTCAAAATTGGGCTTATGTTCTTCCGTTCCCTACAAAAAGCACTGATAGTTCTGCGATATACAAACTGACAATCGGACTTGCAGACTATTAGAATTTTAAGGAAATCGTGTTCAAAAAATTTAGCATTCCAGAAATAGTATTCTTTACATATCTTTTACATATGCTCGTGGACAAAAAACACAAAAAAATAGATACGAAATATGTACTTTTATAAACTATGGGAAAGAGATTCCATACTTGGCAGTTTTTTGGATCGCGGGTTCTCGGGTTGGCGTGCTGAAAATCCGGCTCTGTTGTTATGTGCCCTACAAATAACACCTAGAGTTCTGTGACATACAAATTGACAATTGAAGTTGTGGACTATTTGAAATTTAAGGGCGTACGTATGTTACAAAAAAACTAGCATTCCCAAACTAGTTTTCTTTAAAAGAAGGGTTCCTGGACACAGGAAATTGAAAATCATGAAATTATAGGTTCCTGGATACCATAAATTATAGATACCAAATATGTAATTTGATTAAGTAGATATATAGCGCATGCGGGTTGTTGTGCTGGCAGGATGAAAATTAGGCTTGTGTTGTTCCGTGTGCTACAAGCAATACCGAATTAGTTTTCTTTAAAACAAGGGCTCCTAGAAAGAAGAAATTGAAATATATGAAATTATAGGTTCGTGGACATTAGAAATTATACATATCAAAAATGTAATTTGATTAAGTAGATATATAGAGCATGCACGGAAGCTTGATTCCGGGTTGTCGGGGTGTTGGGCTGAAAATTGGGCTTCTGATCAAGACTTCCGCGATATACAAATTGACAAGCGATCTTGCAGACTATTTGAATTTTTGGATCGCGGGTTCTCGGACTGGCGGGCTGAAAATCAGGCTTATGTTGTTTCGTGGCCTACAAAAATCAAATATGTAATTTGATTAAGTAGATATATAGAGCATGCATGGAAGCTTCATTCCAGGTTGTCGGGGTTGCGGGATGAAAATTGGGCTTATGCTGTTTCGTGCCCTACAAATAGCACCGAGAGTTCCACGATATACAAATTGACAAGTTGTTTTGCGGACTATTTGAATTTTTGGATCGCGGGTTCTCGGACTGGCGGGCTGAAAATTGGGCTTCTGTTGTTCTGTGGCCTACAAATAGCACCTAGAGTTCTGCGATATACATATTGACAATCGGACTTGCGGAGTACTTGAATTTGAAGAGCCTCGTGTCGAATAACCAAATTGAAATAATAAACTCAATAACTTATTTTTCTATCAATAAAATCATTTATAATTATTTAAAACAAGTTTAGCATTCCCGAATTAATTTTCCTTTTTACATATGTTGGTGGACAAAAAAGAAAAAAAAATAGTGTTGACGTCTGTTACATAGGCTGGTGAACATAAGTATGAAAAAAATAGCATTCCCGAATTAGTTTTCTTTAAAAGAGCGGGTTCTTGACTTAGCTAGTTTTTGGATCGCGGGTTCTGGGGCTGGAGACCTGAAAAAAGGGCTTTTGTTGTTCTATGTCCTACAAATAGCACCTAGAGTTCCACGATATACATATTGACAATCGGACTTGCAGAGTATTTGAATTTGAAGGGGCTCGTGTCGAATAACCAAATTGAAATAATAATCTCAATAACTTATTTTTGTATTAATAAAATCATTTATAATTAATTAAAACAAGTTTAGCATTCCCGAATTAGTTTTCCTTTTTACATATGCTGGTGGACAAAAAAAGAAAAAAAAAATAGTATTAACATCGGTTACATAGACTAGTGAACATAAGCATGAAAAAAATAGTGTTCCTGAATTAGTTTTCTTTAAAAGAGCGGGTTCTTGACTTAGATAGTTTTTGGATCGCACGTTCTTGGGTTGGGGACCTGAAAAGCGGGCTTTTGTTGTTCTGTGTCCTACAAATAGCACCGACAGTTCCGGGATATACAAATTGACAATTGGACTTGTGGACTATTTGAATTTTAAGGGGCTCGTGTTCAAAAAATTTAGCATTCGCGAATTATTTTTCTTTACATAGGTTTTACATACCCTGGTGGAGAAAAGGACAAAAAGTATAGTACCAATGTCTGTTACATAAGGCGGTTGACAAAAGGACCAAATAAATAGCATTCCCGAATTAGTTTTCTTTAAAATAGGCACTAATGGACACAAGAAATTGAAATTTATGAAATTATAGGTTCTTGGAGACCATAAACTATACATAGGAAATATGTAACTCTCTATAAAAATCTAGGAACACATAAAAGCAGAAAAAAAAACTAGCATTCCCAAATTAGAGCATGGACGGAACCCTCATACGATACTTAACCAGTTTTTGGATCGCGGGTTCTTGGGTTGGGGACCTGAAAACCGGGCTTTTGTTGTTCCATGTCCTGCAAATAGCATCGAGAGTTCCGTGATATACAAATTTACAATGGGACCTGCAGACTATTTGAATTTTAAGGGGCTCATGTCCCAAAAATTTAGCATTTGCGAATTAGTTTTCTTTACATAGGTTTTACATACGGTGGTGGACAAAAGCACAAAAAATATAGTGCCAATGTCTGTTACATAGGGCGGTGGACAAAAGGACCAAATAAATAGCATTCCCGAATTAGTTTTCTTTAAAACAGGGGCTCGTGGATACAAGAAATTGAAACGTATCAAATTATAGGTTCCTCGAGAGCATAAATTATACATAGCAAATATGTAATTTTTTAAAGTAGATATTTACTTTTATACATACAAAATATGTACTTTTATAAATTATGGGGATGAGATTTTATAGAGCATGCACGGAGCCCTCATTCCATACTTACACGGAGTCCTCATTCGATACTTAGGCAGTTTTTGGATCGCGGGTTGTGGAGCTGGCGGACTGAAAATTGGGCGTCTATTGTTCCATGGCCTACAAAGAGCACCCACAGTTCCATGATATACAAATTGACAAGAGAACTTGCGGACTGTTTTAATTTTAAGGCCCTTTGTGGCAAAAGTATGAAGGACAGGTGGTCAAGATGCAAGAAATGACATACTCTCTATACGTTTGAGTACAAAAAAAGTAGTGCACACGATTTTATGACATTTATATAAAAAACAATGAAACGTGTTACATATTCCTGGAAATTTAAAGAAACACACACACACACATATATATATATCTGAAATATGATATCTCAAATTTGAGTTAGTGATTTATTTCATACTTTATTTTGAAAATGACCAGGCCAGAGAAAATATGCATAGGAAAAAAAGAGAATTGAGACAAAATAAACAAAATGACTTCACATTGAGCATAGTTGAAGATAAAAATCTAGGAACACATAAATATATAAGGAGACAAAAGAATAGTTTTATTTGGAACATAAGAAAAGAATAATAGTTTGTTACATATCCGTGGAAATGTAAATGCGTTTGTCATATAGACTGGGATTGGGGCTCCCGCGGACCATAACAGAAATATGTACAAGAAATAGGACTGTGGAAAGAAGTTGGACATGGTAGAATGTAATACCTAAAAAGTAGAAATGGGAAGATCATTTTTTGGCTATAGATTTCTACTCAGAAAAGTTGGAATAACTGGATTGATAAAGAAAGAACTTTGCATTTCGCTGTTGGATTTCGTTGGTGACCCACTTCAAGTTATCTTCAATATAGCTTCTCAAGGGGGCGACGTTGATGTCATTGCAGATTTTAATGCTGAAAACTTCATTTTCTAATTCGTTTAGATCAATTGAAAGTTTACACAGAGTTTCATCAATGTCTCCATTATGTACCGAATACTGGACTAGCCAGTTGTCCACCTCTTCTTCGTCATATTCAAGAATCCTGTAAAAAAATTCTAAAGACAAGGCCTTCAAATTATCAACTTCTTTATCGAAATCTTGCTTGGTTAACGCCAGTGAGTTGAGGATTAATCTGGGGTCCTAGAACGTTTGTCTTTCCTGCTAAGTCTATTTTGGTGAGCTTTGTGAATAATGCTTCTTTCTTTGATATTGCTTGCTCACATGATTGGACGATGAGATACAGGTTCTTCACTTTCTCTTTCCAACATGCTTCTAATTGAGTGAGCCATTTATTGGACAGGAGATCATGTTGTCTTCTTCTCGTCTCTAGCATGTTGTTGACATGAAAGGCAAAAGGGATGACCGTGTGCACATAGAAAGTTTCTTCATTTTTTAAATCTGTCTGCAGAAGTAGAAGCAAGTTATGTACCCTGCTCCCCAAGGAATCCATATTCTTTGATGTTTCCCAGGCCTTAGTAATCAGTTCCATTCTTTTGTTGATATTTTTCTCGACATATCCTCTACAGGATGCGAGGAAGCTGGAGGACCCTTTTAGATTTGCTGCAGGGGTGCACGTAGTAGCAGGCATGGCTATTCCCAAAGAACTGCGAAGCAATGGCATAGGAAACAAAGCTTCCTCTAATTCCTTAATCTGGTTCTTTAGTTTGACATTTTTGGCTTCAATGACTCCAACGGAATCATGAAGAGCATCTCTGGTTGCCATGTGAAGTTGAGAGAATTTGGACGCCTGCATATTGGTAAGGTCAAGTTCTGAACGATGTTTTCTTTTCTTATTTTTTACATCTCTTTTTTTAATGATTAATTTTTTTGATTCGGATTCAAAAATAACACTCTGGAATACAAAGGATTCATCTTCGTCAAAAAGTAGGGTATCAACCATGTCCATTGAACAAGCATGTTGAATTGCGTCTCTAGGCTGATCAAGGTTGCAGAATATGCTTTCCAGATCAACGTCAAGATCCATGTTTTCACTGTAAATTTTGGGTTGCTCCGCCTCCCCTACAATTCTTTTTCCCTTCTTCTGCATGGGAATCTCGTGAGGAAGATGTTCATTGTATCTCTACAAAATTGTTGTAGAGTTGGTGCCAGTACTTTATGGAAACGTTGGTTTGCTCCAGACGCTGCTTGAAATGAAGAAATGGAGGGGATAATATAACCCCCGGGAAACATTGCTTCAATGTGTGCGAATGGAAAATCTCCTCATTAATGACAATATCTATGTGTGTTGTATGATGACCTGTTAGAAGTAAAGCTTAATTATTGCATACTTAGAAGTGCGAAGGTGGCGGTTACGACGAAGAACATTTAAGGATTGGAGGTTTCATGAATGAACCAAGATGGCAGCGTGTGAATGACATTCCATGGATTTCTTATTATGCACACATGCGAAGGTGACGGGCACGGGGAAGAGAAAGCAAGGAAGGAATGGCCAAGTCTAAAAGTGTATGGTGAAACTGCTGAGTGTTCAATGTTGAAACTGCATGAGTCGGAATTGTTCAGCTAAGCAAACCAAAGGGATCAGTCTGACTCCCAATGCATATTTCATAATTCATGTGCAACACCATCTCTATGGTTACAATATCAGTATGTGTAGAAACGAGGCAAAACTAAAAATGTACCTTCATAAAGTATGGACATGAGAGTTTATAGAGCATGTACGGATATGTCATTCCATAGTTTGCGACTTTCGGGATAGCGGGTTCTCGGGCGAGCGGGCTCAAAAAAATGCCTCTATTGTTCGGTGTTCTACAAATAGCACACACAGTTCCGCGATATACAAATAGACAAGCGGACTTGCGGGTTGGCTGACATTTTATAGACCATTCACAGTTTCTAGATCGCGGGTTCTCGGGCTGGCGGGGTAAAAAACGAGGCTCTATTGCTCGGTGACTTACAAATAGATTATGATAATAAACTGACAAGCAGATTTGCGGGTTGGCTGGGTCAACATTCTACTACAGGGCTGGCAGGCTCCCAGAAAGGAGCAATACATACCAAATATGCACAGATCCCTTATTCCATACTTAGCCACTTATTTGGATCACGGACTTGGCTCCGTCCGACTCCCAGTGCATATTTCAAAATTCATGTGCAACACCAACTCTCTGGTTACTAGATCAGTGTGTGTAGAAACGAGGCAAAACTAAATATGTACCTTTATAAAGTATCGACATGAGATTTTATACACCATGTACCCATATCGCATTCCATACTTGCAGGTTCTCAGGCGGGAGGGGTCAAAAAAAAGGCCTCTATTGTTCTGTGTTCTCAAAATAGCACATACAGTTCTGCGATATACAAATTGACAAGCGAACTTGCGGCGTGGCTGAGATTTTATAGACCATGTACATTTTCTGGATCGCGGGTTCTCGGGTTCTCAGGGTTAAAAATGGGCCTCTATTGTTCGGTGCCTTACAAGTAGCTTATGATAATAAATTGACAAGCGGATTTGCGGGCTGGCCAGCTCAACATTTGTCAATTCACAAGCGAATTTGTGAGTTGCCTGGATGAACATTCTACTTCCACTGATTTTCATGATATACGAATTCACAGACTCCAGGGCTGGCGCGCTCCCAGAAATGAGCACTACATACCAAATATGCACAGATCCCTTATTCCATACCTAGCCACTTATTTGGATCGCGCACTTGCGGGCTGTACATTATGCCTCTAATGTTTCGTGTCCTAGAAATAGCCCTCATAGTTGGGTGATATACAAATTGACAAGTGGACTTGTGGGTTGGTTGGCTCAACATTGCATCTGTTGGATGGCGGACGTGCAGGGTAGCGGCCTCTAGGTGTAAAAAAAATAATAATAATAATAATAAATAATAATAAAAAAACATAGCTACAAACAAGTTTGACAAACACAGAGAAAGTAAACGAAAAATTGTTTACTATGGAACACGGGCAGAAAAGGAATGCACATTTTCATGGATTGGTCTACATCTCTGGGTAGGAGTTCTTTGCGTCGTCTAGCTTTCATGTCTGTTTCTATCAACAAAAGTACAAAGCAAAATGGATATGAACATAAGTTCAGATGTTAAGAAAAAGGCAACTACTGTGTACATATACAAAAAAAGAAATAGAATAAGATGAATAGAGTCACAAATAGTTTTTGGGAGGATGTACCTTTTTTTTTTTTTGCACAATGTATATTTTATAATTTGAGTAGAACACCTTCTGTATGCTCACCGGAACGATGTGTGTAGAAATCAGGGATACAGATATGCTTTGAAACATGGAAATATGAGTTTGCAATAAGTTTCATGTATATGTCATAATTCAAGTGCAATACCAATCGTATCGTGATTAGACCAATATGTGTCTAAGACAAACATATTGTATTGATGAATGGGCACATTGGACTAGACATGGTCAATAAGTGCGTTTTGCAGATGGCATGTGGTGTTCAAAAGAAAGCGGAGACTGTATTTGCACATGTAGTTTTCCAATTGTTTTGTTCTGCCAGTATTTTGTAGCATATCAATATTGAAGTCTCCTACAAGTACAATGGGTCCATTCAGATGGAAATGGGCCAATGCATTGAAAATAACATGGACTATGTTGAAGAATGTTGCATGGAGAGCAGCATACATATTCAGTATTGTAACTTTTGTTTCATGGGGAAAAAAAATTGCAAGCACCAGTTCAACATTCTTTTCTTCGATATGTATATGGTCCAAAATTGGTACATGTTTTTTCACCAGTATCATCACTCCATGTGTAATGTAATTTGATATGCAATTGTGATTTGGGAATTGGTTGTTCTGCATGCATAATGCCATGTGTGTTTCTTGCAAGCACAGAATATCGGATTACATTATATCATAGTCATTCAGTATATCATCCATGTGTGCATTTAAGTTGTGTGTGTTAAGCGAGAGAATTGATATAGATGAATTTGTTTGTATCGATTGGTAATCATAATGCAATTGCCATTTTGCGGTGGTCCTCGGTCGTTCCATTTCAATATCAACTTCCTGTTTCACTTTGAATTTATATTTTGTGAGAGGACTCAGTAAATACAAGGAGTCTTTGCTTCTAACACGAGATAGTGTTGTGTATACAAGTCCATGTATCTGAATTCCAGCAGGCTGAAATGCAACATTATCAAGTGTTATTCCTTGTGATCTATGGACTGTACGTGCACATGCAAGTTTAATCGGAAACTGTTTTTGAATCTTCAGTCAACCTGTCTTTGCTAATGTCAATATCGGCTTCGATATTTGCAAAATAGGTGTCCAATCGCTTCCAGTGTTTGAATTATATAGATAAGACAACTTGCTTGCTTATCGCTTGCCTATATGCGGTTCATGGAACTTAATCCAAAGGACATCCACTTTTTCTGTCTTGGTATAGCCTTTCAGTATTCCATTTGCACCATTCACCAAGCCATCCTGTGAATCATAGTTGCGGGCATATATTTCAACCAGCATTTCTAATTTGAGGACAAGCTGCAAAGGTAAAGTGACTGAATGTTCATGGCATGGCACATTTCCATGGTTGTCTTCTTCCAGGTCAATGGAATTAATGATGATATCATCGCCAGGCATGAGTGACAGCATGTGGATGTTATGCTTTGCAACATCCTTATTTCTGTAGAACAGGTAAGGGAACATTGGGTCTGTTGGTGCAGGTCGTAAGCACCTCAAATTGATATAGGTCAAGTCATCATGTGTTTGGTTGTTTGTGCGCATTCTATTCAGAATTGCAATGAATGTCTCATCTGTTTGGCACATTGTAGTATGCAACTCAAATCATTTAATATTGTCTCTCCAGAAGTCATGGGTGACTATTTCCATGTTAACGGTAGGTTGTTCAAATATCAAAGAATCTTGGATGGGTTGTGCCTGGTAAAGATCCCCACAGAATATCGTGTCAATGTTTCCAAAGTATTTCGTCTGCACATGTTTTATACTTCTTAGTCAGTTGTCAATGGAATACAAGAACCAACTCCCAATCAAAGATGCTTCATCTATAAAGACAAGTTGGAGTTCGTCATAAAGCTTAGACAATGTATCCAACATTTCCTTGCTAAGTGGAAGAAAGTGTGACTTGTTAAAAGGCATTAAAAATGCATAGTGGATTGTTGTTCCACCAACATTGTATGTAGTTTTTCCTGTGTATGCAACTATTAGACCCTTTGGTTTCATAGGATCGGAGGAATTTTTTGAATTATAGATTCGTATAAGCATTTGGAACAATGCTTTCGCTGTGAATGTCTTGCTTGTTCATGCTTCGCTTGTAAGGAACACGTGCACAGGACTATTCATGTTCAAGAATTTTTTAAGAGTAATGTCCTTTAGAATTGTTTGTTGTTCCCGATTCAACAAACGTCTTATTCTATGGTATTCATTATTTTCAATTAGGAAAGGATGTTTTGTAACTTGAAAACCAAGATTGATACATTTTTCACTTCCAGCCGATGGAGGACGAGGCAAATCCCCTTGTAAGTCATAGGACTCGGAAGGAGTTCTGGTTGTTTTTGGATTTCTGAATGTGTCATCATGATCGCCAGGATTTTCTAGGTCATTAAGTGCAACTTCTAGATCGCCCAATGTTGGATTAATATTGTAGGTAAATCTAGCTTCATTGATGTGCACTATAGTCTCAGACGCAACATACGCAACCTCCCATGTAGAGAAGTTATGCATTAATGTCTCTTCATTTTCATCGAACGGAACGTACAACAATAGTTTTTCTCTACAATAGTTTTCATAGTCACGATGTTTATTGTATTTGTCAAACCGTATGACAGAGGGTTTTTTTTCTTTTTGATATGGGTGCACCACTTTTTTTGTAATGCGATATGAATTCTACTAAGCAAATATGCCTAATAGGAGATGGACATTGGATGTAATAATCAATAATAGAGTGACATACCACGTCCTCTGAATTGTCAGGCTCTTGTTGCAGCAAAACCAATGATTTAAGCACAAATGTGTGTTTTTCAAGTGGAGATGTGTTTATGAAGACGCATTTTCTTGAACTACAAGTGAGGGGCAAGGAAAGTGCAATGTGAACTGCTTGCTAATCAAACATTTGTTGAAGATTAAGCAATGTATTGCCAATTGTGTGTATCATTTGTATGGCATCAATATGACTTATTTCATGTTTTTTCTGTATTCTTCTGAATGCACTTGTCATAGATTTGTCAATCTTCATCATATACGAGGCACAGTAAGATGTTGCAGCATATGCATTCAGCACGTACTGCACATATGTATTTGCTTTTCACATAACTGGCATGTCCTTGGAGAAATTGTTGTTCCAAATATGGGAGAGTTTTCATTTAAGGAAAAGTGTTGGTTGCCTAAGCGTACATTGTATGGCTTGGATGTACTCATCTTCTGATAGATTTACCTGTGTCAAGAAGGCATCAAAGCTCATCATTTCGTCAAATCCTCCTTGTTCTAGAAATGCGAACAACGATTTAGATTTCTCAACAACAATATTGTCCTCTAGACTAAATGGCTCTATGATTCTTGTAGCTCTCATTGGCAACATGGGAAAGTTATATCTGCAATGCAAGTTTTTTTGTTTTCTACAACTTCTTGTATGGTAATTTCTATGGACTTTCGCAAGTTCTGGATCCAAATGATTTGTGTTGCATGTTATGTGTTTATCCACAAATTGTTTGATCTCTGAATTGTTATCAGCTCCATACACTGGTGCACCCTCTATCCACAACAATGTGTGGTCATGTTCATTTCCCCTATTCTGGAATTCATACACAAAAAAGTAGACCGATATTTTTCTGAAAAATGCTTCATCATGGCATATCAATTGTCTCAAAGCATTTATTATATGTCTATAGTAGTGAGTACATGTCACTGGGTCTTTTCTTATGAGGTAGTCAATGTCGTTTTTTCGAGTGTATCGGTTTCTTTTTTACGTTTCCTGTTCCTATGCAAGTCAGATACAGTAGCCACCAATGGATCCCAGCAATGCTCTGCACTTGTAAATGTGACAAAAAATGTTGGTGGGCCCAATTGTCGGATCATTGCAAAAGTTTTTTTTTTGTTTTGTTTCAAATAGTCAAGAGAGGTGCAGATGTTTTTGAAATCTATGTATCCAATATCAGATTTCAGAATTTTTTCTAGGTTTACTTTGTACTTCACATCCTTGGTGAACAACTTTCTTCCTTGTAACTGGCCTTTTCTTATTCGGACCCACATGCAGGACAAAACTTGCTCTATTATTATGTGCATTGTTTTGAAAAACAAATTTGTTATGTGACAGGAGAAGTAACCGCTTGAATGTAGCAGCTACCATCAGACTATTTTATGATAACTGAATCGTTCTGTAATGTCAATGTCACGTGGATCTCCATAGAAGAGTGTTGGAAAGTTCATTTCCTCGGCGAATTTGTCCTTGAATATTCCAAGTGGACGCTGCCCCTCAACAGGTGCAATTTCGACAATTTTGTCTTGCAAGTCACGAATGCACTGTGAATCAATGAATCCATGCACCAATGTTTCAGCAGGTAATTCATTCTCTGATTCATCACTTGCATCAACATCACTAGGATTTTCAAGAGTGTCTGCAGAGTTGCCATGTTCTTCTGTGAGAACACTATTCCAGTTGCCATTTATACAAATGTTCTCTGCTTTGTACAGGGCCCTGGAACATAATTCCTTTAATGCTTTCATATCAGCATGCACACGCACTTTGCCTGTCTGATAGGCATTTTTGTATCGCAAGGGTCTTTTCAGAGCCACAACGATTGTAATTGTATTGTTAATGAATTGTGGTAATGTTTTTTGCACAACATCTACCTAAACAAGCACATTAATAATTGATCCTGTTAAGCCCATCTGGGATCGTTTATAGCCCCAAGGTCTGATTTGAGCAAATGCAATTCGTAGAGACACAAGTCTCTCCTCAAGTTTCGTAAGTGCACTTACATCTGCTAGTGCTATATTACATCTTATTTGGTCAGGGGTTGCAAACTGTGGCAGTTTTCCATTTTCAAGCGATCGTTTGCATGGAAGACAAACTTTCCAACTGGAAAATGGTTTATCGTGCACTCTCAATCGGAGGTATTTTGCTTGCAAATCAGGCATGAAAGACTTATTATTTTTTGAAAAATTCAATTGTTCACAAATTGCACATGCAATGGAAGGAGTGTCTTTCATTTGTTTCATGTAGGTCTATCTTGCATTTTTCTTTCACAGGGAAGTATTGGTAGAAACTGTGTCCTGGTTTTCATTGCTACTACTGCATGGTGTTGCTTGTAGATCACAAACTAGCACAGTTGCATCACCATTCTGGGATATGCGATGACATTGTTTATGTTATGTTATGCACAAACAAATTTCTTTACATTGTGATATGGGAGTTTCTCTCTAAAAGGAAGTGTAGCAATGTATTTTCTTCTCTCGCGCATGACCTTTTTCAAGTTGTGGTAACTTACTCTACGTTTCTTGCCCAAGGGCAGGATGAGTTGGTGGCAACTGAGATGAATTTCACTCTCACCCAGCTTCTGAGAAACTACTTTACGTTTTTTGTTCAAGGCCTCTATGACCTTATTAGAAGTCGGACGAATTTGACGAATAATTTTTTTCAAATTGTGATAACTTACTCTACGTTTTTTTGTCTAAGCGGTCTATGGCCTCATCACAATTGTCATGAATTTTACGCATGTTTTTTTTGTTCAAGCCCTGTCTACCCATATCACAACCGGGAGGAGTTTCATTTTCACTAAAAGGCACTCCACGTGTATGTCGTTTGGGTGGCATGGACAGTCAACCCTGAACTACCGATATGTCCAAGCAAAGGTTCATAATGGATATGTGTTGTATCTATTTTCAACAAGAGGATGCCAATTGTTCGATTGTAATTTGAATCAATAACCCAGGAATGGACAATGGCATCTAGCAAGGGCGACCACACCTAGATATTCACCCTGAATATCATAGACAACCATTGCAAACAGAATCTGCAACCCTCCATATTCCCTTTTTCATATGGAAGCACCATGTTCACAAGGTATTCCTGCCAACTTACAATTGTCAACATATTTTCGACGAGATATGGCCAAAGGTGATGATGCAAGAACCTAAAAGCCTGTTGGTTGCCGCCTATAATTGCATTGCAAAAGGACTATACAGTGTAAAGTCGCAGCAACTGAACATCGAACTCCGTTGCCACCAAACAACAAATTGCATTGAACAGACTATCTCCACAACTAGACACAATGTTTGTTGCCAGTTGTAAACCATGGCAATCTATGCCATCCAAAATCTGTTTCCATTGCGATTGAAGGTCTTTGCAAATAACGGACAAGTACATACGAGGACCTTCTATATTTCATATGGACAATTTTTTGTACAACAGTGGTTCATAATGGCCACTGAGGGCATTGGCATCATGGAACAAGATGCAATATGGATTGTTAGATGCAGCTTTGTTGAATAGTAGATATCTTGTTTTACTTGTCAATGATCAAATGCCAACTAATATATTCAGCCATTGTATACAAAATGTATCTCCCCAAAGTCCCCTCTCATGCGCAGGCAGAACTGGAGATGCAGACAACCGCATCTTTGAAAAATACGTAGTGACATCATGTATTCCATGCAACTGCCGAACAAAATCATATTCTAGTTCATATTCATAAGACTGCAAAGCCTCGGCATCACCATTTTTGAAACAGGTCAAGAAATAATCTATCAATCCATTGCGCATCTCGGTCGACAAATAGCGGAAATGCAATAGAACATGGAATGTATTGAAAAGGCAATCCCCAACAGTATACGAGAATGCATCCAGTCTAAAAATCCCATTGCTATGCAAAACCACGTCAATGTTGTCATGTATAATGGACTGTGTATCTATTTCATACGAGTCAACATCTATTACTTATTTCATCTCTTCAGCTGTCATTTTGAAGCTCTTTGCTACATACTTTCAATTTCTATGAAAACAGAGAAAAGCAGGGGAAAAAAATAAAAGGTAGCAAAACAAAAAAGGAAAGAAAAATAGGGTACCAATCCCCGTATGTATCTTTCAACCTTCTTCTTCTCAACTTGAATCCCCCCTTATCCCCATAGCAGATGAGAAGAAAATAGAGAAATAAATAAATCAACAGCTTTACTCAGCAGAAAGAGAACAAGTAGATGCAGTTTTCTGACCCACAGAATAAAAGCATACCCTGCGTCTACACCCCGCCCGATGGTTCCCTCTTCTGATGGCTCCCAACTACTTTTCATAAAGCCCTCTTCATTGCAAGACGCATGGTTTCTAGGAACAGAAACTAAGAGAACAGACAAAGATGGTCTACAAACGAATTTGGAGGTAGGCACTCCCACCATTGAAAAACAACAACAACAAGGAAACTTACACGTCAACAAAGGATGACAAGAGCTCAGCCCCAAAAAGTGCAAACCGCAACAACAGGTCCAATAGCTTGCAAAGTTGAAGAACAACAAACCAGTGAACAACCACGAAGAGCTTGAACTACAAGTGTAGGACCTCAACTTTGCAAAGTTGAATCAAACAAGAACCAGAATCATGGAACGAAGCAGCGAACAAGGATCGAGCACTCGAGTAGCGATGCCGCCATAAACGAAACTGTATTGCAACGCATCTGTACAATAATCATTTAAGACTGCCAGATCTATTAGGTAAACAATTAAGATTGTCATGACCGTCGAAGGGCGTAGGCCTGTGCAAGCATTTAAGAAAATATGCAGCGTGGTAGGCCTGTTCTCTCGAAGCACACAACAATAAAGCAAAAATTACACATAGTAATATGGTAGAGAATGTATTCTACCCAACAGAAAATGCTAAGGGAAACATTCGAACTAATGCTAGCATTAATCCACCTTCAACCAATGCATAAGAAAATATATGATTCAAAAAGACCATATACTACCAAATACTTTGGATATGCCAAGATATTTAACATTGGGAATAGCGAAGGCGGCAATAAGACCTCCAATCCGTTGTCCAATCAGATCTTGACAAACATGATACTTTTTATTATATAAAAATCGATATTTTCACTTCCCTTGTTCCAACAATAGACAATATGGAAATATTTCTGTTCAGTGCACAATCTAATACCAGGTCAATGATTTATTGATCGTTATAGTCCCTCTATGCTTACGGAAGGGACTAACAAAGTAAAGGTCCTTTATTTGAATGATAAAGGTGTATTTGAATGATGAAGGTGTCATGTGGAAAGGGGATGGAAAATATAATGACATCATCAAAAGTTATGGAATTTTTTTTTAAGAAATCAAGCTATAGTTGAATAGGGAGGCATGAGAAATATTTGGAAAGTGGGTTATGTAGAAATAGAAAGTAGGACATTTTGCATATGGTCTTAGTTTGTTTCCAAAGTTCATCTACTTTCTCCTTATTCAAAGGCTATGTAGATAAGTTATTTGTATGATAACAAAGGGCAGCATAAGGGTCTAACATATATGGTATTAACACATCACTTATGAGTAAGAACAGTATATGAGAAATGGGAAAAGATGACCAAATTGTGAAATTTCGATAACCTCAACAAAATTACCAAGCGCCATATCATCCTTGTTGAATGCTCGTAATAACATGTGTCTAATTCAAAGTTTGTAACTTGTGCAACATCAAAATTGATCGATGCCATCATCGTTAACCATTAGCAACTGTCCATCATAATCTCCAAACCTCCTTAAATGGTGAGAAACCTGACGATATCATCGATCCATCTAGGGTCTGACTATATTGGCGAACTTTTAAATATGTGGTAGCAGCTCAGCGAGAGTGTGCAAGACTTTGCGCATACTAAAAATTGAGGGGAATCCCAACAATACTTTGTCGGCTAAGTATTGTTGAAAAAAATCGTCGTCAACGCCACAGAACTTGGTTGCATGGGGTGAAGTCAAGTTGCACTATGGATATCCGAGGATGTACAGATTCACATGTTCAACAATCAATGGATGTGAGCTCGTGTGGTATCAGACTTGGAGTCTGTGTCTGGAAAGTATACCTTCCTAGTTAAGAGGGAGTGTTAATATTTTTGGTGTAACTACAAAAGATATTCTTGTATATTTGTTTTAGTTAAACCTTTAAAAGTTATTATAATTATATTGTACAAGTCCACTCAACAGAAATTATTAATTATTGGTATTTTACTTATAATTCATGCTAGGTGGACTTGTTTTATGGGTTAGTTAGGTCAAGAGTCATGTCTCTTCAAGAGACATTGTTATGTATATATAGAGGATAGGTTCCTCTCATTTGGACACAAACTCTCACACTTCTCTTGTGCATATTGGAGCCCATAAGAAGGTCTAGCGCACAAGTCTTGGAGACTGGTTCTTTTGGTGTTTTGATCTTGATCTTTCCTGGAGAGCTATAGTGCATCATTGTACTGGTTGAAGGAATCTATATTGAGGATTTTGGTTGCTGAGTTTTCTCCCCCACGAGGGTTTCCCAGGATAATATTTGTGTTATATTGTATCTTTGATTGTCTATCTTTCATTGATTCTACTACAATTGCTATTGGATTAAGTAATTGCAATTGCGTAACTAGAAAATTTAAAATTTCAACACTTCTTGATCAGTGAGTCTGATAAAAGAGTTTTCCAAATAGTTGATATATCTCTGCTAGGCCTGCAAGGAGTTTGCTTCTAGATGTAAATCTTCACCCAAAATCCATCTAGTGTTTCATGTGATAAAGTCTTTGTGCCCAATTTGGTTTGGATAGAAAAAACCCCTCTAATTTAGGGAAACGACAAGCACCGGGAAGTAAGTAATTGTCAGGCACATCCAATCCAAGGATCCTTCCCAATCAACACTTTGGAGTCGTCCCCTATCTTCCATATTAGCCAATATCTTATTGTGTTAAAAGAGTTTATGATGGATTTACAAATTATAGTTCCTTTCTTGGCGGATTTGTTTGGGGATCGGATCCAATCTAGAATAGATTGTTGGGGGGAGTATTTTTATTTTATTATTATGTGCCACATGTCATTCCCATCTACCAGACTCCAAGAGTTTCTTGCTTCCAGGGCTTTTTCAAAGATTAAAATGTCCTTAAGTTCCCATCCTCTATTTCCTTTTAACTTTGAGATGTGTTTCTTTGAAGCCAACACTAGGGGTATAGAGTCTTCTTTGCTTGCCCAAAGGAAATAAAGGGATTTTTGAGATATTTTGTGCAACACTCCTTTTGGAACCTAGGCTAGAGAGGTCCAGTAGACCAGAGTCACTTCTATCACAGATTTGAGGAGCACCAGTCTTCTAGCTCTTGAAATCCATTTGTTATACCGGGAGATAAATCTCTTTTCAATTTTAGCTAAAATCCACGCCTAGTCTGCTTTCATGTACCATGTTGCCTTGAGAGTGAATCCCCGATACTTGAGGCCCTCTATTGGGTCTTTCAATTATACTCCAAAGAGAGTTGAGAATGAGTTTGATTCCTAAATGTTTAAAGTCTAGACCATTAGCGAAGATTTTTCCTAGTTGATCTGCATTCAAGTAGCTAAGTAAAACGTATTGAGGATGTCTTTTAAATTTTCTAGATAAGAAACTCCACCTTCGCAAAAGATCAGTATGTCATCTACAAATAGAATATGAGTAAGAAAACATCTTGGAGAGATTTGAACACCTTTGAATTTCCTTTGTAAACCTGCATCTTAGATAAGGCGACTTATAGATTCAGCTACCAGAAGAAAAAGTCGAGGGGAGAGAAGGCATCCCTGCTTGAGTCCTCTTTATGCTTTGAAGAAAGAGAAGGTTGAGCCATTAATAAGAAGAGAAAAGGAAGTGGTATAGATGCAACTGAGTATCTAGAGTAAAAAGGAGTGAGAGAAACCCAAATGGATGAGGAGTAACATGTTATAAAGCCAACTTACTCGATCAAAAGCTTTGGCCAATTCGACTTTGTAGATGACAACCTTTTGCCTTCCTGAGTGGATTGAGTGTAATCCTTCTTGTGCAAGCCATATGGCTTGGTGGATTTGTCTTCCTCTTAAAAATCCAAATACTTCCCCAGAAATGTTGTCAACAAGGATCTCTTTTAAGCGATTTGCAATGCTTTTGGTGATCATTTTGTAGATGTTGTTGCAAAGGGAGATGGGTCGGAACTGATCGAAGGATTGTGTATTATCGGACTTTGGGATGAGGGTGATGAAGGTGGAATTGACCTTGGCCAGTGATGCGAGAATATTCAATGGTTTTGAGGAGATCATGTCCAAGAATTTCAAAAGTTCCAGAGTAAAATTATACAGGTAGTCCATTTGGCCCTTGGCTTTTGTCCTTCTGGAAACTATGTAAAGTTCTCTGGAGTTCTTCTTCTGTGACTTCTACCATTAGAGATTCATTTTGGTCCTGATCCACAAGAATGGGAAAAAGACTCGCCACCTTTAAAATGGTTCAATTTTTTATCTCTGTTATGCCTTGAATAGATTTTTGAAACGAGAAGTGCTTGTAGCTGCAATGTCTTCAAAACTAGTGGCCAGTGTTCCATCATTCCCTTGGATAGTCCAAATTGAGTATTTTTGTTTCCTACCATTTTCCATGTGGTGGAAAAAATTTGTGTTATCATCCTTGGCTTGGATCCGAGGAGCTTTGCTTCTTAGCCTTCATTCTTTTTCTCTTGAGCTAAAAATCTCTTTCTTTTTCTTTTCCAGCAAGATAATTTTTTATTTTTGATCTTCAGAAAAAGTTTATGTTTGTCTCTTCCTCCATCCAATATTTAAGTTGTTGTTCTATTTCTAGAAGGGCATGATTTTATTGTAGTATGAGACTCCACTAGGGAAGACCCATTGGCGAAAAAGGAAATTTCCTTCGAGAAAGGATTCAAAGATGAGGAAGCGGTCAAGTCTTTTTACAATAGAGCATCGCCAGTTCGCATGTTGCACCAAGTGGGAGATAGTTTGGGAGGGAGGGGGTCAAATAATCTATAGTCTTCCAAGATTTTTAAGAAAAATCCAAAGAGAGGGTTAGCTTGAACTATGGAACCCCAAATCTCATAAGCACCGAGAGTGAGATTTAGATCTCCCCTCAGGATGATATTTTCAGAGGAAAGAAGAGAGGAGGGAAGAATTTTGTCCCATAAATCTTTCATCTCAAAGTAAGGGCCATAAATTTTGAGAAAAGGGAAGGAGAGATTGTGCGAGGAGGAAAATAAATGGGTGCCCAGAACATTCTACATGGCCCAAGAGTTGGAGAGATGTAAAGAGTCTTTTTTTCCACCGAGTAAGAAGACCTCCCAATTTCCTTGCAACATCTACTCAAATGAAGTTCCATCCCGGCATAGATGTAATATCCCTAGGTAGAACCCCAGTTGTAATTATGAATTGTAAACATGTTTGATAGGGCTGGTGAGACGAGTTATAATCAGCTAGAAGGCTTATGTGTTTATTAGGCCGGAGAGCCTAGATGCCAAAGCCATTAAGCCTGATTTTGTATATGTAAATACTCACATCATTAATATAATTACATCGTTGCGTGTAGATCGACCACGAAGATAGAGTTATGGGGGACTAAACTCCACTAGGTAGGAAGGGGAAGGGGCTAAGATTCTAGGAAAAAGGGGCTAAGCTAGAGGGCTTACCTCTAAGGGAATAATATTATATTAATATTTCCTAGAGGCTAAGGTTTGGACATCAACTATGTTGTCCTAAGTTCCTATGGGAAGGGAATGAATGTTAAGTGGAGCTCATGCAGCTTCAAGAAGACATGTGTCATCCAAGACGCATGTAGATTTAGGGGGAGGGATTCTTACCATTCTCACCATTCGGACCGGGCTAACCATCCCTTACCATGACTCATTGATGCACTAAGGAAGTATGCAGTGAGCCAGTCCGCCATTTTCAAATTCTAAGACACTCAAACCTCTGCTACAAGCCCGAATGGTTACCTTGCAGCACCTGTAACCTACAGGTTTCCTGCATATTGTTCTGTCATTACCGTCCTCCATGTCCAGTTTCTGTTGCTGTCAT
This sequence comes from Picea engelmannii, assembly GCA_009831015.1. Taxonomy (NCBI): domain Eukaryota; kingdom Viridiplantae; phylum Streptophyta; class Pinopsida; order Pinales; family Pinaceae; genus Picea; species Picea engelmannii. The sequence goes on along the minus strand of ML799439.1, from coordinate 86,784 downwards.
CACCATGCCCGTGTGTTGAGGAAGTGAGTTCTCCTAGAGGAAGTCCAGTAGCAGCTGCAGAACTCTAAGAATTCTTTATATGGCCTATTGTTGAAGCCCAAGGAAAGGGAGGTGTAGCAGTCGATGGACTGTCGAACAATGAAGGTGTACACTCTTGGGGTGGGATAGGCATGTGGGGAATGAGAGTCTGTGAGTTGTGGGCATAAGTGGCTCCTTGGAGGAAATCCTTCCTGTAGACTGGTGCAACTTCCTATTGTCCTTGCCTAGCCTAGGAATCCCTTGCCCAGTGGAGTTTAGTCCTAGCTCGGGGGTGACCCACTGCTGAGAGTGATGAGCAGTGTGGTTTATGGTTGGGAGGTTCATGGAAGGTCTGCACGCAGTTGGTGGTATTCTATTAAAAGATAAGTGCCACTTCTATTCTCATTTACATGTTGTGTAATTGTGCATGTGATATAATTGATGAGTAATGTGTGGATATATTGTATATGTTGTATGTGTAGGCTTACTATTATTTCCACTTTAATTTGTATATTATTAGAATATTTTGTATGTATATGTTTATATATAGGTAGATGATAATTATTATTTATATGTTTATATGGATGTGTATGATGTTTCTGCAAGTATCTATGTGTGGCATAACCCAGTAGATTAAGGTTGGGGTTGTCACGGAATGGTATCAGAGTGAAAAGTATGTTTACTCTGTGACGTTGCCCAACATGTTGGTGGTTGGGGTCGTTACAAATTGGTATTAGAGCCATGGTTTCTGTTAGCACTAAGAGTCACCCTCAGATTGCAAGAGGATAAGCCCAGTACCCATCAGAATTTTGGTGGATGTAGGTTTTGTGAGTGGAGGTCAAATGGAAAAAACTTAGTACGAGAATAATTTTAACACAAAAATTGGACAAGCAATGCACAGGGAAGTGAGGTCCTCACTAACTTCGGTCATTGATTTGAGTTTAAGTGTGAGCAGAAGGAAGACTTAGTGAGAGAGGTGAACAAGACTGCTATGGGCATTTTGCTTTCGAGAAACTTGATGAAGAAAAACTCAGGCTCAAGAGCGCTCTTGAACTCAAGTTTCAGACACTGAAATATGTCACAGCAGCATAATAATCAAACCTACATTATCATGCAACTACAACAACTCGTCTGGATCCTCCATGCCCGAGCCTTTCAGCATAAGGGGAAATAAGGTAACAAAGAATCTGACTAAAACTGGTCACATCATTATTGTAATCGAACTTACATTGCAATAGAACCACAACCCTTGACTGTATCCTCCATGCCCAAGTGTTTCAACACAATTTGAACAAAAAGATGAGGGAAGTTGACTTCTATTAATGAGAAAGTCTCAAATTTGATACATAACCAGAGAACAGTTTTGGCCTAAAAAATTACATAGTAGGGAGCTCTGGTCAACCATTCGATGACCATAAAAAAATACCAAACTGATCTATTTATACTCAGATCAGTCCACAATTGTTAGGAGTGTGATTTGGCAATGCCATTCAAAGCTTTGCGTCTGAGTAGTCATGATGGGTGTTCTATATGCACTAAATCCCTCAATTAAATTGTCAACCCATGGTAAGTAAACTTAGAGTTGTAGCACTATATGTGCCAAGGCAGAAAAGCTAGAGGAAGTATGATCTAACTAAGGAGATGTTCTAACTAAGGGTTAATCTACTTAAGCAAAGACTATCAATTAGCAAACCCTATTAAAGGACTTGAACTATTTACCCTAAGCAACTTTTAAACAATGGATCAATGGACTATTCCTAAAGAAGCATATAAAAAACCCTACTTTGAACAAGTTAACCTATTTAATCTAATGAGCAAAAGCAAGTAATCTATTCAATCTAATCAATTTAATGAGTAACAACGACAACAAATTAATCTATTCAATCTAATGAGCATCAACAAGTAAACAAGTAAGCAATCAAACAATTAAACTATTGAAACTTATTCAGCAAGTAAACTAATCAAAACTACTCAACAAGTAAACTCTATTCTTAAGACAAAACTCATAATCATTCCTAATCTGCAAAGGAAAATCTTAACCTACTTTAATCAAAAGCATCATGACCGTATTCAGAAATTAATCAAAAACTATTCTTAATCTACAATAACAAGAAACTTCAAATATGATGATTATGTCTTCGGTGCCTAATAACATCACGATGGCATCTAACAATTAATGATAGCTCAAGAGGAATGAATTCAATATTGACTTCTATGGAGAAATGAAAAGTATGAATCAAGCAATCTAACGAAAGCTTAGCCATCATAGAAGAAATATTAATTACCCTGAAAATCCATGTGATCTCTCAATTTCATATATCAATCATCGATGATAAGAAAAACACTCTTATACTAATTCAAATGCACTCTTATGCTAACTTAAGTAAATTCACACAATTAGAAACTCGTAACTGAAAGCTTAAATCAAACTCAAACTTCTAATTAAAATTGCAATTCAAATCTAGAATGGAAATTTCATAAATTAAACTAAGCTAATCCTATTATTAAAAACTCAATTTGAAAACTAGAATGATTGTAAAAACATAAGCCAAAATCTACTTCTATCTTAGCACACTAAAACGAGACTGATAAACAAAATAGATTCATAAAAGCATAACTAAAACTGAGAATTAAATCAATTAACAAAACTTGCATTTATTGATTCATCGAAACTTGCAAAAGGAACTTTGTCTTAAACTAATACTATGTTCTAAATAATACTCTGTTTCAACATGCGGAAATCAATTCAACATTTAACACACCAGCAAAGTTTGTAGCTTGCAAGCCATTTACTAAAATAAAAGACACAACATACTAAACAACTATCCCCTACAAGCAACTTGCAAAAGGAAAATTAAACAATTAAATGATGAACAACAAACACACAACATTTAAAATGACAAAGAACATCTAACAAGGAAATGAAGTAAATGATAACTACACAACTGAAATATGCAAGTATTCACCCAGACCACTGGTGGACCCCCCAGCAGGTCGTGGCTACTCCTCAACAGTAAATCACAAGCTTAATCATCACAGTTCTGCCATTAAATTAAAAAACGCAGTCTTAACACAAGTTTGCAGAAATGTCTGAGTTACACAGCGAAATGTATTCTAACCATTCTTAACATCTGGTTTGGCCACTACTGGTGGTATTTATAATGATTACAATTCGAGAGTTCGACCACTGGAAGGGTCGACCTCCTCTAAAAATGGTAAATCCCATTAAATGCGCGCTAATAGCCTTTAGTTTCTAGAAATTGAACGAGCCACTCAACGGTTAACATAATTGCTTAATCTGAGATGTCAAGAGCTCAGTATTTGGAGGCCATGACGGGGAACAAAATCTAGGTCATCGATTCGCCTAGCACAGACCGCCAATATAACAACCTCCAACTCGCCTACACTCCAAGTGTTGGATGCAATGTCGGACGTAGTGTCGAATGAAGTATCAGATCGGGTGCTGGTTGAAGTGTCGAACGATCTACCAGATGGAAAATTGCATTGCGAATTTGTCCTGTGACACACAGATCACGCATTAGATTCTTTTAAACATTAAATCAAATCAAATTTAACTCAAAACCATTGCAAAACATCAATTGCACATACATGTTGTAGATCCACGATGAATTGATACAAAATCCTTTGAAAACATCTTCAAAATGGTTATTAATACATATAATATCGGTACAAAAAGGATTCAATCGTCATCATAAAACAACCAAATCATGAGCCCAACATTACCCCCACACCTAAGGATTTGTAGATCCCACTGCAAACAAAAATGAATTGCCCAATATGACTAGATTTGCTTAGGAGGGGATGGATTAGCTTTAAAAGCTTCTTGTCCTAAAGACTTTGTCTTGGCCCTATTACGGTGTTTCAATTGTGCACGGAGGCTACGATTGTCATTGGTCATTTGATCAACCAATCGTTGGAGGGAATTCACCTTTGCTTGTAATACTGCATTGTCGTGGTGGAGATGCCTATCCATGGTCTTCCTCTCTTCCAATTGTTGCAGTAGTTGAACATTTTCCTGTTGTAATTTTTCAATGGCTGGAGTATGATCAGATATCTCAGAGGAGGGTTTGGATCCCTTGAAGGATGTAGAGAGTCTATCAATTTTGGGATCTGGTGTAGGTATCTGTGAGGCAGGAGTAACAGGGGGTTTATGAGGGGAAATGGGTTCAGATTTTGATTCTATATCAAGCTTCAATTCTTCTGCAGAAACTTCCCTAAGTCTTTTATGGGGGCTTTCGAGATCGGAAGATACTTGGATCAGATCTGAAGTGCCTAGGTGTCTTACATTAGGCTTCCCACTTGCATTCTGGGTACTTTTTCGAAAAGATCCTCCTTTGAATCGATTGGCTCCTCTCCTATTTGTAGGGACTACAAGGAAATCTTTTTGAATTGCCTCTTGTAACTTTTTCTGTGTAGGATCAATAGATGTTGAGGGCATTGGAGATATATCAATAGGCTTTTTAGTCTTCTTTCTCGATGAGGTTGCAGGGGTATCAACAAGTTTCTTGGTCTTTTGTTCAGGTAGAGAGATAGCTTGAGTAGGAGGGTTTGGAGTCTTTGGAGAATGGGGTTTGGATGGAGTAACAGTCCCTAACCCAAGTGATTTCTTGCTAGTCTTGATTGTGAGATGGGGGTTTGAAAATTGATAAAATGAATTCATCCCATGTCTTCCCCTATTTTTCCAACTCGGCTATGATAAGAAATTTGATGAGGTTGTGGTGGAATAGGTTGTTATGAGGATTGGCCACATTCTTTCTTACTTGGGAAGACATCTTCTCAAGACTTTTCAAGAACCAAAAAGGAAAATTCAATGGCTTGTTAAACTGGAAATGAGCTAACAATCGAAAATGGCAAGCTTTAAAAACAGAGTATCTACCTTCACAAGTGATAATTCTGGTGATGACAATCAGGGGGTTAAATAGCTCATCTTTAATCCACTCTTTGGATTATCCCTTAGCTCCAGAAACATTCTGAAACTCAGGCTTGAAAACTCCGTTGTAGCTTGGTTGTGGCACTTGGTGATGTTTGAACTAGCGATCTCCAACCCTTGGAAGCTTTGTGGCTAAGGCAATTGACTCCTTAGAGACCCCATGCGCACCATCCTTCCATCGATTCCGAGGGAAAATTGCAGAGAAACGCCATCATCATGGCCCTGCAGACGGGCCAAGAACGGTCCCCACCTTGCACGAAGGAAGACCTCCATACATTGTGTGAATTCGAGGATAACAAAGAGGTCGACATAGGAGGAAGGCTTGTATCATTTGGGCATGGTTACAGTGCGGAGCAGATCATAGCAGCGGAATTGGACAGATGAGCAAATTTGGGTAGAGGACGAGCACAATTGGGAAGAGGATGAGCACAATAAAACGATCATGCATGAATGAAATAACAATTTGGAGCTAACCCTCCGATTTTGAATGCGCTCAAGGTGGAGGTGGTTGAATTCGTTGATAAATTCATTGCACACAAGTTGCCTGAAATGCACCCTCTTCCGCCATGCCGCCTCCCCGCAAAACCACAACTGGGATTTCAGCCCGCCCTTCGAATTTTAACGTATGCACATGTTGTGGCCCTGAAATGATCAGCGACCGTCAATCTAGATGGGGCTGAGATCTGGGCACGTCGGCTACTTTAGCGCCCCTGCCAAACTTTTATCCACCTAACAACTTTGGAGTCCCTCCAACTGCGCTTGGAGATAGCACCACATCTAACCTATGTAGGGGATCTCAATTGCTGCAGACTGCACCTGCTCGCCTGCGTTCATGCTGCTTTGTGTGATAACATCTAGCTCCATAGGGGATGGCATGCTCCCTGCAGTCTGCCAAGAACGCACAGTTCTAGTGCCTTAGTTTTTGGGTCATGGAGTCTCTTATTTAAAAAGAAAATGAAAAGAAGTGGTAATTACAATGGTGGAAAGCCAATCATGGATTAAACAAAATATTTCTTCAGAAAGTGCCCATTGACAGGGCTGCCCAAAACTTTGGAGTCCTCTAAGATCTGCAACTTATAGGTGTTATTTGAAAATACTTCAGAGATCTTGAAGGGACCAATCCATAGGGCTTCAAATTTGCCATGTTTGCCTTTGTCTTGCTTGGGGGCATCCCACTTGAGCACCAGATCTCCCAACTGGAAATGCTCCTTGCTTTCCCTCTTGTCAAAGGCTCATTTTATTCTTTGTTGGTGATCCTGAGCTTTATCAAGCAGTTGCTTTCTAGCTTGTTGCATTTCTACCGGCTATTGTATCCTCCTGGCCATGTCATCAGGTTCTCCTTGGTATTCCTGGAGGAATTTCTCCACAGGCAAGGCAAGCTGAGTAGGAAAAACAACCTCCACCCCATATACAAGCTGAAAAGGGGAAACACCCAGTGACCTCTTTGTTGTGACCCTGTCAGCCCATAATGCGAATTTCAGCTTTGAGTCCCAGGCTTTCTTGTTGTCTTCTAACAATTTCTTGGTGATCTTTATGAGGCTTTTGTTAGAGGACTTTTCCAAACCATTTCCCTTAGAGTAGTAAGGAGTATAATGTATTACTGTAATCCCATACTGCTCACATAACTTGATCAATGGTTCGGCTCTGAAAGAGGCAACGTTGTCTGTGACAATCCTGCTTGGGCAACCAAATATGGACATGATGTCTTCAAGGAAGATTATGATTACCTTGTGGGAGGCACTCCTTGTAGGGATGACTTCTATCCATTTGGTGAAATAATCAGTGGCAGTCAAAATCCACCTATGTTGGCCACTTGAGGCTGGGTGGATCTCTCCAATGAAGTCAAGACCCCATTGCTGAAAAGGTCCAGAAACCATTATAGGTTTCAAAGACAAAGATTTGAGTTGTTGCTTTCCAGAAAACTTTTGGCATTTGACATAAGATCTAATTTTTGCACAAACATCAGTTAAAAGGTTGGGCCATAAATACCCAACTCTGAGGATTTTATAAGCTGTGGTCCTCCAAAAATGATGTCCCCCACACAAGCTGTTATGAAAATCAGATATGGATTTTTGGGCTTCCTGTGGGTCTAGACATCTTAACAGAACTCCCAAAGGATCCTTCCAGTACAAACCTGATCGATGAGACAATATTTGATTGCTTTGAGTTTCAAATCTCTTGCCTTGTTCTTGTCCAAACCATCAGGAGGCCTCAACTTCTGTAGAAAATATATGATATCTTTATACCAAGTGCATTCTGCCAAATTGAGGTTCACATCAACAATCTCAGTTTGTTGATTTTTTGGGTTTATGTTCATGAAATTAACCCTTAAAGCCTCGCAGTTTGATTCAGCCAGCAGCTTGGCTAAACCTTGGGCTTTTACCAATTTAGTGGGTTTTATTTCAAGGTCAAATTCCAAAAAATTTCAATCCATTTGCTTCTCTTCCCATCTATGTCAGCCTGGATCAATATTTCTTTTACTGAGGCTGAGGAGACATATGCAATGATCTTTGAATGCAGAACATATATTCTGAAAGCCTTTAGGGCTTTCACCAAAGCATATGCCTGCTTCTCCATGATATCATATCTCAATTATGCATCCCTCAATGCTTTGCTAAAAAAGGAAATAGGCTACTCTAACCCCTCTGCATTTCTCTGTAGCAAAACAACAACCAATGTATTAGATGAGGCAAAAGAAAATATTAGAAATTCCTTAGAATAGTCAGGGTTGATGAACACATGTGCTTCAGTCAAAGCCCTTTTGATTTGGTTGAAAGAATATCTGGATTCAACAGTCCATTTCACCTCGCTTCCTTTTCTAAGCATGGTTGTAATGTGCTTAACCAACTCAACAAAATTAGAAATGAATCTTCTCAGAAAGTTGATTTTACCCTAGAAAGACTGAACCTCTTTCTTAGATCTAGGAAAAGATAAGGTTTGGATGGCCTCTACTCTGCTTGGATCAATTTTTACCCCTTTTGCTGACACAATATGGCCGAATAATTTACCCTCTCTCATAGCGAACATAGATTTCTTAGCATTGAGGGAGAGACCAAACCTTCTGCACTTCAACAATACTTTCTTCAGATGATGGAAATGCTCTTTGTTACACCTTGATAATACTGTAATGTCATCCAAATAGATGACTACAAATTTATCTTTTTCCCCAACAAAGGCAATGTTCATGGCTCGTTGGAAGGTTGCTCCTGCATTCATCAATCCAAAGAGAATTTCAGCATACATGAATGTGCCCCAAGGAGTAGTGAAGGTTGTCTTTTCTCTATCTTCAGGCAGGACAGAGATCTGATTGTAACCAGAAAAGCCATCAATCATGGACATCCTAGATGAGCCAGTCACTCTTTGCAAAATGTGTTCCATCTTCGGCAAGGGGTAATTATCTTTTTTGGAGTTCCTGTTCAAATTCATGAAGTCCACACATAACCTAATTTCCCCATTTTTCTTCCTCAGATGCACCAATTTTTCCACCCATTGTGAATATCTCAAAGGAATGATGATCTAGGCATCCAACAGCTTCTTCACTTCTTTTTCCATAATAGGCAGCAGCATAGGATTTATCTGTCTGAGTTTTTGCCTGAAATTTTTGGCCTCTTCTTTCAAAGGGATCTTATGCTCAATGATGTTGGTGTCATATGTCCTTAAATCTTCATATTTCCAAACAAACACATCAACAAACTCCTTCAAAAGCTTCGCATACTCAGCCCTTTGCTCCTTTGACAAACTGCTAGACAATTTGACATATTTGGGATCCTCCTCTGATCGTAAATTGCATTCAGTCACATCAGCCTCTTCAGTTGAACCTTTAACCTTTACAACAACATCATTTCTGTCAAACAATCTTTCCAAGGGGACAAGTCCCTTCGGAATATGGTTACTTGTCAACTGAGCAATATGATGGTCAGCAATTTCAATCAGGAAAACATCAGTATGAGGGATTTCTTCAATATCTTGATCCTGATCAATATGCAAATCAGAGAATTCATCCACAGTCTCAAGAAACTTTTTTATCTCAAGATCATCCTCAAAAACCTTCCAATGTTTGACATTGTCAGGAATAGAGGGTTTGTATTTTACCTCCACATCATACTTGAGTTTAGGGGGCAAAGGAACCCTGAACTTACTTGCTGAAACAACCAAGGAATCTACCACAGTGTTCTCTTCTCTTGAAACAAAAGAGATATTAAAAGCCAAGAAGAAATTGTCAACAAGATCCCAGACTTCGTTTCTGTAGGCCCTTAACCTGGGGTGCTTAGCCTGATACAGATTTTTGACCTGATGTAGAATTAACTCAACATCTCCAAATATTGCTAGCTCCTCAATCTTCATGTCTTTGACAGCTCTCAAACCCAAAACAAGAGCCTCATATTCTGCCACATTGTTTGTTGTTTCAAATTCAAGCTTATAAGATAGAGATCTGGTCTCTTGGGTTGAGGAAATGAAAACTACCCCAGCCCCAACACCTTCCCTGGAAGAGGCTCCATCAAAAAACATTTTCCAAACAAAGATATTGGAAGGAGGGTCTTCATAAGAGGTGATGGGTTGCTTTTTTATTTCAATAGGTGCTTGAGGACCATCAGTGAGTTGTAACATATTGGTTCCTAGATCAGTGTCTACTGCAAAAATGGGGTGGTTTGTCAGATTTGCTTCATTGCTAATAATGTAAGCAAGCTAAGATTCCCTATAAAGTCTTATATGCTCTCCCCCAAACACAGGAATAGTGGCATATGAAAGATCCCTCTGCAATGGTCCCCCCAGTATTTTAATCCAAGATCTAGACAAGAGAATCTCAAACTTAGGGGGGACATCAACCACCACAATATCCATGACCACACTTTTCATTGGCAATTGGAACAAGGAAACAACCAAGTCTTTGATAACCCCGAGGCACTTCACCTTCTTGGAATCAAACGTGTACAGGTCATGGTAAGTTTTTGTAACCTCCAACCCAAGTTCCTCCATGACGATCTTAGGCATGAGATTGTGAGATGTCCGTGAATCCATCAAGCAGTTGTGTAGCACCTTATCGTGGATGTTCGATGAGGTATAGAAAGGAGGGGAGGAGTCATCTCTATCCTCCACCAAAGGTCCCAGTATGATAGCAGATTTTTCATCTTGGAGGTTGACCGAATCCATGGAATAAGATGAAGGCTCAGGCTGCAATACTTTGGAGACGTATCTTTTGAACTCCTCAATTTTAACTAGCTCCAAGAAAGGTACAAGAATTTTAATCTTTTGAATCTCATTCTCAAAGATAAAAGAAGAGGGAGGCTTCAAAATCTCCTTTACTTCTAGGATAGGGCTCTTAACCATTGCCTGGGGGTTTTGTGCCTCTTTTTCTTTGCTGCTAGTTGCCACCTCCTTAGCAGGATCCTCTGCTCTAGTAGGATGATCAGGAATATCAGGATTTCCTTCTTTCTTCTTGGACCTGAGGTTGTATCTATTTGGACCGCCACTAGTCCTTTATCCTTTGCTCATCTCATTAAGCCGATTGTCCATGATAGACTCCTCATATGTAGATTAAGTTAAATGAGGAGATGAAGAGGTGTCACCAAGACAATGGATTTCAGGATCAATTTCTTCTTCCTCTCCATCTTCATCAGTAAGTAGGTTATTTTGGAGAGGGGCTTGGTTTTTTTTATCATCCCTATTCTTATTTATTTGATCTCTCTGGATGATCTGAGGGGCATTATTTGGTCTTCTGAAGTTACTACTGTTGTCAGTATTTTGGGTGTTCCTATAGCCTTATTTCCCCTCAAACTTCAATTTCTCCATTTTTGCAAAAAGTGATTTTACCAGCTTAGTCAACTCATCCACTTGAGGCTGGGAAGCAGAGGAACCAAAGGTTGAAGCTTCAGACCTACCTTTTCTTTTGTCTCTATCAGCCTTACTCCTAAGTTTTTCAACTGCCAGTATATTTGATTCTACTTCAAGGGATGCATCTTTCATATGAGCCAAGGAGGTAGTTCTTCTTTCTCTCAGCAGGAGGAAAAACTCAGGGTCAAAAGCACTAGCATAAGTAATCTTGGCAGAGGTTTCAGTAGGTTTAATCTCAGTGAGGATCTTATTGTACATCTTATTAAATTTCTTGGAGAATTTTGAGACAAATTCCCCCTCTTCTCTCTTAAGTGCTCCAAACTCTGTAATATAATAAAGGAAATCGTTTTTATCCCCCCAATGTCTTAAAAAATCATCATCTAGAGCTTCAATCCCATCAATAGATCCAGGATTCAAGCCCCTGAACCATTTTCTAGCCTCACCATCAAGGCTCTGTACAAAAACTCTCAACCAGACACCTTCCTTTTCAATATTAAGATTATCTGCATAATTGTAAAAAGCTTAACGATGTTCTTTAGCAGTTATGTCTTCCTCTCCTATAAACTTGGGCATGTACTTGAGGTAATCTCCAATTGGGAGGGCATTCATAGGCTGAGGTAAAACAAGAGGGGCATACCTAGCAAACATAATGGAATCCATTCTATTTCAATGAAGATTAGCACCTGCCATTGGGATGTGAACTGTAGGAGAACCAGGGGGAGATGGAATTTGGACAAGTGAGACTAGAACTGTCTTTGTAGGGGAGAAGGGAAACAGTTGAGTGTTGGAGGAGAGTAATATGTGGTTCAAAGGAAAAGAAGTTTCCCCCTCTTTAGATACAACAAATTTGACAGGAGGAGTAGGAAAACCTAAAGTGGGACAACCTTCTAAGCTTCTGGGTTTGAACTGCTTTACAATCTCAAGGGAAACAGGGATGTCAAAACTTCTTATAAATGAGGCCTAGAAGGGGAAAATTCAACAGGGAAACTCCCAAAATTTAAACTTCTTGAAACTCCAACAGATGGTATAACAGGAGAATTAGATGCAACTACTGGAGTTTTTAAAGAAGAATTATGTAAATTACCAGAATCACCTGATACAGTAGTGGAAATCCCTTCTTGAGAGGTCTTTCCCTTTCTGACAATCTTTTCTAGGTCAACTTTAGGTGTTTCCAGAGGCGGTTGTGGAGTAGACCTCGTGTGTTTTCCTTTGGGAGCCACAACTGAAACAGTGGAGTCGCCAGGTGCAAGTTGTAATCTTCAAGTTATTGATTTCTGATTCACCTTCATAATCAAAATTTCATTGTTGTTCTATCCCAAGGAAATGTCTTCAATTCATTCCCAGGAAACGGTACCATGAATGTTAGCACTAAGAGTCACCCTCATATTGCAAGAGGATAAGCCCAATACCCATTAGAATTTTGGTGGATGTAGGTTTTGTGAGTGGAGGTCAAATGGACCAAACTCAGTATGAGAATGATTTTAACACAGAAACTAGACGTGCAATGCACAGGGAAGTGAGGTAATCATTAACTTCGGTCAGTGGTTTGAGTTTAAGTGTGAGCAGAAGGAAGAGTTAGTGAGAGAGGTGAACAAGACTACTATGGGCATCTGGCTTTCAAGCAGCTTGATGAAGAAAAACTCATCCTCAAGAGTGCTCTTGAACTCAAGTTTCAGACACTGAAATATGTCACAGCAGCATAATAATCAAACTTACATTATCATGCAACTACAACAACTCGACCGGATCCTCCATGCCCGAGCCTTTCAACATAAGGGGAAATAAGGTAACAAGGAATCTAACTAAAACTGGTCACAACACTACTATAATCGAACCTACATTACAATATAACCACAACCCTCAACTGGATACTCCATGCCCAAGTGTTTCAACACAGTTTGAACAAAAAGATGAGGGAAGTTGACCTCTATTAATGAGAAAGTCTCAAATTTGATACATAACCAGAGAACAGTTATGGCCTAAAAAATTACATAGTAGGGAGCTCTGCTCAACCATTCGACGACCATAACAAAACACCAAACTGATCTATTTATATTCATATCAGTCCACAACTGCCACGAGTGTGATCTGGCAATGTCATTCAAAGCTTTGCATTTGAGAAGTCCTCTGTCATACTACACGTGTTTCCTCCTGTCAGACGCAAACTGGCTTCAATATGGAGCTGCAGAAAACTGACCACTATTGTACCTTGCTGACAATCCTACCTCCTTAGCCATAACTTCTGAGCCTTCCTTGATCCAGATGGATATCGGTGGCCACCCACCTTTTCCAACTGTCTCAAAACAACGTTCTAACATTTTTGGCAATTTACTATTTTTAGCAGTTTTTCGGGTCCTGAACTTCTGGAGTCGTTTTGAGGCCCTAAACGACGTTTTTTGGGGTATGTTGATGTTGAGGTTGCCAAATTCCATCATGGAATTTTGTCAAAAATGTTGTAGTCCTCGGATATATCTTTCCAACGAGCTATCATACGCCTAAAACGGAGATCGTATGCAAAAGTTACGACCCCGGGAAGTTGATGCACCAACTTACCCAAACGGGGCCC
>ML799439.1:34299-65866 GCA_009831015.1 Picea engelmannii | reverse complement strand
AGAAGCTTTTACCAACGCGCCATTATATGACTTGTTAAATATGGCATGTTTTAAATTTTATAAAGTGTAAAATGTAATATGGCGCAAAAAGGAGGGGGCTGGGGGCTAAGCCCCAGCCCGTGGTCACGTAACCCCCATACATCCGAGGGCGGGGGCTATCGCTACATAATATGCGCGGTTTAAAGTTTGGTTACAAATGGTTATAATGTATAGCCCGTGGTCGTATGCTACTATGCCACATGACCAAGTGCTAGAGCGCGAAAGGGGCAAGGGCCAGCGCATAGCCAAGGGCTAAGCGCTCGGCCATATGGGAGCCATGTGACCATTTAAAGGAGCGCGCGCCCAACAAAGGGGGGCTAAGCCCGAATATAACCAATTTATGGTTGGAAAGTGGGTTTTTTTAACCACTTTTTATTATTTTAAATGTAATTAACCCATTGTTAATGGTTTTTATCCATTTTGGGGGGTTATTAGGCATTTTTGGAGCCTAAATTCGTGGAGGAAGTTGGAGATGGACAACTAACTTCCCAACTATTTAACCAAGGCCAGTTTGAGGCCATGGGGACAACTTTTGAGAGCATTCAGAGTAGAGATGCTGAGGAGAAGCCAAGTCAAAGCCAGTTTGAGGCAGACGAGCTGTTGAGGAGGAGATGCTGTCGAACCATTTCTGAGAGCTCCGGACGTCCATTTTGCGTGCCGTTTTTTGTGCATGGTTCCAGAGATCTGGGCAAACATGACCAGATCAATCTTGTAGCCATTCGGCATTGTAATGATGTACTATCGAGCTTTCGAACAGAAATAAAGAAGCCTCCCCCACAGAGAAAAGGCTCGGAGACGTAGGCAAAGTTGTGCCGAACTCCGTTATCAACCTGCGTATTATGGTTTGTTGTCTTTCATTGCATTTCAAATCTGCATATATGTATATGGCTGTATAATTCCTTTTCTTTTCTCGTTCTTTCGCTAAGTTTCTCAATGGTTAATTAATGCATGCAAATAAAAACTCAACCATAAGTCATTCGAAAAATCCTGACGGATCAGGAAGGAATCCTGTGGGTTTCGTCTGGTTCAAACCTGCATCAGGAGAGGTACTGAAGACCTGGGAACTTTATGATAGCGTCCAACAAAGATCTAAGAGCCATTAGCTTAGAGAAAAGAGATATGCTGCACAAGAAGTGCATGGGAGAAAAAGCACAAGTTTTAAAGGATCATAGCTTTCTACTCAAAGCTCAAAATTGAGCAAGGGAGCAGTCATTGGAAAGGTCTTGGAAAGAGGATTCCAAGTATTCAACCATATTTGAGGATTGAGTAGCTTAGATCACAGGAAGTCAGAAAGAATGTTTCTGTGACCATAAAATGAAGGTTTTATGGAATATAAAAGAGTTTGGACCTGATATCAAGAAGGAACAGAGGAACTTGAGGACATAATGTTACATCAAGAATACTTCACGAGAGGATAAAGGTCAAGACTAAAGAATGTTAAAATAAAGAAGTACACAGTGGGAAGACCTAATCTATACAGATTGATATATATCAGAATGCTAGTATTTTGATCAAGAAGGACATAATGTATGCATGGAGAAAGTGACAATATCTCCAAGTAACAGTCCTACAGGTTGGAGTTAGCACCTTCGTTATTACTATCAGAATGCACAGTGGAAGCAAGGCATGAAGGTCATCAAATATGGCATGACAAAAGTCGAATATGCATGTCAGGTTGAAAAATCAAATGGGATAAGGTAGGAGAAAGTAATAACTCATCAAGATAATACCAATGCTGATAGGATCAGTCATGAAAAGGATAAATCAAATTGCTTCAAGAAAGAAGTTGGTGTTAACTATCCAAGGTTACTCAGAGAACATGAATGGAAATATATAATTGTTCATGCATGAGTTGGATCAATGAAATCCAAATAATAATGGACTGCTGAAAATTAATATCAGCATAATATGTGGTTGCAAGTATGCAAAGTAGACAAGGAAAAACTCCTGGATGGAGTCAAGTCCATGAACATCCTAAGATAATGGAAGAAGAAATCATGAGATAGATATCAAGCTAATAGGAATGCATGACAACACTCCGCGAAGGAAAGATAGAATAGTAGAGGATTGTTGATGCACTTCAAAGGTGTTGAAGGTATTTCCATAAGAGCATGGAGATAGCAAGTCAAGAATAATTTAAAAGTGAAATGACTTCTAAAGAGAAATCAATAAGGAACCAGGAAGAAGAAAATGGTTCTATGCATGATTTTGAATGCAGAGGAGATGGTGCCCGACAAGAATCCATCTTAAGTGACATAGAGCCATTTGTGACAACCCAAGAGGTTGGATGTATCACTTGAATCTATGATGGTAAGGTAAAAGTAGAACTTTCAGTGAATTCTATGCAGCTAGCAAAGGAGGCATATGTGCATCTTTACAAATGCTAGAGATTGGCTAAAAAATTCAAGCTTGAGGCTAGTTGGCAAAGAGAAGAGAAGGTACAGGAAACCTCAAGTACTAAGGTAGTCAGTTAGAAAAAGGTTGAAGTAGTGCAGTACAAAAAGTAAATGGTTGTTGAAGAATCCAGAGCCTATAAAATAGCTTGATTGGAACTATGATTCGTCCAAGTATGAGTTGGATTAGTTGGATCCAAAAAATAAATGAATGTTGAAGGTTAATATCAGATGAGTATTTGGTTGTAAATGAAAAGACAACCAAAAGTGATTTGGCTGGAAATGCAAAGGGCAGCCAAGGGTGATTGGCTGGAAAGTGCTCAGGACATAAATAATCGCGTACAATGGCTACAATGAGAGCACAAGAAGATTCAGGAATTCGAGAAGAATTAAAGACTTCTGGGATCAACAAGGAAAATTTTTATAGGGAGAAAGAAATTGCTGCAATTTCTGTGGCAGCAAGTATGTTATGGCTTGTTGGGACAGCTAAAGAAAATATGCTTTCATGTTTACAAAGTGTTGTTGATGATGTTGTTGCATATGGAAGGAAGCAACTTAAAGCTAAAGTGTTGGTTATAAGTCTGATAAAAGAAGCATGAAAGCTTCTACTGCCATCAACTAATCAGGTAACATGAAATTCGTTTAATGACAACTATGCAGGTAAGTATTCTCTTTTGAAATTATGTTACATAATTGCAAAAGGGAAATTCAAGTAAGAATTTTCCCTGATTGAATTTTTATGATACATAGGATAGTATTATTTGAATGTATTAACATGAATAAGATACCAATAGATGTGGTAAAGGCTAGAGGCATGTCATAGTTATCAAAGCTTTTTAACTTTTGAATGCACACACTGACATAGTAGAATGTCATGTTAATTTGGTTATGAGGTAATGACCAAAGAAATAAAAGATAAGAACTTGTTATAGGAATGAATTCCAGTAAAGCTACTCATGTATGAGACCATGACATGGTTGGATATGGAAAAGTATGGATATGGGAAGGTTATGAACCACATACGTACTAAAAGTTTCCTACCTTTAAATAAAACTTGGACTGCAACCTTTTTTATAACACTAATGAACACCATAGAATTATATTCTTGGTGTAGTGTTCGGGTCGAAAAGGAAGGCATCCAATTAATTGGGAAAACAATAGGAAGTGTGTGGGGAATGCATTAGGACATTGGCCAGAATTCTAACTTGTTGATGGTGAGATACATGACTGAGATAAAGAGCATTATGTAATTCAATGCAAGATGCATTGAATAAATATGCATTGAGAATTGCACTCATGCATAGTGAGTGATAGAATTGGTTACTTAATGCATCTGTTGAATGTGTTTTGTAAGTACATGCATATATATTATTGCATGGAAATAATTGTTACTAACAACTAAAATGTTGTTAACTCATGAAGCTGAGGACATTTCAGCAGTTGTTAGACATTGCAACAGGAAAGTTGCAAGTCAAGTAGTCACGTAAGCATTGACTATAGAAAATTTCTTGTTCAAAAAAAAAAGTAATGAACTTACAGATATTAATTATGAACATGCATGTGCATATGATGAGTCATTCTATTTTGTTAAATTGTTTGGCAATTATGATTGAATTGTTAGGTACAGGCCATTCTAAGATCACTACATATGGTTTTGTACATCAATTGAATTATGATGTACAAGAAATACTAACAATTGTTGGTTGTATGCAAGAGGAAGCACTGCAGGAAAAATGGTATGCAGTTTGGTTCTTGTGGAAAACCACCAGGAAGGTTGCACCCCTGATATGGCAACATACAAGAAGAATTATGAAATAGATTCTCATGTTTTGGGGAAAAGTTGAATTCCCTTTTTGAACTAAGTTTAAGTTCCCAAATAAATTCGTTTATGTTTCTCATGATAACTGCATGTGGGTGATGCAGATGAGATGATATTGATTAAAGTTGGAATGTTGACTACAAAGAGTAGCTCGGGGAAAATGTTGATTGGAGACAACGGATCTTACCCTGTGGATCCTCGATGGATCTGGGTGTCTGTACACTTCTCCTTGGGTTGCCTTGGAGAAGGCTGGAGCCCTGGAGGGAGAAGTGTGGGGATAGGTTCCCCGGTATGAGGCATGGAGGGTACGTGGAGACCTCTGAGGGCAGTTGGAACTCATGGAGCCACGATGCTCTGAGATTTCTTGTTCGGCATGTGTTGGAGCCTTGGAAGCAAGGTGCACACTACCTTGGGTTGTACAGGCATGTGGGGAATGAGAGACCGTTGGTTGGAGCGCTGTTGAGGTTTGGTACCTTGGCCTAGACCATGTTGATATGGATTGTGAACCGTGGCTATCTTGGGAAGCCATTGCCCTAATGGAGTCATAGCTCTGCTCAGGGGTGGAAGGTATTCTCAATCAAAAGATAAATATCAATTCTCTATTCATTGTATGTTGTGTATCTTGTATACATGTTATAATGTTGTTAGAATTGCCTGTACATATATTGCATGTATGTTCTAATGTTGCTTCTGAATGAATAGGTGTATGAGCAGAGTATTTATGTCTGTGGAGTCATAGCCCCTGTTGAGAGTTTATCGACAGTGAGATCTAAGACTGGGAGGAACGTCGTGGATCTACAACCAATCAGTGATTTCAATAAGGTTTAATTGAAGCATGTAATAAGGAACAATGAGTTGAATGCTTTCCTGAAGCAGCTCTATGGAATAGAGAAATTGAATTTCAGTTGCAGTATGAACACCAGAATTGGTGCTTGAAAGTAGAGCACCATGTGGATAACAGGCTTCCAATAGTTAAAGCTTGGAGCTTTTTGAAGAATTTTTGAATTGTATATGTATAAACAAGTTGCACTGAGGACAACACAAAAATAAGGGGAGGGCATATTAATATCTCCAGGTAGAACCCCAGTTGTAATTATGAATTTTAAACATGTTTGATAGGCTGGTGAGCCAAGTTATAATAAGCTAGAAGGCTTATGTGTTTATTAGGCCGGAGAGCCTAGATGCCAAGGTCATTAAGCCTGATTTTGTATATGTAAATACTCATATCATTAATATAATTACATCGTTGCGTGTAGATCGACCACGAAGAAAGAGTTATGGGGGACTAAAGTCCACTAGGTAGGAAGGGGAAGGGGAAGGGGCTAAGAGTCTAGGAAAAAAGGGCTAAGCTAGAGGGCTTACCTCTAAGGGAATAATATTATATTATTATTTCCTAGAGGCTAAGGTTTGGACATAACCTATGTTGTCTTAGGTTCCTATGGGAAGGGAACAAATGTTAAGTGGAGCTCATGTAGCTTCATGAAGACATGTGTCATCCAAGATGCATGAAGATTTACGGGGGGGATTCTCACCATTCTCACCATTCGGACCAGGCTAACCATCCCTTACTGCGACTCACTGATGCACTGAGGAAGTACGCAATGAGATAGTCCGCCATTGTCAAATTCTAAGACACCCGAACCTCTGCTACAATCCCGAATGGTTACCTTGTGGCACCTGTAACCTGTGGGTTGCTTGCGTATTGTTTTGTCATTACCATCCTCCATGTCCAGTTTCTGTTGCTATCGTCACCATGCCCGTTTGTTGAGGAAGTGAGTTCTCCTGGAGGAAGTCCACTAGCAACTGCAGATCTCTAAGAATTCTTGATCCAACCTGTTGTTGAAGCCCAAGGAAAGGGAGGTGTAGCGGTCGATGGACTATTGGACAGTGAAGGTGTACACTCCTGGGGTGGGACAAACATGTGGGGAATGAGAGTTTGTAGCTATGGACATAAGTGGCTCCTTGGAGGAAATGCTTCCTGTAGACTGGTGCAACTTCATGTTGTCCTTGCCTAGCCTAGGAATCCCTTTCCCGGTGGAGTTTAGTCCCAGCTCAGGGGTGACCCACTGCTGGGAGTGATGAGCAACGTGGTTTATGGCTAGGAAGGTTTTGGAAGGTCTGCATACAATTGGTGGTCTTCTATTAAAAGATAAGTGCCACTTTTATGATCATTTACATGTTGTGTAATTGTACATGTGATATAATTGATGAGTAATGCCTGGATATATTGTATATGATGTATGTGTAGGCTTACTATTATTTCTGCATTAATTCGTGTATTATTAGAATATGTCGTTTGTATATGTTATATATATAGGTAGATGATAATTGTCATTTCTATGATTATATGGATGTGTATGATGTTTCCGCAAGTATCTCTGTGTGGCATAGCCCAATAGATTAAGGCCAGGGCTATCACAGAATGGTATCAGAGCGAAAAGTATGTTTACTCTGTGACGTTGCCCGACCTATTGGTGGTTGGGGTCGTTACAATTGAGGAAGATAAAATTTTGATCGTTGCCTCTCCTTTCCCTCTAGGGGTTGGCTAGCCTCCTGCAATTATGTGAGAGAAGAATCATTGAGGGCCTTGTTTGGGAGTCGATGCTCTAAGAGCCCCAAAAAGAGATTTTTGTTTTCCGGAGTGAACTTTTGATTGTGCTTGCTTCCAAGCAAGTGAAATAAAGGACTTCCTACCTCTAATCAAAGGTTTCTTCTCTACATCCGCAAATTTGCCTAGACCTACTTGAATTCCAATGGGTGTCTCTTATGAAACTCGAACATAAGACCTTAGATTATACTTTGGGGGAGGGGGGAGAGGAGAGGACATGGTGGGAAGTTACAGGGGGAGGTGCGGGAGGTGCACAGGTGGCTAATGAAGTGAAGAGAGGGGAAGGGGAGGGGTGGTGGTTGAAAACAATAGGGCGTGGGAGGGAAATGAGTGGGACCGAAGCAGGGCTAGAGACGCCCAAGAGCCCTGATATAAATGATAATTCCAAAGGTTTTTTTGGAGGGGAGACTGAAAGAGAACAATGTGGATCCTTTGAAAAAAGGTTGTGGAGGGAAGAGGGTTTGAGGAAGGAGAGTGGGCCTTACTCGGAATAACAGTCGGCGTCACCTCCGAGTGAGCTTGTTGTAGGTCCGCAAGAGGGAGCTACTCCAGAACTAGAATTTTAGAGCAGGCTTCCATCGCATGAAGAATTGGTGAAGGCGGGTAGGGGAGAAGAGCTTCGTGTAGGTCCAAGGAAGATTTCTTGACCCATTTCTGTTTCTTTGCCTGCAGAGGGAAATCCTTAGCCAAATGTTCGTAGAAATGACAACGTCCACACCTAAAAGGTATTCCTTCATGGTCCAGTTCCCGTGTGAAGGTGTGCCCATGATGTTGAATGGAGATGCAATCAAAAATCCCATTTACTAGTTTGAGTACAACAAAGATATGTGCCATGGCCATGTATCCTGAAATCTTGTAAGAAAGATCCACTTCATAAAAGTGCCCTAACACAGAACCAAGTTTGTGAAAGATTTATTCCATCTAGAATGAGATAGGTACTCTAGGGAGCCTTACCCATATTGGAGTAATTTCCTAACGTGCAATGGAAGGATTAAACTCGGGAGTCCATCATTTCAGAAAGAGGGCTTACGTTCCATAGCACCAACGTCCCAAGAGAAAGGCAGAGGCATCTTGCTCTGCTCTGAAAGTCCAAGCCAACCATCCTTTCACCATAACAAGTATGGATAGGACATAACCAAGAGAGGTGGCGAAGGTCGACGCAGTCCAAGCCTTCGGGGAGTTGGGAAAATCTCGTTTACTTGCAAATATGTCAACTAGGGTGGTGTTATGCATGGTGACAATTTCATTAAGCTTGATATCTGTTGATATTATGGTAGTTGGGAGAGGTATTTACCTCCATGTGTAAACCTGACAAGAATAGAATACTCTGAGAAGGAAGAGAAACCCTAATGAGTTGGCTAACAATCCTAGAAGACTTGTTGGCTCAAGAAGATAATTTATATTAGGTTATTGGCCTCCAAGAGAAGAAGTCGGCCAGAAGAAATAATAATATACTGAACAGACAGATACCCAGAATGAGAAGTCGGCCCTGGCAGTTAGCCAGAATTACTATAAATACGAGAGGCCAATTCTCATTCTGGCAGGCAGTCTCATAATTGCTTAGCAACAACTAGTGCGCACTCCAGTGTCCAGTCTTGTGCGCAAGTTTGGAGGAGAGTTGTCGTTGCAGCTGCTGCAGCTAGCAGTTATGCTTGGACTATCTCTTGGTTAGGGTTTGGACTATCTGATTAGCTCTTGTTGGTGCGCTATCCTTGGGGAAAGGAGCGCTACCCTTTGTTTGCCTATCTAGCCTAGGGTTTGCTTTCGGAGTGATTCTCTGTCAAGATTAAGGTGCTCGGAGGGTGGCTTCGGCCTATGGTTGGGTAACAATAGTGATATTGTCAATGGTAAAATGAGCACATCTATTATATTCTAACAGATTATGGGCCCACACCTCCTTCATTCAGTCTAACCACTGGAAGGAAACATAACCGTAAGGATATTAAGCTCGTTGAAGAACTGCCGCTAGGGTTTCTAGCAGGAGTAGTCACCATAGCACTGTCCCTAGGGTTACTAGCTGGTGCAGTTGCAAAAACCCTAATCCTCTCGTTGAGGCACCTTAAGTGAAGGGATTGACCTAATCTCCGGATAGATCAACGCGCCCTAGCCTAGCGCATCTCCTGGTACTCTTAGCAAGCCAGGACAAATTCAAAGCAGCCATGACTTACTCTATGAAGTCAGAGAACAAGTTAGATGGAGCTTCTAACTTCAGAGCATGGAAGACAAGGATTGACCTCATCCTTGCCAAGAATAAAGTGATGGATATTGTTAAAGGAAAGATCATGAAACTAGAGTTTGAAGAAGGGAAAAAGAAGGAACCACAGAACATTGCAGTCATGGAGAAGTTCAAAGACGGTGACATCAATGCTATGAGTATCATAATGGAATCTATAAGAGATCACTTGATACCCTACATCTCCCATCTTGGCTCATTGAAGAAAATGTACGATGCCCTAACAAACCTCTTCTTAGTCAGAAACATTGGACAAATAATGAGTCTGAAGAATGAGCTCCGTGACATGAAGATGAATGATGATAACAACATAACATCATACTTTGTGCGAATCTCTCAGTTAAGAGATCAACTACAAGCTATTGAAGAGAACATCTCAGAGAAGGAATTGGTAAACATAGTACTCAATGGTCTTCCCAAGACATGGGATGCATTTGCTGCAAGCATGAACACAAGGAAAGAGTATCCTACATTTGAAGAACTTTGGACTTGCTTTGCTCAAGAAGAATCCAGGATCAATGCAAAAGAGAAACCCCAAAAGAAGTACGATGATCAAGCCTTCACAGCAAGGTTGAAGAATTTCAGGAACAAAAGGAAGTTTGGTTCAAGGAGGAAGCCAAATCAAGAGAAAGATATTTCAAAAGTACAATGCTTCAACTGTCGAAAGTATGGTCACTACAAGAATCATTGTCCTAAGCTAAAGAAAAGAAAGGGGACACACGAAGCATCAGTTGTCGAAGAAGACCAAGCAGGATGAAAGAGACTTCTTCTTCTGAAGGTAACAATACTCTTCTTAGTTCTTGTACATATCTTGTTTGCATAGTCTTTGTACATATCTTGTATATCTATCTCTTAGAAGATAAAATCTTCCAAGAAGAACTATATCTATGGAAGAACAACAAGATAAGGATTGCTATCATTATACAAGAATGGATGAAATATATCAAACAATTCTTGTGGAAGCTATTACAAGATAAGCCGAAATCAGAATCAATCTTGAAGAAACCTAGAAGAAAGAAGTCAACAATCAAGAGGAAATTGGAGAAAGACTTATAACACCTTATAGAAGAAAACAAGGATGCGGACGAAAGCGTGGACTCTCCTAGATGGAGGGAGTCGATTATACACTACCAAGAGCATGCACGAAGCAAGGATTAGGAGGGAGCTAATCCAATGATCCATTGAAAATGATGAAGTATATATATATGGTAGAAGCCATGAAAGGTAGTACGTGTTCAGTTCGACCCTAGAAGAAGACTTCTTCGAAGAGAAGCCTTAAAGTATCCTTGGTTGTCCATCCACATCCGTGATCCTAAATAAAATAAAGAAGTGGAATCTTTATGGCATGGAATCTATAAGAAAATCCATGGACCCTAAAGCTAAAGAAAAACATGAGGAAGAACATGAAGATTCCAAGAAAGAAGAGAAGCCTGAACAACCAGTCATTGTATCGAAAATCACAAGATTACCAGCCTAATATGAAAGCAATCAAGTTGAACTGAAAGTTGTAATGAAGAACAGTGTATGGAAAACTTATGAATGAAAGCATTGCAAGATCCATAACTAGAGGTTCTCCCAGATGGAGGGAGAAGACTATGATGATTGCTCCTTCCGGTAAACCAGACATGCCTCTACATGAGTCATTATATCATCCATGGGTTGGAGTGCTACATCAAGATGAATGCAAAGACTGTTCTCTAGAGTAATTGAACAAAGAGCGTATGAAGAGCAACCTCAAGACTTTGAGGCATACTATAAAGAGACCCTTGTATGCAGATGGAAGAAGATAGCTTGGTGGAGAACATCCAGTGCACAGCAGAAGCGTGTTGAAGATTCTCTATAACAAAGATATTATATTAGAATGATTACTCAGTAGATCAGATCTCATGATGACAAAAGAAGTGCCACATAGATATGTTCCAGTGTTCCAACAATGATATACTTTATTGATCAGAGCCACATGAAGCCTTCAGAGAAAACCAGTGCTCCAGAATGAAGTACATTTGAAATCAAGCATTACATTATCCATGATGAAGTCCAAAAAGGAGAAAGAGGTTCTCCATTACATATCTCCACAGATGAGCAGATAAGCAGACATTTTGGTAAATCTTCCGTCCAAAATGAAAGAGTTTGCGTACTCAAGCTGGAGCTCATGGAGACGACTTCCTATTGAAAAAGGAAGAGATGACTCCCAGGTTGGGAGGGAGCACTGATATGTATTGATTTATGGACAGTCATTTTTCAGTTTGAAAAATGGTCCAGGATGAGAAGTTTCCTTTCCAGATCGGAAAGTGGATTGAGATTTCTGACGGACAATGATTTCCCATTGTGGTTAACATGGGAAATGGTCCAGATTGTTGATGTATCATAGACAATGACTTCCCGTTGTGGTTAACATGGGGAGTGGTCTAGGGCAGTCTCTCTTCTTGAGGGTTACTCGAGAAAATTGGCCTGCCTCACCGGACAGTGATTTCTCATTGTGGTTAACATGAGGAATGGTATGTTTTGAAGGTTGATACAGGACAATCTTTTCCTCTTGTGGTTAACAGAGTAAATGGTCCGAAAGCAAGAAGAAACCCTAATGAGTTGGCTAGTAACCCTAGAAGACTTGTCGGCTCAAGAAGATAACTTGTATTAGGTTATTAGCCTCCAAGAGAAGAAGTCGGCTAAAGGAAATATTATATACTAAGTAATTAGTGTTAATATTATGGTAGCTTCGGGAGGTATGAACCTCCATTGTGACCTATGACGAGATTAGAATACTCTTGAAGGAAGAAAAGATGTGAAGGAAACCCTAGACAAGTTGTCGGCTGCAAAAATATATTTAATATGAATTTATTAATACCTGGAAGGAGAAGTCAGCCTCAGTTAAACTACCCAGACTACTCTAAATACAGGGC
The DNA here is from genome assembly GCA_009831015.1 of Picea engelmannii. Lineage (NCBI taxonomy): Eukaryota > Viridiplantae > Streptophyta > Pinopsida > Pinales > Pinaceae > Picea > Picea engelmannii. Next base: position 53,874 of record ML799439.1, on the reverse strand, counting down.
GCCACTTCTCATTATTCTCATCTCAGCAGTTGCAGAGAGAACTGGATCTGCACAGGTGCAATTGCAACTTGTGCGCAAGTTTCTAGGAAGGTGTGCACTAGCCTCTGGGTGGGATTATCTGATCAGCTTGGGTTATATTCTTGCTTAGTGCATTAGCCTCTCTTGGCTATTGGATTGCTACCAGGATTCTCTTCTCTGTCAAGGTCAAGGTGCTCGAAGGGTGGCTTCGGCCTGTGGTTGGGTGACGAGGGTATCGTCAATAGTAAAACGAGCACAATATTCTATATTCTAACAGGTTATGGGCCCACACCCCCTTCAGTCAGCCTAAAACGCTGGAAGGAAGCATAGCCGCTAGATATTGAGCTCGTTGAGGAACTGTCGCTAGGGTTACTAGAAGGAGAAGCTTCCAAAAACACTGCAGTTAGGGTTACTAGCAGACGTAGTTGCAGAAACCCTAAATCTCCGATCTGACACCTTGTGATGGAACATCTAGCCCAAGAAGTATATATTTAGATGCACCCTAACTCAATGCACCTCTTGGCTCTCTCAGAAGACATAAATGATGAAGTTGAAGTTTTGGATCAAAGCATGGCCAGTTACCAGTCAACCAAAGACATGTGTGAAATAATCAGTCTTTTACACTACTCAGCACTCACCGGGACGATTGAAGATGATATGTGGATAATTGATGGTGGAGCTTCCAGGCACATGACGAGAGATCAAGCCAGACTCTCAAATCTAAATGAGAGAAAGACATCATACAAAGTGGAGCTTGGAGACAAAAGCACTTACCCCGTTGAAGGATTTGGACAAGCCTCCGTCAAGTTGGAATCAGGTAATCATGTTCACTTAAGCAATGTTCTATATGTACCTAGTTTAGAAAAGAATCTTGTATCAATATCATGTTTAGAAGACAAAGGAAACAGAATACCTTTCATGGATGGAAAGGTGTTATCGTGGCATAAGAATTCCAGCATAGAGGATGCTAGGGTTATTGGAAGTCATGAAGGAAATATGTATAGACTACTAGAAAAAAATGAAGAAGCTCTAGTACATGACAAAGTCAACCCTAATGAACTTTGGCATAGAAGGTATGCTCACATCAATTATCAAGCATTACCTTTCCTCAGAAAAATGGTTGAAGGAATACCAAAATTGAAATCTACACATGAAGGAATTTGCAAAGGATGTGCCCTTGGGAAGAATATGAAGAAACCATTCCCAAGAAGCAACAAAAGATCCAAGGAAATCCTAGATCTAATACACTCAGATGGTTGCGGTCCAATGCCAGTCAGATCTCGAGGAAGATCTCTTTACTACGTAATCTTCTTAGATGATTATTCAAGAAAGACGTGGTTGTACCTACTAAAATCAAAAGACGAAGTATTCAACAAGTTCCAAGAATTCAAGGCAGAAATAGAAAACCTTACGAACAAGAAGATCAAGACATTAAGAACATATAATGGAGGAGAATACACCTCGAAGGAGTTCATTACATTCTGCAAAACGACAGGGATTAGGAGGGAGTTGACTGTTCCTCATAATCCTCAACAAAACGGTGTAGCGGAAAGAAAGAACAGATCTATCGAAGAAACGGTAAAAGCCTTATTGAACGATCAAGGTCTATCCATGTTCCTATGGGGAGAAGCAACAATGACGACAATATATGTACAGAACAGAAGCCCTCATCATATATTGAAGAACATGACACCAGAAGAAGCATTCTCAGGTAAGAAACCTAACATAGAAAACCTAAGAATATTTGGATGTCCAATTTACTCTCATATTCCCAAAGATAAAAGGAATAAACTAGAACCCTTGGGAAAGAAGGGGATATTCGTGGGATATAGTGATTCATTCAAAGCCTATAGAATATATATTCCAGAACAACACAAAATAGAAGTAAGCAGAGTCGTAACGTTCAATGAAAGGATGGCCTTCAGGAAATCCATCGAAGAAATTATAGAAGAAGAAGAACTTGAAGAACCTAATGAAGAAAACACAAAAAATGAAAATAATGAAAAGGATCAACCCGATCATCCTATGGAGCCATGTGAGAACATTGATTCAGATATCATACCAAAGACCAAGAAACGACCAGCTTGGCTTGAAGCTACATTACAAGACGCAGAAAGAATCAAGGTTCCAGAAGGAACATCCAGGAAGAGTAAAAGACCGAAAAGATTCTCAAGTTATGCAACATACATGATGAAGCTCCTAGATGAAGAACCTACCACATTTGAAGAAGCAGTTCAAAGGGGACAATGGAAAGAAGCTATGGCGGAAGAACATTAATCCATTATGAAAAATGAAGTATGGGAAATTGTACCCAAACCTAAAGAAAAATCAGTGGTAACCTCAAAATGGGTATACAAGATCAAACATGCAGCAGACGGAAGCGTGGATAAATACAAGGCAACATTCGTGGCCAAAGGGTTCTCCCTGAAGGAGGGAGAAGATTATGAAAAAACCTTTGCTCCAGTGGCAAGGTATACCTCCATCAAAGCTATCATATCCCTTGTCGCTTCCATGGGATGGAATCTACACCAGATGGATGTAAAAACAACTTTCCTCGATGGAGCTATTGAAGAAGAAGTGTATATCAAACAACCTCAAGGATTTGAGGTACATTCCAGACACACTCACGTTTGCAGATTGAAGAAAGCTCTATATGGACTCAAGCAAGCTCCAAGGGCTTGGTACGCCAAAATGGACAACTATCTAACAAGACTTGGTTTTTCCAAGAGTCATGCAGATCCAAACCTTTATTACAAAGTCGTGGATAACGCACCTAAGATTCTACTATTATATGTTGATGATCTATTCATAACAGGTGAAGAATCTCTAAATATTCAGTGCAAGAAGGAATTAGCCTCTGAATTTGATATGAAAGATCTAGGTCTCATGCATTACTACTTGGGACTAAAAGCTTGGCAGAAGCGTGGTGAAGTATTCCTTGGACAAGGAAAGTACGCAATAAAGATCCTTCAGAAATTTGGAATGATGGACTGTAAGTCCATGGACACTCCTATGAATGCAGATATAAGAAAAGTGAAAGTCTCAAACTCTGATACAGTTGATCCATCTCTATATCAACAGCTAATTGGATCATTGATGTATTTAGTAAAATACTCGACCAGATATTTGTTTTGTTGTAAACACATTAAGTCAGTTCCAGGTGGAACCTAGACAAGAGCACTTGATAAATGCAAAGCATGTCCTAAGATATATTTGTGGGACAATAAACCATGGCTTGAGATATACCGCATCTAGTGATATCCAACTTCATGGATTCACAGACTCTGATTGGGCAGGAAGTGCAAAAGACAAAAAGAGTACTTCAGGTATGTGTTTCAGCTTGGGCTCCGCTATGATATCTTGGGGCAGCAGGAAACAAAAGTCTATCGCACTCAGTACAACAGAAGCAGAGTATATGGCACCTTGTGAAGCATGCACAGAAGCAGTATGGCTAAGGAAGTTAATCTCTGATTTATTTGATCAGATTCCAGAATCAACCATAATATATTGTGATAATCACAGTTGTATAAGATTATCAGAACATCCAGTGTTTCATGAAAGGTCGAAGCACATTGAGATCAAATATTACTTTATTCGAGATAAAGTCCAGGAAGGAGAGGTAAAGCTCGAGTATATCCCCACTGATGAGCAAACAACGGACATCCTGACAAAACCTCTATCCAGAATCAAGTTTGCATATTTTCGAGAGAAGATGGGGATCGTGGAAATAACTCCCTTAACTGAAAGGGAAGATTCTCCAAGCTAGGAGAAGGTACGGAAAAATATTCTTGAAAACATTTATTTTTGTGACATAAATGACTCTCCAAGATTAGGAGGGAGCACTGAAAATATTATTCATCTTTGTAATTCAAAAATAGTCCAGATTGGATAGATTCTTTCCTATTCGGAAAGTGGATTGAGATTTCTGACGGATAGTGACTTCCCATTGTGTTTAACATGGGAGGTAGTCTGATTGCTGATGTATCATAGACAACGACTTCCCATTGTGGTTAACATGGGGAGTGGTCTAGGGCAGTCTCTCTTCTTGAGGGTTACTCAAGAAGACTGGCCCGCCTCGCCGGACAACGATTTCTCATTGTGGTTAACATGAGGAATGGTCCGTTTTGGAGGTTGATACAGGACAGTCTTTTCCTCTTGTGGTTAACAGAGGAAATGGTCCGGATAGTCATTCCATAGGGTTTATACATTCTCTCTAGGGCACACTTTGATTAGCGTAGGAGGAATGGTCTAAGCTCAACAATCAGGGACATACATTCCTTAGGGTTATACATTCTCTCCAGGGCGCACTTTGATTAGTGTAGGAGGAATGGCCTAGGGTGGGGAATGGTCCAAACATTCCTTAGGGTTTATACATTCTATCCAGGGTGCACTTTGATTAATGTAGGAAGAATGGCCCAGGGTGAGGAATGGTCCAAGCTCATAAATTAGAAACAATCCTTCTTCCTTGGTTGAGAAGAATAGGGCAAATAGCCCATTGCTGATGTTCTATACTGAGGGCATATATTATTTCATATCTCACAGACGTCAGTGAAATATTGGCCCAAATGATTCAGTTTATATCATAACATTGTTTCTATGCAGGTTGTTATCAGATGCTTGACAATAGATGTAAAACTAATGTGGTGGATATGTTCCACTATTCGTGAGGCAGATATTCTTTCAGAACTCACAGATGTGAGTGAAAGATTGACCCAGATGATTGTGATGGAGACTCCCTATCTCCAGACAGTAGAGATATACTACTGTGGTGGATTTGTTCCACTGTTTGTGACTATGTGTCACGGTTTGAGTAGTTGCGTACTACCTTGAATAGACACAGGTGTGTTCTATCAATTAATATTGTACCAGTTGCCATAGGAGATTATCCAGTTGGATAATAATGACGGTGCTCGTGTTGCTACCAGTTGAGTGGTCTGTTGTGCTCAAGACCATACCTCCCTAGCTAGGAGGGAGTGCTAATATTATAGTAGATTCGGGAGGTATGAACCTCCATTGTGACCTATGATGAGATTAGAATACTCCGGAAAGGAAGCAAAGAAGTGAAGGAAACCCTAGACAAGTTGTCGGCTGCATAAATATATTTAATATGAATTTATTAATACCCAAAAGGAGAAGTCGGCCCCAGTTAAACTTCCCAGACTACTATAAATACAAGGCACCACTTCTCATTATTCTCATCTTAGCAGTTGCAGAGAGAACTAGATCTGCGTAGGTGCAGTTGCAGCTTGTGTGCAAGTTTCTGGGAAGGTGTGCGCTAGCCTCTAGGTGGGATTATCTGATCAACTTGGGTTTTATTCTTGCTTGGTGCATTAGCCTCTCTTGGCTATTGGATTGTTATCAGGATTCTCTTCTCTGTCAAGGTCAAGGTGCTCGAAGGGTGGCTTCGGCCTGTGGTTGGGTGACGAGGGTATCGTCAATGGTAAAACGAGCACAATCTTTTATATCCTAACAATTAGCACCTAGAATAAAAAGTCGACCCAGGCAGTATGGCAAAAACAGTATAAATATAGGAGGCCAGTCTTCATTTTGGCCAGTATTCTCAGAACTGCAAAAGTACACTTGTACGCACTGCAGTTGGCCAGTTTGTGTGCAAGTCTTGGGAGAAGCTACTGCCAGCAGTTCTGCAATCTGCATTTTCAGTTTTCTGGGTTGGACTCTCTGATCAACTTTTGTTATTCTTCCTTGGTGCGTTATCCTTGAAGAGAGGTGCACCATCCTTGTTTGGCTATTAAGCCTAGGGTTTGCTTTCAGAATCTTTCTCTGTCAAGGTTAAGGTGCTCGGTGGTGGCTTTGGCCTATGATTGGGCGACAATACTGCTATATTGTCTATGGTTAAACAAGCACATCCATTATATTCTAACAGGTTATGGGTTGACACTATCTTCGGACAGTCTAACCGTTGGAAGATAGAATAGGAGGATTTGCTCAGTTGCAGTTGCATCCAGTTTTTGCTACAACAACGAAACCCTAACCCTCTCGTTGAGGTACCTTAAGTGAAGGGATTGACCTAATTTCTGGATAGACTAGTGCTCCCTATCCTAGCGCATCTTCTAATACTCTGAACAATCTAAGACGTCAAGTTTGAGTTTTTGGTCAAAATCAAGGGTTGACCAAGTCAAAGCAGTTATGACGTACTCTATGAAGTCAGAAAACAAGTTAGAGAGGGCTTCTAACTTCAGAGCGTGGAAGACAAGGATTGAGCTCATCCTTGCCAAGAATAAAGTGTTGGATATCGAGAAAGGAAAGATCATGGAACCACAGTTCAAAGAAGGAAAAGAGAAGGAACCTCAGAACGTTGCAGTTTTGGAGAAGTTCAAAGACAGTGACATCAATGCCATGAGTATCATAGTGGACTCTATAAAAGACCACATGATACCCTACATATCCCATCTTGACTCATCCAAGAAGATGTATGATGCCCTAATAAACCTCTTCTTAGTCAGAAACATTGGACAGGTAATGAGTTTGAAGAATGAGCTCCGTGACATGAAAATGAATGATGACGACAACATAATATCATACTTTGTGAGGATCTCTCAGTTGAGAGTGTTGATATTATGGTAGCTGCGGGAGCTATTTACCTCCACGTGTAAACTCGACGAGAATATAATACTCTGGGAAGCAAGAAGAAACCCTAATCGGTTGGCTAATAACCCTAGAAGACTTGTCGGCTCAAGAAGATAATTTGTATTAGGTTATTAGCCTCCAAGAGAAGAAGTTGGCCAGAAGAAATAATAATATACTGAACAAATAGATACCCAGAATGAGAAGTCGGGCCAGGCAGTTAGCCAGAATTACTATAAATATAGGAGGCCAGTCTTCATTCTGGCAGGCAAATTCTCAGAACTGCAGAGCAGCACTTGTGCACACTACAGTGCCTAGTTTGTGCACATGTTTGGAGGAGAGCTATCGGTGCAGTTGCTGCAGCTAGCAGCTACACTTTGGCTTGGACTATCTCTTGGTTAGGGTTTGGACTATTTGATCAGCTCTTGTTGGTGCACTATCTTTGGGAAAAAGTGCACTTCCCTTTGTTTGGCTATCTAGCCCAGGGTTTGCTTCCAGAGTGATTCTCTGTCAAGGTTAAGGTGCTCGGAGGGTGGCTTCGGCCTATGGTTGGGTGACAATAGTGATATTGTCAATGGTAAAATGAGCACATCCATTATATTCTAACATGTTATAGGCCCACACTTCCTTCATTAAGTCTAACCTCTGGAAGGAAACATAGCCGTAAGGATATTAAGCTTGTTGAAGAACTGCCACTAGGGTTTCTAGCAGGAGTAGTCACCATAGCAATGTTGCTAGGGTTACTAGCAGGTGTAGTTGCAGAATCCCTAATCCTCTTGTTGAGGCACCTTAAGTGAAGGGATTGACCTAATTTTCGGATAGATCAGTGCGTCCTAGCCTAACGCATCTCTTGATACTCTCAGCAAGCCAAGACGTCAAGTTTGAGTTTTTTCGGTCAGATCTAGGGTTTGACCAAATCAAAGCAGCCATGACTTACTCTATGAAGTCAGAAAACAAGTTAGATGGAGCTTCTAACTTCGGAGCGTGGAAGACAAGGATTGACCTCATCCTTGCCAAGAATAAAGTGTTGGTTATCGTGAAAGGAAAGATCGTCGGACCAGAGTTTGAAGAAGGAAAAGAGAAGGAACTGCAGAACGTTGCAGTTATGGAGAAGTTCAAAGACGGTGACATCAATGCCATGAGTATCATAGTGGACTCTATAAAAGACCACTTGATACCCTACATCTCCCATCTTGACTCATTGAAGAAGGACGATGCCCTAACAAACATCTTCTCAGTCATAAACATTGGACAAATAATGAGTCTAAAGAATGAGCTCTGTGACATGAAGATGAATGATGATGATAACATAACATCATACTTTGTGAGGATCTCCCAGTTAAGAGATCAACTACAAGCTATTTAAAAGATCATTTCAGAGAAGGAATTGGTAAACATAGTACTCAATGGTCTTCCCAAGATGTGGGATGCATTTGCTGCAAGCATGAACACAAGAAAGGAGTATCCTACATTTGAAGAACTTTGGACTTGTTGTGCTCGAAAAGAATCCAGGATCAGTGCAAAAGAGAAACCCCAAAAGAAGTACAATGATCAAGCCTTCACAACAAGATTCAAGAATTTCAAGAACAAAAGGAAGCTTGGTTCAATGAGGAAGCCAAATCAAGAGAAAGATATTTCAGAAACACAATGCTTCAACTGTTGAAAGTATGGTCATTACAAACATCATTGTCCCAAGCTAAAGAAAAGGAAGGAGAAACACGAAGCATCAGTTGTCGAAGAAAAGGAACCTACAAAGAAGACTAAGCAAGATGAAAGAGACTTCTTCTTCTGAAGGTAACAATACTCTTCTTAGTTCTTGTACATATCTTGTTTCCATATCTTGTATATCTATCTCTTAGAAGATAATACATTCCAAGAAGAACTATACTTATGGAAGAACAACAAGATAAGGATTGTTATTATGAAATATACCAAACAAATCATGTGGAAGCTATTACAAGATAAGCCGAAATCAAAATCAATCATGAAGAGACTTAGAAGAAGCAAAGACAGAAATAAGTCAGCAGTCAAGAGGAATTTGGAGAAAGATATATGACGTTTTGAAGAAGACAATAAGATGAAAGCGTAGACTCTGTTAGATGGAGGGAGCCGATTACATATTGTAGAAGACAATAAGGATGCAGACGAAGGCGTGGACTCTGTTAGACGGAGGGAGCCGATCATATGCACTCATACATGAAGCAAGGATTAGGAGGGAGCTAATCCTATGATCCATTGAAAATGATGAAGTATATATCCATGATAGCAAACATGAAAAGCAACACGTGTTCAGTTCGACCATAGAAGAAGACTTCTTCGAAGAGAAGCCTTAAAGTATCCCTGGTTGTTCATCCACATCTGATGAAAGAAAGAAATGGAATCTTTAGGGCATGGAATCTATAAGAAACTCCATGGACCCAAGACCTAAAGAAAACATCAGGAAGAGAATGAAGATTCCAGGAAAGAAAGAGAAGCCAGAACAACCAGTCACTATATTAAGAATCACAAGATTACGAACCTGATATGAACTAAATAAAAGCAATTGAGCAGAGGAACTGAAAGTTGTGATGAAGAATAGTGTATATATGCAAGCATTGCAAGATCCAGAACCGTAGGTTCTCCCAGATGGAGGGAGAAGACTATGATGATTACTTGTTCCAATATACCAGACATACCTATACATGAGTCTTTATATCATCCACAATATCCATGGGTTGGATTTCTACATCAGATGAATGTAAAGACTGTTCTCCAGAGCAATTGAACAAAGAGCGTATGAAGAGCAACCTCAAGACTTTGAGGCATACCAGAAAGAGACCCTTGTATGCAGATGTAAGAAGATAACTTGGTGGAGAACCTCTAGTGCACAACAGAAGCATGGTGAAGATTTTTTCTATAATAGAGATATTGTATCAAGATGTTTACTCAGAAGATCAGATCTCACGATGACAGAAGAAGTGCCACACGGATATGTTCCAGTTTTCCAACAATGATATACTTTATTGATCAGAGCTACATGAAGCCTTCAGGGAAAACCAGTGCTCTAGGCTAGAGTACATTTGAAATCAAGCATTACATTATCCATGATGAAGTCCAAAAAGGAGAAAGTGGTTCTCCAATATATATCTCCACAGATGAGCAGATACGCAGACATTTTGGTAAAGCTTCTGTCCAAAATGAAAGAGTTTGCGTACTCAAGCTGGAGCTCGTGGATACGACTTCCTTATTGAAAAAAGAAGAGATGACTCCTAGGTTGGGAGGGAGCACTGATGTATTGTTGATTGATGAGCAATTCATTTCCAGTTCGAAAAGTGGATTGAGATTTCTGACGAACATACATTTTCCAGTTTGGATTGGAAAATGGTCCAGATTGTTGATGTACCATAGACAACGACTTCCCATTGTGGTTAACATGGGGAGTGGTCTAGGGCAGTCTCTCTTCTTGAGGGTTACTCAAGAAGACTGGGCCGCCTCACCGGACAACAATTTCCGTTTTGGAGGTTGTTACAGGACAGTCTTTTCCTCCCATGGTTAACAGAGGAAATGGTCAGGATAGTCATTCCTTAGGGTGTATTCATTCTCTCTAGGTTGCACTTTGTTAAGTGTCAGAGGAATGGCCCAGGGTGAGGAATGGTCCAGACTCAGAAATCAGAACAATCATTCTTCCTTGTTTAAGAAGAATAAGGCAGATAACCCATTGTTGATGTTCTATTATGAGGGCAGATATTCTTTCAGATCTCACGGATGTGAGTAAAAGATTGGCCCAAATGATTCAGTTTATATCATAACATTGTTTCTGTGCAGGTTGATATCAGATGATTGTTATGAAGACTGTATGACAGTAGATGTATACTACTGTGGTGGATGTGTTCCACTGTTTGTGACTATACGTTACTGATCAAGTACTTGTTTGTTACTTGGTGTGGTAGTGTACCACTGGATTGTAGTTGTGTACTACTATGGATAGACACAGTTGTGTTCTATTAAATGATATTGTTCGGATTGCCTTGAAGACTATCAACAGTGTTGAAAATGATTATCAGCTGGATGGATGATCAATGAACAAAGATTTTTCAGACATAAAATGGTTAAGAACATTTATTCTTCTAGATTAGAAGAATGGCTCTTATGTCACTCCGTGGAGTGAGCATCATGTTTGATTACTCAGATAGAGTATGGTTCCGAGAGATGATGCAACTGATGACACTGATGGTGATGATAATGCTCATGATCTAGTCATGAGATAGTCTAGACGACTATGTTGATGCTACCGGGTGAATGGTATGTTTTTGTGCTCAAGACCATTACCTGTAATACCTCCATAGCTAGGAGGGAGTGTTGATATTATGGTAGCTGCAGGAACTATTTACCTCCACGTGTAAACTCGACGAGAATAGAATACTCTGGGAAGCAAGAAGAAATCCTAATGAGTTGGCTAATAACCCTAGAAGACTTGTCGGCTCAAGAAAATAATTTGTATTAGGTTATTAGCCTCCAAGAGAAGAAGTCGGCCAGAAGAAATAATAATATACTGAACAGACAGATACCCAGAATGAGAAGTCGGCCCAGGCAGTTAGCCAGAATTACTATAAATATAGGAGGCCAGTCTTCATTCTAGCAGGCAAATTCTCAGAACTGCAGAGCAACACTTGTGCGCACTACAATGCCCAGTTTGTGCGCAGGTTTGGAGGAGAGCTGCCAGTGCAGTCGCTGCAGCTAGCAGTTACGCTTTGGCTTGGACTATCTCTTGGTTAGGGTTTGGACTATCTAATCAGCTCTTGTTGGTGCGCTATCTTTGGGAAAAGGTGTGTTGCCCTTTGTTTGGCTATCTAGCCCAGGGTTTGCTTCCAGAGTGATTTTCTGTCAAGGTTAAGGTGCTCGGAGGGTGGCTTCGGCCTATGGTTGGGTGACAATAGTGATATTGTCAATGGTAAAATGAGCACATCCATTATATTCTAACAGAGAGATCAACTACAAGCCATTGAATAGATCATTTCAGAGAAGGAACTGGTAAATATAGTACTCAATGGTCTTCCAAGACATGGGATGCATTTGTCACAAGCATGAACACAAGGAAGGAGTATCCCACATTTGAAGAACTTTGGACTTGTTGTGCACAAGAAGAATCAAGGATCAGTGCAAAAGAGAAACCCCAAAAGAAATATGATGATCAAGCCTTCACAACAAGGTTCAAGAATTTCAGGAATAAAAAGAAGTTTGGCTCCAGGAAGAAACCAAATCAAGAGAAAGATATGTCAAACAACACAATGCTTCAATTGTCAAAAATATGGTCACTACAAGAATCATTGTCCCGAGTTAAAGAAAAGGAAGGAAACACATGAAGCATCGATTGCCGAAGAAAGGGAACCCTCAAAGAAAGCCAAACAGGACAAACAAACTTCTTCTTCTAAGACAAGGTAACAACACTCTTCACAGTTCTTGTACATACCATGTTTTCTATACATATCTTGCATATATATTTCTTAGAAGATAATATGTTCAAACAAAAACTCTACCTATGGAAGAACAACAAGATAAGGATTGCTATCACAATGACTACAAGTTGGGCAATACACATGAAAGGATGGAGTACATCAACAACCCCTGGTAACAATTCATGTGGAAGTTATTACATAAGTAATAGTTGTAAGATAAGCCAAAATCATAATCAATCTTGAAGAAACCTAGAAGAAGTAAAGACAGAAAGAAGTCAACAATCAAGAGGAAATTGGAAAAATACTTTTGACACTTTGCAGAAGGCAATAAGGATGCAGATGGAAGCGTGGACTCTGTTAGATGGAGGGAGTCGATTATATATTTCCAAAAGAAGAGCATGCATTCATGCTTAAAGCAAAGATTAGGAGGGAGCTAATTCTAAATTATATGATCCATTGAAGATGATAAAGTATCTATACATGGTAGCAACCATGAAAAGCAACACGTGTTCAATGTGACTTTAGAAGAAGTCTTCTTCGAAAAGAAGCCTTAAAATATCCATGGTTGTCCATCCACATCCATGATCCTATGATGAAAGAAAGAAGTTGGAATCTTTAGGGCATGGAATATATAGAAAACTCCATGGACCCAAGAGCTAAAGAGAAACATGAGGAAGAACATGAAGATTCCAAGATAGAAAGAAAAGCCAAAACAACCAGTCATTGTATTGAGAATCACAAGACTACCAGCCTGATCTGAACTCACCAAAAGCAATCAAGTAGAGGAGATGAAAGTTGTGATGAAGAACAATGTATGGAAGACTTATGAATGTAAGCATTGTGAGATCCAAAACTAGAGGTTCTCCTAGATGGTGGGAGAAGACTATGATGATTGCTTGTTCCAGTAAACCAGACATACCTCTACATGAGTGATTATATTGTTCGCAATATCCATGGGTTGGAGTTTACATAAGATGAATGCAAAGACTATTCTCCAAAATAATTGAACAAGGAGCATATGTAGAGCAACCTCAAGGCTTTTAGGTATACCAGAAAGAGACCCTTGTATGCAGATGGAAGAAGACAATTTGGTGGAGAACCTCCAATGCATAGTAGAAGCGTCGTGAAAAACTTTCTATAACAGAGATATTGTATCAGAATGGTTACTCAGAACTCCAGGCTGATGGATTGCCAATCCATGAGAAATTCTCATGATAGCAAAAGAAGTACCACTTGGATATGTTCCAGTTTGACCATTGCCACGATGTTGCGAACTAACAAGAAACAAAAGAGATGAATCCAACTATGATATACTATAATGATAAGAGCTATATGAAGCCTTCAGAGAAGACCAGTGTTCCAGAAAAAACCGAAGTACATTGAGATCAAGCATTACATTCTCCGTGATGAGGTCCGGAAAGGAGAAGCGGTTCTCCAATATATCTCCACAGATGAGCAGATAAGCAAATATTTTGGTAAAAGCCTCTATCCAAGATGAAAGAGTTTGCATACTCAAGAAACAAGTTGGAGCTCATGGAGACGACTTCCTTATTGAAAAGGGAAGAGACGACTCCCGGGTTGGGAGGGAGCATTGATATGTTATTGATCTATGGACAGTCATTTTTCAGTTTGAAAAATGGTCCAAGATGGGCAGTTCCTTTCCAGTTCGGAGAGTGGTTTGAGATTTTTGACGGACATGCATTTTCCAGTTTGGAAAATGGTCCAGATCGAATAATCATTTTCATAATGAAAATGATTCGATGGATTGTTGATGTACCATAGACATCGATTCCCCTCATGGCCAGTGTGGGGGAATGGTCTAGGACAATCTCTCTTCTTAACAGTCACTCTCAGTAGTGGTCAAGAAGATTGGTCCACCTCACCGGACAATCATTCTTTCAAAGCTCACGGTTGTGAGCAGTTTCGAAGAATGGTCTGTTTTGGAGGTTGGTGCAGGACAATCGTTTCCTTAGGAAATGGTCCGGACAGTCATTCCCTAGGGCAGATTCATTCTCTCCAGGCTGCACTTTGTTTAGTGTCGGAGGAATGGCCCAGATAGGTGAATGGTCCAGGTTCAGTAATCAGGGACATGCATTCCCTAGGGCAGACTCATTCTCTCCAGGTTGCACTTTGTTTAGTGCCGGAGGAATGACCCAGATAGGTGAATGGTCCAGGCTCATAAATCAGGACAATTATTCTTCTATGCTTGAGAAGAATAGTCCAGTAGCTCATGACTGGTGTTTTACCTTATGAGGGCAGATGCTCTTCTAGATCTCACAGATGTGAATGGAAGAATGGCCTAGATGATTCAGTTTATATCATAACATTTTTTTCTGTGTAGGTTGATATCAGATGATATGATTGCCATGGAGACTATATGTCTCTAAACAATAGATGTATGCTACTGTGGTGGATGTGTTCCACTGATTGTGACTATATGTCACTGATCAAGTAGTTGTGTGCTACTTGGTGTGGTAGTGTACCACTGGATTGTAGTAGTGTACTATTATGGATAGACACAATTGAGTTCTATTGAATGACATTGCTCTGATTGCCTTGTAAACCATCAGAAGTATCGAAAATGATTATCAACTAGATGGATGATCAGTGTATTGATGGACAGAGATTCTCCAGACGGAAAATGGTCCAGGACATTTATTCTCCTAGGAAATATGCCCAGATTAGAAGAATGGTTTTTGTATCACTCCCTGGAGTGAGTGACTTATTCAACATCATGTATGATTACTCAGATGGAGTATGGTTTCGAGAGATGATGTAGTTGATGTTGTCAGATGACACTGATAGTGATGATATTGCTCGTGATCTAATCATGAGATAGTCTGTACGACTATGATGATGCTACCGATTCAATGGTATGTTTGTGCTCAAGATCATTACCTTCAATACCTCCCTAGCTAGGAGGGAATGTTGATATTATGGTAGCTGCAGGGAGGTATTTACCTCCACATGTAAACTTGACAAGAATAGAATATTCTGGGAAGCAGGAAGAAACCCTAAATAATTGATGAAGAACCCTAGAAGACAAGTTGGCTCAAGAGAATGATTTGTATTAGGTTATTATCCTCCAAGAGAAGAAGTCGGCTAAAGAAAATATTATATACTAAGTAATTAACACCCAAAATAAGAAGTCGACCCAGGCAGTCTGGCAGAAACAATATAAATATAGGAGGTCGGTCTTCATTTGGTCAGTATTCTCAGAACTGCAGAAGTACACTTGTGCGCACTATAGTTGGCCAGTTTGTGCGCAAGTCTTGGGAGTAGTTGTTGCCGACAGTTCTGCAATCTGCATTTTTAGTTTTCTGGGTTGGACTCTCTGATCAACGTTTGTTATTCTTGCTTGGTGCGCTATCCTTAGAGAGAGGTGCGCCATCCTTGTTTGGCTATTAAGCCTAGGGTTTGCTTCCAAAATCTTTCTTTGTCAAGGTTAAGGTGCTCGGGGGTGGCTTTAGCCTATGGTTGGGTGACAATATTGCTATATTGTCTATGGTTAAACGAACACGTCCATTATATTCTAACAATAGGTTCATTAATGCCGAGATAGGGGAAATCATGAGAAGGTATGGAGGGACACTGCAAAGTCGAGGAATTAGGTGGGAGGAATCAGGTGGGAGGAATCAGGTGGGGTGAGTGGAGAAAAGGAGGTCGGAAAGCCTTTGGGTAGGAGAGAAAGTGATTGGGGGAGAAATGGAAAGGTGTCGAGGGTGGTTTGGAGAAAAGGATGTCGAGATTTTTGAGTCTGTGACCATATATGATGAGTAGTCCATGAGTTTGAGGTCATCTAAGGGGTCAGCTATCTGATATGACTTGGGGAAAGAGGGAAATGGCGGAGGGGAGAGCGAGGACAAGGGAGGGCCATGGATCTGCGAAGATCAAGGGCAGAGAAAGGAGGGAAAATGGGGTAGAGAAAACAACGGTAGGGAAAGGGGAAGGGAGGCCTGGGGGCTAGGGCTTAATCGTGGAAAACCTAACCCCCCGACCAAACACAAAACAAACCGCATAGCCATCTCCCCTCAAACATAATTTATTTATCATTTATAAAACTATAATTATATATGAAGACCATAAATCGATAATTTATTTATGATTATTTATTTATTTTTTCTCTATTTAAATTTTACTACTAAATATTATAAACAAGAAAAGGTTTGGCTTCGATTCAAAATTTAAAATCGCTGAAAACAATAAAAACATAAGTTTAGACTTGTTAACCTAGTTTCAAACAACGAAGGGGATTTCCAGACGTATCATTTCGTCATTAATTTCGTTTCAAACGTACAAAGGAAATTTTCCATAGCAAAACACTACAGTAACAGGTCTCGGAGAAGGACCAGATCGACTCAATATCCAGTTGAATTTTTCAAGTATGCATCTCTTTGTTTTTCTTTGAAACCTGGTTCTATGCATATTTTTCCTTCTTAAATACAAATTAGAAACGGCGAGAGCATTTTGTCTCATATTGGTTTGAAGTAAATGTGTATATTTCAAAGATTTGTTTTACTATTGAAGCTGGTGCTTGAAAACCCTATTTTCAATCACATGAAGCGTTCGCGTGATTTACCAACGAAGAAGTTAAACCCCAACGTTCGTGTTGCCCGTGAATCGAACCTGGGCCTTCAGTAAGAATTTGTCTCAAACTCTAGCTCTGTCTCTAGTTAACATATATGGCATGGTTACAGGGTTGATATTCTAGAGAGGAGCTTTGATCAGGCTTATCGTTGAACTTGGATATATTACAACGTGTGTAGTGGCGCAAAAGGTTAAAAAACTGCGCAATCTAGCAAACTCCATACAAATTCCACTGATAAAATTCAAAATTCGGCGAATAGCAGATGAATAAAATCGCCCGAGTTCGGGGATTAAATTTGAGTCGTTTCCACTGGAATAGAATTCAAACTCAATGCCCAATGAATTTATAGCATTCAGATAAAAACCGTGAATTTATTCCACAAAATGAAATTAAAACATTACTTAATAAAAATTAAAACATTATTATTTGGGTTAAAGCATTTGTGTTTAATATGTGAAATTTTGTGTTTTTTTAACCTACCCGACCTGACCTACCCAGCCCAAGCTGTCGCTGCCTGCAACAAAATCTTTACCACTATTCAAGGATATTCGACTTGAATCGTTTCCGTTGTCTAAGGAGATTTGAAATCATTTACGAGATTCGACTGAAATTGTTTCCATTGTCTAAGGAGATTCAACAGTTGCCTGATGCTGGTTGACGCTAATGTTGCTGCGAAGGAATTTTGTTTTTCATGAAGATTGTTGTCTGCTTGAGCCACAACGCAATTCTCATGGATATTGCTGCCTGTCGGAGCCACGTAATCACTTGCCTGTAGATTGATGCCTGCCTGAAATAGCCTGGAGCTTTTGGCCGAAGTTTGATATACGACTGTACATGTTTATTGAGTCGGTTGAAGCTGAACAACAACCAGATAGTTTGGAGTTATTCTCAGTATCGATAGTGCCATATTTCGTCTTCTTTAAGGTGAATAGTAGAACGTAATTCAAATTTTGAGAATGGGATTAGTTCTGGAGCTTAATTTTTTACAGAAGCATTCCCGCAGATTTGCAGATGAAAAATTATGTTCTTGTTTCCTGGATCAGTTTGTTTAATGTTATGATTCTCAATTTTTGTTCATGGCTGAATGAATAATTACATTCTTAAGGTTCTCATGGCACTTGTCAAGAATGACAACATCGGAGGTATCTGATGCTTCTCAAGCTCAGGGTTATCTGAAAAAGGACAAACATATAGTCTTTCTAAAACTATTTTGCCCGAGATGCATAAAAAAGCTCCTACATATCCAAACTATTAGGACATTTTGTCCAATTTCCTGGGCTGTATACAGTGATATCCAAAATGTGTTACATATAAGATCCTCCAAGTAGAAACTGAAGGAATCGCAAAGATCCTAATCAATAACAACTTCATAAAAATACTTCAAGATAATCCATCAGAAAGATGGAGAAGACACCGTCCAGTGATTCCTTCAGCTGCATAACTCCTTCCACCACCTGTTGTGCCTCCTTTGAGAGTCCATCTGCTTCCATGTCCAATTCTATATATGTGTGTGAGTGATATGGTTTGAAACAGATTTGAAATTCCCTTCATATGTTTTGTTAGGGTCTTGCGAGGCACATTCTGGATCTGCCCAACTCCTCTCATCCAATTGATTACAAGTAACAAATCTTCAAAAACCTGTATTCTTTCAATCACTTTTTCGTTTTCAAATTTTAAGAGACATCTTAAAGCTAAGAGTTTGTCTGGATTGTTATTCCCTGAACCCACAATCTGGCTTTGAATTTATAATAATGCACATCTGAAAAGAATCAAATTTAAAATTTCTCCAACACTGCAAAAATTATTTGTACCCTGTTTGGTCCCATCAAAGAAGCCCCATGGATATGTTTTCCCATCAATAGTTCCCTAATTTGTCTTGGCACTCTATCCTTCACCACCTGGCAACCTTGAAATATACCATATAGCCGTGACTCGTGAGTACACATGAAATGTTAGGTTCTGGATGTCATTAAATAAGCTATCATTATGTGAAAACTAGATGCCCCAAATTACTAAGTATGTGATTGCTCTGAAAGTTTTTAGCTCCTTCTTTCTGAACCACTTTTCCAGACATTGGATGCAGGGATCAAAATTAAACACATCATAGCCCATCAATGAGCTTTCAACACGTCCCAGAAGTGTAATTGATTAATTACAGGTCAAAAGAATTTTAAATTTGTTTTTTTTCAAGTTATTTAAAAAATGCAAAATAAAATCTAAAATTGCATATGAAGGGTCGCATATTTAAATGCCCATCATACAAATTTAGGGTTTGTAATTGTGAATCATATTATACGTGTAACGTAACTTCATGAATCGTTCTGATAAGTGTGCACTGTGCAGCCTGCAGGTGTAATAAAAGTCCACTGGTGTTGTCGTCCCGTCACTCCACTTCCAATCTCTGATTCGATTCATGCTGCACCCTGTGGCTTGTCACTCCACTTCCAGTCTCCCTCTCTGTGTGTAGCGTACACAGTACGACAGTCCACTTGTATCGGTTTTTCAATGTGCATTGTGGACATTTACAGTCTGTTAATGCCCATTGCTGACCTATTGCATTAAAATCTTGCTAGTATTTAATTTAAAGGTTTGGTAGGATTCAAATCTTCCGGACCGGTTGATTTGGATGTTGGCTAATATGTTATGTTAAAAAGAAAAACCCTGCATTTTCAAAACCAAGCATTACCCTGACGGAAAAAGTGGTGGCAATTCTAGCGAAGATCTGGAGTGGAGAAAGCCATACTAGAAAGCCAAGAGCGAGGGGTGGAAAAGTTTTGGAGTGGAGAAAGCCAAACCAGAAAGCCAGGGTCGCTCGCAGCATCAAGCTTCAGTATCCAGGTTTGATTTGATCATTGTATCAGCAGAATCTGTAGGATACTATTCATTAGACAACTAGTGCCCATTGTTGGTTGATGTCTACTGTGCTCTTGGTTTTAAAAATAGTTTTGT
>ML799439.1:5631-17430 GCA_009831015.1 Picea engelmannii | reverse complement strand
TTGGGTTGAAGGAAACAACCTTTGGCACTGGGCCTTCTTGGAACCCACATGCCTGCTAGTCCTTTGGAAGAAAGCACTGATCCTTCAAAGATCTATTGGAAGAAGGACATCCTGCTAGGGGAGGGTGGGGGAAGAGATTTGAGGCCTCACCGATCTGATATCTGTCTGATGAAATCTAAGTCTTTGGCTGTCGTTTGTTTCCCCAAGTTGGTTGGACAACAGGGAAGAAAGCACTGATCCTGTTGGACAAATCTGGTTGTAGATTCCTTGCTTGATGAGTCACAATTCTCTTCACCAGAAACATCTCCCCACTCGATTTACTTTATAACTACTTTCTGGTAGTGAGAATCTTGTTCCCTCCAAAACCTACCTAACCCCTCACAAGGTAAAGAACTTCTATTTAGTAGGATACACACACCCTACCCTATATTGGTACCCAAATATTATTGAGTGTCTTAGGAATTGTCAACAATGACATTATTGTTAATACGATCTTCCATTTTAGTGGTTCTCTTGAAATTATATGGAAAGTTATAATAGTACATAAATTCCCTATGTGGATCATTACTATTACTCTGGCCAATTGATCTTACTTAACCCCATGGGAAAGTTTGATAATGTTTATGTCAATAATTCTTTTTAAAGTTTGGAAAAGAAAGATTGTTTTAGATAGCCTTCCCGAATGAAAAACGTACATCCATCAGAAACAAAGGTTTGCATGTCAGTTAGTTATGTTTTGCCTCTTTATGCATTAAAAACCACAAACTGTATCCTTTCTGCTCATATTGCCAATTTTCTATGTAGCATGAGAACCACTCCTAGCGCATTGGCAACCTGTCCCTGGGCTCCCAGGGGAACCTGGGGATGGGAGCGGAATGTCCCCTATCTGGGGAGAATGCCATCAAGAATGGTGGGAACATTCCCACTGTTCCCCCCCATATCTAGGGTAGTTTCAGGAACATTCCCCAAATGTTCCCTCTTGTCGAGGAATGTTCCCTAGATGTCCTTTGGCAGGTGCCCATCAGTCCCCAAATGTTCTCCAGACATTCCCAACATTCCCTAGATGTTCCCCAGAGAATTTTGCTTGGATTGGTTTATGTTTTTGTCATGACTCATTTCAAATTTGATATCTGTTTCACGTGAAATTGTGATATTGTTGAATAATTAATTAATAATTTAAAAATTAATACATGATTATTGATCAATTTATCAAATATGTATTTGTACCTTTGTTCTTGAATATTTATAAAATGGAGCAAGAGAGAACAACAAATGTTAACAAACCATTGTTACAGTATATTACAAGAGTGGACAATGGTTGTTTCCCTGGTTGGTTATGCAATATTTGTGGATGCTGCTTGATGGGCAACTGCAACAAAGTAGCTGCCCAGTTTTTGGGAATAACTAGGCATGCAGTCAATGTTGGGATTATGGTTAATTTTCTTTAGAGGTCATGTGCCAACCCTCTCTTTGATATTGTGGTGGTTTTGTTGAACCCACATATGGGTAATTAACCCACTTTATTGTACTTTTCTATATTTGACTAGGTCAGCCTAATCACCCACTTGGGGCTAGTGCCCTAAACCCTAAAGTAGGTGTGTAAATACAGCACACTCCTTATTTGTAAACTATTCATTTAGGTTATTCATTAATAAAGGCCTAAGGCCCAAAGGAAATCCTTCTATAGCATGTTTTTCTTGTTCATGCATTTGGAATATTGCAGCAATCTCTCTTGGTTATGTTTGAATTCTTCTCTCAAGTGCATGCATTCATTTTGAGTGCTGCTATTACGCTTCTGTTGTGTTTTCCTTGACTGGATCATGGTTTGTTGGAGAGTTCACCATAGATCCACTATCTATTTATGATCTCAACATGGTATCAGAGCTAGTGTGAACTCTTCCTTCTCTATCCAGCACTGTTTTAAAACTGATTCAGGTCTGAAACTAGGGTCTTTTCAGCACTTTTTTAGGACAGCAAGAGATTTCTAGGGTTTTTTACCCTTCCTTTCACCAACACCCTCTGTTTTTGGGCAGTCTTTTAACTTTTCAGTGGATTTGAGGGGAGCTTTTTGCAAATCTGTGCATTTTTCTAGTGCAGTGGACTCATATTTCTCTCTTTTCAGCCAAAATACTGCAGATTTTTATGGCTGTGCTGGTATCTTGTGCATCTAAGGATGGAGAATGGCTTTTCCCCATTTTATTGGGGCTAACTAACATATTTGGGCTGATCAAATGACAACCCTTCTTTGTAGCAAAGGTGGATGCATTTGGAGAAGCCCTTTCTTGCCCCGGAAGAAGATAGCTATGGCCTAGCTTGTGTTGATGT
Organism: Picea engelmannii; assembly: GCA_009831015.1. Lineage (NCBI taxonomy): Eukaryota > Viridiplantae > Streptophyta > Pinopsida > Pinales > Pinaceae > Picea > Picea engelmannii. Next base: position 15,105 of record ML799439.1, on the reverse strand, counting down.
TTTGGTAGCTGCGGGAGGTATTAACCTCCAAGTGTAACCTTTATACTTAGAATAAAATATTCTGGGAGTAAGAGAACCCTTAAACAGATGTGTGAAAACCCTAGAAGAGAAATCGGTCCAACGAGAATAATAATAAAGAATTAGAAGGCCCAGAAAGAGAAGTCGGCCCCACCTGGAAAAGTCACTTGGACAAATTAGTATAAATAAGGAGGCACCTTAGCTCATTTGTACACTCTCACTCACTCACTCAACTAGTGTGCAAGTTTAAGGAGTTGCAATTGCAACAAAAGGAGGCTCATGTTTGGAGAGAGTAGTGCAACAATTGTTGTGGAGTATTCTCAGTCTTTTTGGTATCTCTCTTGTGTGCTTCTCTTGGTAAAGGTACGCTTCCATTAGTAGAGGTACGTTCTCTTGGTATTGTACTGCTGCTGCAACAATGGTGTTTCTGGTTAGGGTTTATCTGTTGGTTCTAGTGTGGACTTGCTGGAATCATTCTATCTAAGAAAAGGTTATTGTGCTTTGGGGTGGCATATGTGAATGCCTATGGTTGGGTGACAATGATGTGACACTGTCTATGGTTAAACGAGCATACCAAAATTTTAATAGTTTTCTTGAAAAAGGATGGATCCTTCAGATTGATTACTCTCTATGTGGAGTTGGACCTTGTTCATCACATCAAGAATAACAAAAGTGCAAAGCAGATTTGGGATACTTTTCACACCTTATTTGGTGTAGTCAACACTACTAAAGTCAATCAACTTGAAACTAAGTTCTCCGATCTCAAGATGGCTAACATTGCTAGTGTTGAAGAGTACATTGCAAAGTTCAAGTATAAAAGATAGACATTATCACATCCAGTGACTTAGAAAAATTTGATTCAAAATATGTAAGTATTGTTTGGATAATCTTTCTCTTGCATTCAAAAATTTTGTTGTCATTTTCTACAACATTCCTCTCTTTATCAAGGCACCTGTTTCTCCTTCTTTAGGATGTGTTTTTGAACCTTACCTGACATCAAGTCATCTTGCGGAATTTAGGAGACCTACCCTCTTGTTATCAAGCCCATTCTTAGGCTACCTCGTCCTCATGTACGCATGAGCCTAAAGGGGAAACTCCCAATTCCTCCAAGAAAAAGAGGATGGTGTACTGTTATTGCCATAAGGAGGGACATTCTTTTAAAACTTGTCTCCTTCATCTTCAAAAAATAGAAGATATTAGCAAGCAAACAACTAGCAACAATATCATCTTTGAAGATAAGGCTAATATTTCTAATACTGCACATCTAGTTGTGTGCTTTGCTTTACTACACATCTAGTTGTGTGCTTTATGGTCTTCAACTTGTTCACATGAATGGATTGTAGATTTTGGAGCAACTAGACATATGACAAAGAACAAGCACCTTCTCATTGACTATAGTGACTTGCATAAAGGTGAGTGTGTGACTATCGGTGATGACTCAACTCTCTCTGTATCTGGTTGTGGCATTGTTGTGATTGATAATGCTAAGTATCGAGATGTTCTCCATATTGGAGTGGGACCAAATCTTCTATCTATTTATTGCATCACACACACCAATAAAAAGGTGGAATTTTGGCTGAATAGACGGGTTGTTAAAGACATAAATGACAGGGTCAAACTTGTTGCTTCCCTATATTTTGACGAATTCAAGCGTATGTACAAGTTGGAAAAGTCTTCTTCACCTTTAGCTTTGAATAAATTCATTGCAATGGTGGCCAATGTCGATGATGACAATAACCTATGGCACATTTGTCTAGGTGACATCCATTATGGATCCTTGAGACATGAGTTGTTTTCGTCTCATTGACTTCCATAGATCAACCCTCCTAGTGGTTTTTGCAAGGGATTTGTGATGGGTAAACATCACTGAGAATTAAGTCCTTTCCAAAGGACAACTTAAGGCATGCCTCTAAGCCCTTGGATTAGCTCACAATGATATTTATGGTCCCATGGCAACTTCTTCTCTTAGGGGAGCCAAGTACTTCTTCCCTTCTATTAATGATTATACTCAATTTTTGTGGGTCTACACCAATGTTGTGAGAACTAGACTGATAATCGAACTGGTTGACCCCAAAAACTTGAATTGGAAAAAAATTGCACTAAAAAGTCGGCCGAACAAAAATACACAATATTAAAATTTTGAAAAAAACTTATATATTCATGTGCATCCATATGAATCCAAACCATTTTACAAAAATATGCAAAGTTTCTCATGTATATAGCAAGTAAGGGTGCATACAATTGAAATAACACAGAGTGCAATCTATCTTTGAACCAAATACATCAACAAAGAGGCTCTAAATGGCCTCTAGGGTCCAAAAAAATTATGCTACAACAAATAACCGCATATCATCAAAATCATTGCCTATATTGGGATTCTCACCATCGATATCACCCTCTAAGCATTAAAATAAGATAGAAAAAGATTAACATGCCTAATCAATGATTTTGCTTGAGTGAAGGGTACATTTTTATTAGGGTCATGATAAAGGAGTTCAAAAATCAATGCCACTAATATTGAGGTACACAGAGGGCTTGGTGCTCTTAATTAAATGCCAGTTCCATACCCTCATACATGACAAAAGACAGTGGAAACGCTGCAATCCTGCGAATCTTGAAATCTTGAAAACTGTCAAGTCCGTTGAATTTTGAATGGGATAAAAAATTCTACTTTCTCCATATGAAATCGAACGAGGTTGGAATCACTCTCAAACATCTTGAAACAATTAATGGTAATGTTAAAAATTTAAGTAAAGGATGAAAATGAAAGATAAAGGAGAATGTCACTTTTAAGAATTTAATATTACCATTAATTACTAGGGTGGGTGAAATGGAGGGGTGGGGGGGCTCTATAAATAACGTTTTTAGGGTTTCAGTGGTCCCTAGTCGCTTCGTACGACGTTGTACAAAAATGGCCAGTTTGGTACATAACTGACCAAAAACGGCCCAAAACCTTGAACTAGACTGGAATGGCCCTAAAATTGGTTAGATTGGTCGGTTTTGCCAATTCCTGTTGGGTTTTGATAACATTGGTCTACACCATTAAATCCAAGGATGATGTGTTTGGAAAATCCTAGAATTCAAACCTCTTGTTGAAGCTCAATGCAAGCAAAAGATCAAGTGTTTCCAGACTAATGGGGGAGGCGAGTATATTGGTAACACTTTTCATTTGTTTCACCACTCTCATGGTATTTCTTGGCAGATTATTGTTTTCTATACTATTGAGCAAAACAGAGTGGCTAAACATAAGAATAGGGCATTCTGGAAATGACCTACTATATGCTTCATTCTCAGAATATGAAGCTGTCTTTTTGGGGAGAGGCCATTGTTTGTGCAACATACATCATCATTCGCACCTCTACACATGCGGTCACTAGTATGACTCTTTATGAGCGGTTGCATTGACATAAGGCTCCTATCTCACACTTCCGTATCTTTGGATCAAGTGCCTGGTTCCACCTGCCTCATCAAAGGTGAGATATATTACCTGTGCAATATAGTCCTTTCAAGACTTTGGTTGGCTACAATGAGACTTTTCGAGGGCATCGTCTTTGTGACCCCACCTTTCACTAGATGATTGAAGATCGTGATGTTATCTTTGATAAACATTTTCTTCATGGTCAACTAGCATTTCTTTTGTCACTTCTTGCTAGTGATGATTCTAGTGATGGTTCTTCGGATATTGCCATGGATCATGACTCTTTCCCTCTTGCTAGGTTGGTTGTTGATGTTGAAATTTTCCCGAATTGAGTTTTAATGCAAAACAAAAAAACTTCACCTCTTTGACTATAGGTTTCACGGATCTTAACCCTGTGAATTTTTAGCCTTAGGGATGTTATGAAATAGAGTATAAAATAGTAGTGGAAAGAGTACAATATTTCACTTTCCAACAACTCAATCTTCTAGGCAATTCAAGGAGAAAAGATACCAAACGATCTAGATAAGTTTCCATCTAAGGCAACTTTATCCCATGTAAACCAGATCTGAAAATTCACTTTTACAACACTTATAATAGCAGTACAACAATAGATATAGCAGTAGCAAAACAACCCTTAGATTCTTCAATGATGATGTGAAATCACTCAACAAATTGTTCTTTTACTTATGTCAAATTATCAAGACATATCTCTATAAATAACAATACATGAAGAACATATATGACTGAAAATAAAATCTGGAAATTGCACAAGTTTTGGACAACATAAAACTTCATTAATATGCTCAAGATGAAGTTCAAGTACATACCATAGTGCTCTCTCAAGGCTAGTACAAACCTACTAGCTCTCCAAAACCCTAGCTAGGGAAAACATTGAAAACCCTAGCTCGACCAAGGAGCTACAACATGCAAGAATCACTCCAAAAAGTCCTCCAAGGCAAGTCGTCCTCTTCTCTTCTTATTCTCCACCAAATATACCCTAGGGTTTTATCACAAAACTCCAATCTCAAACCTCCAAGGGATAAACCCTACCTAGACTTCCAAGATGTTCCAAGATACTCCAAGAAGACCAAGAAACTTTAGCGATTCCAAGAGAGAGAGAGATCAAGTACAAATGGAGGCCAAGTGAGAGAGAGAAGACTAGTACATTCTGCTCTTGGTCACATCTCAACATAAGAGTGAATACAAGATGAGTGAATGTTTGATCATCTCCAATGTCTCCTCAATAAGAGAAAACCCTAATCGCAAGAGCAAACTCCAAATTGAGACGTCCTCTTTCCCTTCCATAGCTTCTCCTAGGGTATAAACCCTAGTGAATCACTCCAAGAAGACAAGGAAAAACAGAAGACTACAATGATGATGATGATTAAGGACTCTCTCCTTCCTTTATATATGAGAGGTAAGGGAGACCAACAATACAATGTGGGCCTAGGTCCTTATAGGCAACCTACAATGAGCACTTGTAAGCCAACACAAATTAAGCATTCCACGCCAAAGTACTCATTTCATGCTCCAAGGCGATGTTGTACACAATAAGGGCTCCAAGATGATATAGGTACACAAGGTAACTCCACACATCTCCAATGTAAACCTCCACAGACTCCACAAACTCCATTGCGTCAACTGCCCCTTCTAAGAACATTGTTGTAGCCCAAGCTTCCCTGAGCCAACTCCAAGTCTCCAAACAAGAATCCAAGCTATCCCATGCTATCTAGGGCTTGATGCCCTCCTCTAGGATGCACGACACTCCTCCCAAGTAGGGCATTCTCCAAGCAAGTGAACTCTCCATGTGGCCACAATGAAGGGCATCCACCAAATTATCAATTGAGCTAGCCTAAGGGAAGAATACCAAGCTAGCATCTAACTGAGGTCAAGCAATCATTTGAGCAAACTTTCTCCACCATGCAAATCTATCGCAGACCATCTTCCATGTGCTAATCCATCTTGGACCATTTCACTGCTGAACATACACATTGTACCCCAAATCTCACGAAGCACCCCAAAAATGGTGTAACCCCAAAAGCTAACAATCCCTCTTTATGAGGAGAGTGTTTACATTGACACCTGCCGAATGCCTCTGCAGCTTTACGAAGAACCCTGCTACTTGCAAATCTATATTGGTTGCAGTCTCGAAATCGACCACTATTTTCTGTAACGAACCTCTGACCCATGCTCTCACAACATCTTGATCTGAAGAATATTGACCACTCATGAATATGAAGGAATATAATCTGTTACTACTCAAGCTCTTGCTAGAAGGGAAAGTCCTAACGCCATGTAGGAGAGCCTAGAAGCAACTATAGGCAAGCCACCCACTGTCAACTCAGTGGCTTTGCCTCTCGCTTTAGGAGTTGGGGTTTTCCTAGCCTAGGGAGGTGTCCCTAAAATCAACCTAACCAAATTGTTATAGTGGGAGTGAAAATGTTAGCTTAGATTGATTAGTGTTGTATTTAACCCAACACTCAATTTTACCTTAAACAATTATGAATTAGGTGTGATGCTAGAGTGCAAATTGATTTTTAAAATCACTTAGTGCCACAACAATTAAGCATAAAATAAATGTGATTTACCAGTGATGAATTATTCACATTTGCTAGGTGGTGTGCCTAATAGTTGCTTCTAGGCTCTCCTATCGAGGTTAGGACTTTTTCTTTAGCAAGAGTTTGAGTAGTAACATAACCCTGGAACAAAAACAATTTGCCAAACTCCAACATACTCCAAGTCAACATCACGAGCGAAAATCAAAGGACACCACATCATGAGTCATCTAGGACATCCTACAAAGATAATCATATCTCCATACAAGATCAAGATGAGTGGATCGCATCTATCTACACAAGTCAACTCATCGATCATGGAATACAAAGCTCATGGTATAGGCAACAACCTATGCAAGTCCATCATCAACCTTTCAACATGAGAATCTCTTTCATGCAACTCAAATCTTTAGGCAATTCAACCATTTTGGACTAGGACAATTCCCTCATCCTGGGAGAATCCTGAAGGAAGCGTAACATCATGGGCAACTCCCTTTGTCTAAGAGAATCCTTGGGCAACTCCCTCTGTCCAAGAGAATCCATAGGAAACTCCCTCTGTTTGAGAGAATCCATTGGAAACTTCCTCTATTTGAGAGAATCCATCAACCCTATCCCTATACTCTACAATACTTCCATCAATTGCAAACTTGGTATCAATCTCAGCATCATCCTCCATCACGGTAGCAAATCGGAAATATAAACAGAAAAACCGAAATATCAACATAGTATATAAAAAATTAAAAATCATAATGAAACTTTATATCTCCGGATTTGATAAAAGTAGCCATATCTTGGTCAAACAGAAACCTTTTCAAGTGAAATTAAAAGTGTTTCCAACTAAAAGTAGCACTCCGAATGTAATGGAATGACTTTCTCAGCCCAAAAATACTCAAAAGTAGTATAAAACAACAATCCTTTGATGCATGTGTTAGAATTAGGGGAAAAAATGAAAAACAAAAAGCTTTTAAATTTTTTTTGTTTACTAGATCAACATATATGAGAAGAGATATAAACAGATCTGAATACAAACAAGATTTCTGAGTACAAAAATAAACCTTTAGCTTACCTCTTGATCAATGATAGATGTACCTGTCACATGTGTGGATGTATGCCTCTGAAGTATGCTCAAAAATTAGTTTAGGTTCATGGATCAAACCTCTAGGGTTTTAGGGTTTGATCTCTGTCAATGTGGACTGTCGGGCAGTTTTGCCAAAGTATAGACCCCCAAAAGATGCCGTCCACAACTAGAGATAGCAAGAACACCACGAAGAAAACAACAAGACTGAAACAACAAACCCTCCGCAAGCAAACCCTCCACACTTGAAACAAAAAACCCTCCACACAGGAAAAATCTGGACAGCAAGTAGAAACCCCCACAGGAGCTTCAGCTCAACACGCGACAGCTAGGAGGAGAGGCCGCGACCTTCACTCAACAAGGAGACAACCCAGAAAAGAGGCCGCGGCACCTATACTTGGGTTTGTGGCCCTAAAACGCATAATTGACACCCTCAAGGAGGCTCCTTAGGCACCTCAGTCTTTGTTGACATGTCTGACAACACCTCAAACAAATGGACAAATCCGGTAGCACAAAGGAGGTATCTCATGCACCAACAAACAACAAGATGGAGCTCCTAGCCTAGCAAAATACCTTAGATCAGAAACTGATAAACCAAAGGAGAGGCCGCACCAATCACAAGAAACATTTCATTGAGGTAGCCGTAGGAAGGAGAGAGAGGAGTGAGTGTGTGTAATAAAATGCTAGAGGGTAGGGTTCTATTTATAGTTAGGGAGAGGGGTTAGGGCAAATAATTAAATATTGACAATTAATTACTATAAATATTAATTAAATGTCAATTAATGTTAATGTAAATTATAAAAACCCCAATCACATAAAACAAGAGGGAAAGCAAGACAACAAGGGGGTACCTTTTAAGACAAAGTCAAGGGGGGGGGTCCATAATGGCAAAACATGTCCACATGAGTCTCATAATGACCTATAAACTTTATCATCACTGCATAAGAGGGTACATAAACAATGTGGTCATGTCCATCTTCATAGGCATTCCTAGGTCTCATGGACCATCTCGGGAGAAAGGAAGAGGATCACACATCAACACATCTTCGTATTTCACCAAGATCTACCTGGTCAAAGACTAGGTTGCCCCAGAACACATCTGGGGGCCCTAGAACACATCTAGGGTCTTATCCACCAAGGTACAAGACCAAGGATCAACCCATGCATTAAGCAAGGGTTCCCTGGAACACATCTAGGGGCCCTAGAACACATATAGGGACTTATATCAACCACCAAGGAACACATCCAAGGATCAATCCAAGCACTGGGCAAGGATTCCCTGGAACACATCCAGGGGCCCTAGAACACATCTAGGGACTTACTGCTTGGTCCAAGACCAAGAACCCCAGTCATATACTGGGGGCCCTCACTAGGGTCTTTTGCCATGGCACTCATTGCTTGGTCTCATACCAAGAAACCCCAGGAGTGTGTTAGGGGCCCTAGTCCTCAACTAGGGTTTGATGCCATCCTCCAGGAGAATGGCTCTTGCAACTGCACTAATTTCAACACTCCCTCTCAGCAATAGAGGCATTCTCAGCAATACCAAGCTTGTCTCGAAAGTACACAAACTTTGTTAAGGACAGTGGCTTGGTCAAAATATCTGCGGTTTGTTTTGTCGTCGGAACATACTGAATACTGAGAATGTTCTTCTGCACCATGTCCCGAACATAGTGGTATCTCATCTCAATTTGTTTCGATCTGTCATGAAACACCGGATTCTCAGAGAGCTTTATACAACTTTGGTTATCACAGTGGATGACTGAGGGTTCCAGCTCAACACTGAACAAATCTGAAAGTAGCTTTCTGAGCCACGCTGCTTCTCTGCTAGCAACACTTGCAACAATGTATTTTGCTTTTGCAGTGCTTTGGGCTATGGAACCCTGTTTCCTGCTGGACCAGGAGATCATAGCTGAACCCAAACTGAAACAATATTCAGAAGTACTCTTCTGATCCATTGTACTGCCCATCCAATCTGAATCTGTAGATCCATGAAGCATTACACCTCCACTGGAAGTGTATCTAAGCCCATAGGATATAGTCCCCCGAACATATCTCGTAATATGTTTAACAACAACCATATGAATATGCTTTGCTTCACACATGAACTGGCCGAGGGCATTCACTGCATAACAAATGTCCGGTCTAGTATGTATATGATACATCAAGGACCCAATGATCTGTCGATCTAAGGTGGGGTCTTCCGGATTTGTACCTGTAACTTGGTCTTGTAACTTCTGTTAGAATTTTAGGGTAAGATGAAAACAACAGTCACTTTTAAATTTCAAAGCAAAGGTACTTTAGATCTGAAGCATAGACAGCATATAGGTTAATATAAAACAGTGACAGTATAAGAAAACAAGGCTGAAAGGACAAAGCTCATTTAATATTAGTAAACTCAATTACCAAAC
>ML799438.1:121270-132707 GCA_009831015.1 Picea engelmannii | reverse complement strand
TGTGATCATCATCCTGGGTTTCTTGGGTTATGAAGAGGACTTCTCCTCCATCATTATCTTCTTCATCACTCTCATCTGAGGAGATTTCATCATCCTTGGAGTAGAAGCTCTTTTTATTGTTGAGACTTCTCTTTTTATAGTAGCATTTTTCAACAATATGTCCTATTCTACCACAGTTAAATCATTTGAGAGGAGACTTACCTTTGTATCTTCCACTTCCTTTTTGGAACCTTCTTACGAAATTTGCTATTTCTTCAACAAGGTCGTTATCCTTGTATTTTTTCTTCTTTATGGATTTAAAGGCTACACCATTGTTTAGTTGGTCACTTTCTGTACATGTTCTCATTTCATATGCTATAAGAGACCCATGTAATTCATCCATTGTCATTTTGGTCAAGTCCCTAGTTTCTTCAATGGCAGAGACCTTAGCATCATACTAAAAGAGAAGTGATCTCAACACTTTTTGTACAACCAAGGATTCATCGATCTCTTCACTTAATCCTCTGATAGCATTAACAACTTCATCAAATCTAAGAAAATAGGTTGCAATATCTTCCTTTTCATTCATCTTCAAATTTTCAAATTATTCTCTATGTCATTGAAGCTTGACCTGCTTAACTTTTGTATCACCTTCGTAGATGCTCTTGAGTTTGTCCCATACATCCTTAGCAGTGCTACAACCCATCACTTTGCTAGCAATGGTTGGTGCCAATGCTGCTAGAATAACATGTATGGATTTTTAATTACAACTCATAAGCTTATTCTCATTTGGATCGATTAGAGCATTATTTGGGATTACATAGCCATTTACAACTGAGTACCAAATGTCTACTCCCAAAGCCGTTAGGTAAGTTTTGACTCTATCACTCCAGTATGAATAATTTATTCCATCAAATTTTTTAATCCCATTTGAAATGTGCTCATGGTCATCCATCTCTTCTCGGGATTTTCCTTCCAGTGGTTAAATTGTTCTGAAGGCAACCTGCTCTGAAACCAATTGTTGATACTGAGAGGGGGGTGAATCAGTATCAAGTACAATTTAAAACCTTTTTCAACTTATACTTAAAACATTCAATTATATCCAATGAGAAATGAACAATAGTATAAGAGTTACACCAATACACCATGCACAATATATGAGAAATAATCAATAGTTATTTTCCAAGGGAAGTAATGACTTCCAAAGGTAGCTACAGCTTCCAAATGTAAAGGGAGGGATAAGCCTCCAAGAGGAAGATACAATCCTCCAATATCAAGATAAATCTTAACTCTCCATCCTTGCCCCTTCCTTCCACACAAGAATATACGAGAGATAATAAAACTTCACTTTAAATCATCACCATCAACCAACCATCACATAGAACCTGATAATGCTTCCTGAGACTTTTTCAATTTCTACAATTATTCAATTCTTGGAATACTATGATCCTATAGATAAAATTATTCAATTTATTCTCTAAAACTTCTCCAAGTTTCACTCCTTGAATACTCCCCAAAAACAAGTTATAGAGAGAATGGTAGACCTCGTTCAATTATGGTTTATTCAGGAGACCGAACTTGTATAGAATGCACCGTGCTCAATATTTAACATCAAATTATGAAACTATCACACAAGAAACTAAATTCCATATTAGTTCCAATTCTATTTTTCCCACATCATTTGGATTCTCGATGAAGAAGTTATGAATGTTTTACCCAAAACACATGTTTATTGACTAGCTTCAGGACTGGTAAAAAACCCTATCTTCCATAGAGTGTATCTCCATAATTATAGCGAATCAAGAGATGAAACTTTTACCACAGGTACCTTGATATGTATTATCAATAACATAGCAATTTCACCATCTGAAACATTCTAAAAAAAATGTTATAGCAAAAATGGTAAGATGACCTGAAAATAACATACCTTAGAAGACATCACCAAAAGACTTCATTCTCCCTTGAAATCCGGCCTTCTTTACTTCTGATTTCCTCTTAAATTTGACTTGTATATAAAATGAATGTATAATGATATTTATTTATACCATTTATGTCACTTCCTTTTAACATTAGGGCCAACATAACACTTTCTTATTTTTTAATTCTTTTCTTTAATTATCTTCAGGTCCTACATGTACTTCCTTCTTCAATTCACTTTGTCATATTCAAAAATTCATTTCTCCTCAACCATGAGGAACCACATGACATTCCACATACCACCAGAAACAACATGATGTATACTATCCATCCATAGGAATTTTATATGAATGTGCATTGTCCGACATGTCCAAATACCTTCATCAATCTTGTGGTCCAAAACCCATGACTAGGGTTGACATCAATGACAACAACCAATATTCCAATAGAAACCCTAGGGGAGAGAGGATCACTTTGGTGTAGGGGAACTAGGCCTTAGTGCTCTCTCCTCCTTCCTTAGCTCAATGGAAAAAATGGCTAGCACAAAATATTGCATAAGACTAAGACAAGAAGGTTTGCAAGCAACGTGTTGCTAAGGAAAGGCTTCACTAAGAAAACCCTAAGGAAAATCGGCTCACCAAGGTGTAGGGGAACTAGGACTTGATGCATTTTCTCCTTCTTAGCTTCAATAAGGTAAAATCACTAGCAGAGGAGAAGATAGATTTGAGTGTTTCTATGGCAAGGCTTAATCCTCTTCAACAAGGGCTAGAAAGAGTAGATTGTTGCTAAGGCAAAACTCTATCTCACTTTAGCAAATAAAATGGAAAAAAATCTTGAGAGGGACATGAGACAATGAACTTCAATATGTTCTTGTCCCCTAGGGTTTAAATAATCAAATTATAACCATAAATGCAAGAGAAACAATACTACAACCATTCAATTAAGAATTTTTGCAGAAATTTACTTACATTCAATCAAGAAATCAAGTAGCAAACCCTAGTTGTAACACCTTCCACCAAGATAAATGAAAAAAATGCCAATAAAAGACTTCCTTCAACAAGTGCGCCTCACAATTTCAGCCAAGAACTCCAAGTGTAGCGCAAATTTCAGACCTCACTAATGAGTGAGTGAAAGACCCTGATAAAATGAAGGTAAAATCCCTAATTTATACAGTACCATGATCTAATTTTACTTTTTAGGTCATGAAAAAGGTCGACAAAGCCAAAATACTAAAATCATATTGTTTTAAATTGAATGCTTAAATTAAAACCCTAATCAAGCAATAGAAGGACATCATGCCCCTTTTAGGGTGACATTAGCCCCTTCTAGGGAAAATGCAACATATTGGAGCAAAACGTTAGCCCTCCTCGGGTTTCTCCAACCTGCCACACATGCCAAAAATGCCCCAGTTGTCTCCCAAAAATGTCCATGCTGCTAGGTGACATCATGGTCATGAAGGGTGACGTCCTAGGCCTTCCAAGTCCAACATTCCACTGAGAAGGGCACAACCCCCCAAGTCAAGATTTATCGGGGTGCCTCTGTAAGACGTCCTCCTTCTCTCATGTGAAAACCCCTATGTCATGTCTTTGCCCCCTTCTGGGGTCTCAACATCCATCTGGTGGGATCTTTAGCCCCATGGAGGTCTGAACTGATCATATCCCCATGTGTACCTGTCCAACATGGTACCTGTTTGTTGGGCATGATCCTACACATCAACAGCTATGCCCTCCATGGGCTCATAAGTCACAGGGATCATATAAATTTCAATCACATCTCATCATCAATATTATTAAACATGTGCATAAAACCCCTATTACCCCAGTTAAAATCTCAAAGACATTATACAAGCCTGCGATACAAGTTTGGGGAAAGTGATAGGGCGTCCTATTGGGCTAGTGTCCACTGGAAAAAGAAAGTTTCCAGAAGTGACTTCATCTAAGCCATGTAAGTGGGTGATGTAGATAAGGGATGTCCTGACAATGGGTGTAGTGAAAGAAAGAGAATGAAAATTGTTACCTGTGGGTGCCTTTGTAGAAGGCAAGTTGGACCTATCCTGGATGCAATTTTTTCCAAGCCCATTCATGCCTTTTATTCTTTATTCTTATTTATTTTTCTTCAAGAATCTAATCAAGGGACACTTCCCTGGTGTGGTGACCAGTGGTGGTAGCATTACCCAAAAGTAATTTTACAAAAATGAGAGGGTTGGCTCATGATGAGACCCCCTTTCTCTTGGCCATGCAACCAATAGCCACTACCCTGGCGTGGTAAACAGCTTCTAGTAGTGTCATATTGTTAGGTACCCATGGACCTAATAGGCTGGCTCATGATGAGACCCCCTATCCTCTGACTAGGTCTTGTTTTATTATTTTATATTGGGTCCCTCTTGGTTCTTGTTGAGAAGCCTTTTACTTCTTTCTCGAGGATCCCTGGGTGAAGAATCTTGAAGTTTTACTTTTAGGCTTTTATCTTTTTCCAGCTTTCTTTTACCTTTTGGTCCTTTACCCCCTTCTTTCCATGAGGTAAGGTGCAACCCTCAAATGATTGGTCAACCCAATGCCCATACAAGTGTAATGGGATAGATGAGTGGGAAGCAAGATGAAAAAGTGGAGCTATGACGGGAGCAGACGATGCCTTTTCTGAAATCCCCCCAATGGAAAACCAAAACCTACAGACATAGGCTTACTAGAGCATCCGGTCATTCCCCCCAGACATGGTCAAGTAGGAAAGTATAATATCCAACCATTTGTTAGAAACAAAAGGAATTAAATGCACATATTCAAAGTTTTTGAGGATCAGAGTGACACATACAATGATACCTGGACTCATTACCTCATGGAGAAAGAACGATATCTGACACAAGAACGATTTGATGATGATGGATGTTTCTACTGCTGAAAAAGTAGGGGTGTTGAAAGGGAGAAAATATGGGCCCTTCAAGGCCATGCCTAAATCGATCTGGCTCTCGGTACTCCATGTGCTCACTGTAGAGCGCATCATAACCTCAACATATCTAGCATAACCTGCAACCTGCTTGATCGCAATAGAAAACATCAGTAACAAATTGGGGTGGCGATACCACCCCAGCATATATATATATATATATATATATATATATATATATNCAATCATGAGTGTGAATGTAAAAGAAAACTACTCTAGCATGCAATGCAAATGGTATAGTATAATGAATGCAAAAATGCCTACCTACTTACCTGTACTTACCTGCTGGTTGGATGTTAGGTGTATTCAAATGACCAATGAAATCAATCCAAAAATGCCCCACAATGCTTTCCTTTGTTCTTCATTATAGACCAAAATAGTGATAAATCAAGCACAAGAATGAAATGGGTTAGAACATGTATCATATTATTGGAAATCACAAAGTCTAACTCATGGAGGCGAGTGGGAGGGATAAAATCATGCCACGTAAATCTATGAGGAAAGTACTCAATCCACTTCAGGAAGGGGTCATGAAAAGTCAACGGTTTAGAAAACTGACTCAAAAGGTCCACAAACTAGCTACCTAGGACGTCCTCGCGTTCTAAAGTCAAGGAAGGGATTGACAAAGACCTAGCAGACAACTAGAAAATTCTCAAGAGAAAGTTAAGAAACTGAGATGATAGACTTAAACTTGTAATTCTCAACCAACCCTCGGACTCTATTGTTTTCCTCGGAATAAACTCGACACAAAGGATATAATTCCCAACTACACTTTCAATGATACAACAAGGTAAGGTACTAAGAGGTGGCTGGAGAAATATGTCATGAGAATCCTTCTTTGGGCAAACATTGTTCTCACTCCTATCAAAACCAGAGCACTGCGGTGGTTGATAATCATCTTCATAAAATAAATCCAATTTATCAGAGGAGTACTCATCAAAACCCTCAAGGTAAGACTGAAAATCATTAGGAGAATATGGTACTAGGTCAACCTTGTGTGTTTGGGGAGCATCGGTAAATATATCATTCCCTTGTTGCCAAAAATCAAAGGTAAACTGTCATGATAACTGTGAAGGAAACAATTGGGAATGATTCTTAGTGTCGTAAATGGGGTCCATATCAAAACCATCTATATCCCATTTACATCTTCCAATATGTATGAACTCATCAATATAAACTATGTTAGTATCAACATCATAACATGGAGGATTCAAAACATTCAAAGGCTCACCCATCTCCTCCTCTTTTCCCAAGAGATAAAACAGAGAATCATCACAATCATGGATAGGAGGGTAAATTACAATGATTTTTTCTTCTTATGCAGGAGCTTCGAGGACTTGGGTGTCTTCAACATGCATTACTGTCTTATCCTCATGAGTTTCCCCTTCATCTTTGATTATACAACAAGGCAGATCCACTTTGTTCAAGGTTTACATTTATCCTTCATTTTATGAATCATGGAACAAGGTGTCATCAAAATCCTGAGAAGGAAAGCAACTAACCTCATCATCCTTTTGTTGTGTAGGAAAAATAGGCTCTTGTACGGCCTCATCAAAGAGAGGAGGTCATGTTGATACTTTGTCATTTGTTTCTGTCTCCTTAACTCTGTCTTCAACAATCCCTTGTTGATCTGTGGTTTGTTCCCCTTCTTCTTGGAAGTTGACAATGAAGTTCTCAAGGGAAAACAAACTTTCCCTACTAAGGGTACCTGAGGTAAAGAGGCATCTTATCTCAGAAAAGGAGATGTTCTCCTCGATTCTTTCAGCGATGTTGTAAGCTTCATCGAGCGTCCTTGGGGCTCTCTTATCAAGGGGAAAACCCAGATGTCCCAAAAGTGCACAAGTAAACAGATGGACAAGGTACTTGTCTTCGGGATGATGACTTTTAGGAACTTGATACAGCATGTTCTCAAATCTATCCTAGAATTATTTGACAGTTTCATCCTCAGCTTTCTTTATATGCTCGAGTTTTTCTAATAGTGTTGGGATTTATTCCAAATGGATACCCCATCTGTCAAGAAAGGTTTCCTCAAATTGCTCCATAGTCATGATGCTGGCATTAGGGAGGTTTTCATACCATTCTTTAGAATTGAAACAAAGAGTGGTAGAGAAAAGTTTCGTGACCATGTCTTCAGCATAATCATCGACAGGGTAGGATATGAAGAAATTCCAAAATTTTCTCATGTGATATTCAACTCTCTCTCTATCACCACCAGTGAATCCAGGGAGCAAAGTTTTGTATTCAAAAGGCATTTGTTGAGGGTACCCTGGGATGTTACTCATGTCCAAAGGCTTGTAGTTTCCTGGGTCCCATTGTGAAGTCATAGCTGGCTTCATAATCAATGAAGTCGCCAGATAATTTTCTTGAAATTATCAAAAGGTAAGGGAAAACACCCTAAGTGGAGTTGCCAGGTAAGCTTGTAAGATAAAGGCTCTTGAGGCAAGGCTTACCGAAAAGTGTCATCTTTGAGGAGAATTGACTCAGTGTTTCTCAACAATGGCACCAAAATTTTATCGTGCAGTTTGTAGTTAGGATAAAAGATATATGTAAAGAGACAAACTGGCGTAACTGAACCAATCCCACCCAATGTCACCTCGATAGGAAGGTTCTTTTTGTTTAGGGAGCTAAGGCCCAGGGGATATGTCCCCGGTGACTTGGGGTTTTGAGAAGGCAAAGGATTGAAGGATAAAATATAAATTCTCCCTCACAAGTCACCACTGAGCAGATAGTCCAGCTAACCAGCCAATAAAGAGAAGTATAACCAAAAAAAGAGATGTACCTTCCCGAGACAAAGAAAAAAAAATAATAATATATATATATATATATATATGCAAGCTTAATCGCTTGGTTAGTACGTCATATAATCAACGACTATCTGATATATAATAAATTTAATAATAAATATTTATTTTTTTTTTAAAGATAGTACTTGCTATATTAAGTTATCAGAGAAACATTGACAAAATACATAGAGATATAGTCGTCCTGAGCCACCAAAAATGTTGTCGTTTTACCGGAAACCAACATAGTTTGGAGTGAGATGAGTCTAGGAGGTGTTAGCGATATTTCTTGCTAAGGGGTTTAGACATCAAAAGAATGGGTTAAAACCCACCTGTCCTAAGTTTTGGTGCGAATGCGCCCGTGATTAAACGAGAATCAAGATTGGACGGCCAAGAATCGCACGCCCAGATCAGCGGCGCGCGTTGGATTCCGGACCCCCCTTGCCATTCTACCTTTAAGCGGGGGGGGTCTGGAATCGCGGGCGCAACTCTCCGACGGTTCATATTATCGCGCCCGGATCAACGGCAATGAAGAGCATTCCGGACCCCCCCCCCCGCCTTTCTACCTTTAAACGGAGGGGGGGGGTCCGGAATCCCATGTGTAGCTTCTCGACGGCCACAATCGTAGCGCCTAGATCAAAGGCGCTCGTGCAGCCCCGCTCCTCTCGGCTACCCTGTACTTAACCAGTGTGGGCCCCCCTCCTGTCATTTCATTCTCCCTTTCGCCTTTCCCCTGTTGTCGTGTGTCATCCATTCACCTATCCTCTTTGGTCCGCGTGGCTCTCCCTTCTTCCCTCCATCCGCTCATCACCCACCACGTGTCCCTTTCCTTTCCACATCATCCTCTCGCCCGAGGGTGAGTTTGTTCTCCCGTCCTCTCCCCATCTACCCGGGTGTCTTCTGTCATGGATCATCCTCTGTCACCTCTCTCTGTCGTCGCGCTCCCCGATGCCATCACTCCTACCATACACCATGACCTCCACGCTAGCCCTCATGTCCGTCCCTCAAGCTATTCAGTTGTTCCCGGTGGCAGCGCGAGAAGTCTTCCTTATCCCGAGATGCTGAGTTGGCCTAGCCGTTCTCGATCCCAAGAAGCAGTTATTGAGGCGGTTGAGGGTGGTTAGATATCGTCTCCACCATAATGGGGATGTCTTGCAATGAATTAAAGGCACGTCGATCCACCGATGTAACTGTCAGAAGATCTATCGCGTCTGCCACAAGTTGCACGATTAGTCAAAGACTGCGGCTGCAGAGTGTCAGAAGCCATGTAGATGCAAAGCTTTGAATGCATTTTCTTGGTTCCGCTGTTGTTGTTGTTTTGAGTATATGTAGGCATTTTTTCCATTTTTGTATCTATCGATGGTAGAGCTAAGCTCCCAACTGTAAAGTTTCAGCAATACTCTGGTGTCCTGGTTGTGCCTCTATGTTTGAGACTTCTTGGTTTGTAACAAACAGTTTCCTTTCTTTTCCATCTTTGTTTCATCTTTACTAGAGGGTTCACAGTTGAAGGATTCACGTGGACTTAACAATCTTGTTGCGATAAAGGATTTGTTGCGGCATCTTTGTATTCTCTGGTATATGTGTTTGAATGTAAAAGGATTTTGTGTTCAAATACATTTCTTCTTCAGTCTGTGATGAACCTGATGTTTATTATGGATCTTTGCACTCTTCTCTCATAAGTCTTCCACCTACTCACCCTTTACTACGACTCACTGTTTGGAGTTTATCAAGACCTCACTCGTTCATGCATGCCTGGTCTGGTTTCTGAGTTGATACAATGCTATTCTGATTTTTCCTCCATTTGATCACCCTTTAAACAAATCGTGACATAAAACTGATGGGCTTCGGGCTCTGCTCCTGCTAGCAATCCAGGAGTGACTTCCGAACGCCAACAGGAGGGTAAGCTAAAAATTGTTTTTCCCTTTCTCCTGCCCAGAGGAAACCAGGACAGATGGCCATAGTTCAAGTTTACATGTAGCAACAACATGATTAAACATAAAACAAACTAGCATAGGAGAACTTAGATACCCGGTGACATGTCACCCTTTCCCGTCTGCCACGTGGATCTGGCTAGGATGGCAAATGGTTGTGCACACAATGGACATTTCCTCTTTGCTGGAGTGTTGGAGTACGCATCAAGGAGCAAGTCCAGACACTGTCCCATGAGGAGGGCTCTGTGCTCCTGGTCTACCATGTGGCCTCGGAGTTTGAACACCAGAGCTAGATGCTCTGCACAGAGGAGTGGACCATGCAAGTCATGATTACCTGCTTCGTCGAAGGTTTCATTCCCCACTTCCACGTTCATCCTTTCTCTGGCCTCGATCACACTCAGTCCTTCTCCCACCGCATCCACCTTCATCCCTGCTCTGGTCTCATCCACATTCCTTTCTGTGCCTGCATTGTCCCAAGCCTCATCCTCGTTCATTTCCTTCTCAGCGTGGCTGGTGGGGCTGTAGTCACCCATCCACGTTATCTCTTCAACAATACAAACAGGGAATTCGTCTGCCAACTCATCTTTAGGACCGCTACTAGCCTGTATATATGGCACCATGGCTTGGGGTTCCATGGTGGTCGCTAAGTCCTCCAGGTACGACGTTTCGTCAACATAGCAGGTTGGAAACTCTTCCACAGCGCCTCCCTCCAAACTGCTTCTAGGCTCAATTGCCATGGTATGAATGTTGCGTTCTTTCCCAGGCTTAGCGATAATGGCGTGTAGTGACAATTGGTCAGTGCGTGCCCTCTTCCAGAGAATGGAAGTCTCCATCTATAGAGCGTGCTCCAGGTTCTTCCTCCTTTTCCTTTGCTCTTTGTGGGTGTACCAGGCCGAGCCTCGGCGAGGCCTGCCTTGCTTCCTTGTCATTTTTGATGAGGGGTGGATAAAAATACAGAGAGAATGCACCAAAAATAAAGTGAGCCAAGACGAGAGGGAACCAGAGCTTCACCAGAGCTCCCAACCGACGGGGAGGTCCAAAACGAGAGCGAACCAGCTCTGTCCAGGCTCTCAAATTTTTGAATTACCAAATGACAGATTCACTTGGCTTCCCATTAACCTTGTCATATAGAGTGTGGTCTGAGCGAGATCTTTCATGCGAGGGAGGAGTCCCTCCTCCATATAGCAACTGTAATGGTCGACTACCATCATAAATGTGGAGAGGATGGGTGGTGGCCATTAGCATTTAAGTTGTGGCTTGATGCTGAGCCATGTGGCGAGGTGTCGCCGCGTGTCACCCCATCCAGGGAATTTAACAATAAATATTGACAAAGTCAATGTTTATATAATAGCAACGATGTACAATATCACTTCTTCAATAAATGCTAAAGGAACATGGCATTCAATGTATCAATCAACACTTCATTTAGATAATGCCTTAAGCAACCATTCAATTGCTCACAAGTAAAATGGTAGCTGCACAATGATGTTAGTAGCAAAAATATGATGACAACAATTAGTTAGTAGGGTTAGTCTTAGGCTAGGGTTAGAATAGTTAGGGTTTGTTCAAAGTATTTGAAGTTGTTTTGATCAAAGTACTCACACGCTAGGCCTTAGATCAGTGTGTTCCTGGGGTAAATGGAGTCAAAAAGAGGACACAAGTTGAAGGATCAAAAGATAATAGTAGGACTAAGTGTTATCACTCCAAGAAACCCTTTGTGGTTGTAGACCAAAGGTGCTTGGTAACTTAAGAAATTATAAATAATGAAAGGTTGGATCAATAGGATAACAGAAAGTAACTAATGAGAAGACAACTCACAATGTAATCAAATGAAACAGTGCTCTCCAAGATTGGTTAAACAGTAAAATAGCTTTCAGTGGGTGAAGAAAA
>ML799438.1:73015-120877 GCA_009831015.1 Picea engelmannii | reverse complement strand
TATGTGGGATAATCCCCAAGAATGAGGTCAATCCCAGATTTCATGATCTCTTTCTCTTGTTGACTGTTGGTGAAGTGAAGCACAGCCTCCCAAGGCTGACTAGTGACTCTTCCAAGAGGAAAAATTCAAATTTGCTGAGGTGGCAGAATGTCTTGATTTTCTGTTCAACATAAATTGTCCATATCCTTTGAAATATCTTCTTTCCTCATAATATGTCAAAAATAACTGTTGTGTTGGACTTGATAATTCATGTGACATGCATTGGAAAATGTCCCAAACCTTTTCATATCAAAAATCCCTGATCTGTGCAAAAAATTATTCGAATTCTGGAAAAACAGACTTTCGGTGGTTGACTGGAACATTTCCTAGGTAATTTAACCACCGAAAGTCAGAATTTTCAGAAAAAACTGCCTTTGGGAAAAATCAATTTTCTCATCCATGGAATATCCGTTTCGCACGTTCCAATATTCGATCGACATCTACAGATCGTAGGATTTCCAATGGTACAATAATATTTGGATTTGGAACTAGGTAAGATAGTCAAAATTTCCCTACAAGATTAGGCATATTTCCTTCAAAAATGCTGGTGCGTTTTTGAGAGTTAACACTAAGGACGGAAGGGTTAAACCTTGAGGTGTTTCTATGGCAAGGCCTCAGGGGTGAAACCCTAGGGGAGAGAGGCTCACTTTGGTGTAGGGGAACTAGGCCTCAGTGCTCTCTCCTCCTTCCTTAGCTCAATGGAAAAAATGGCTAGATCAAAATTTTACATAAGACTAAGACAAGAAGGCTTGCAAGCAAAGTGTTTCTAAGGCAAGGATTCACTAAGCAAACCCTAGGGAAAATTACCTCACCAAGGTTTAGGGGAACTAGGCCTTGATGTTTTCTCTTCTTCTTAGCTTCAATAAGGTAAAACGGCTAGCATAGGAGAAGATAGATTTGAGTGTTTCTATGGAAAGTTTCAATCCTCTTAAACAAGGGATATAAAGAGTAGAGTGTTGCTAAGGCAAGGCTCTATCTTACTTCAGCAAATAAAATGGAAAAATATATTGATAGCGACATGAGACAATGACCTTCAATGTGTGCTTGTCCCCTAGGGTTTAAATCATAAAATTATAACCATAAATGCAAGAGAAACAATAATACAACCTTTCAATTAAGAATTTTTGCAGAAATTTACTTACATTCAATCAAGAACTCAAGTAGCAAACCCTAGTTGTAACACCTTCCACAAAGATAAATGCCAAAAATGCCAATAAAAGACTTCCTTCAACAAGTGTGCCTCACAATTTCAGCCAAGAACTCCAAGTGTAGCTCAAATTTCAGACCTCACTAATGAGTGAGTGAAATATCCTTAAAAAATGAAGGTAAAACCCCTCAATTTATATAGTACCATGACCTAATTTTACTTTTTAGGTCATGAAAAAGGCCGACAAGGCCAAAATATTAAAATCATATTTTTTTACATTGAATGTTTAAATTAAAACCCTAATCAAGAAATATAAGGATGGCATGCCCCTTTTAGGGTAACTTTAGCCCCTTTTAGGGAAAATGCAACATCCTGAAGCTAAAAGTTAGCCCTCCTTAGGCTTCTCCAACCTGCCACACGTGCCAAAACTGCCCCATTTGACTCCCAAAACATCCATGAATCTAGGGTGACATCATGGTCATGAAGGGTGACGTCATAGGCCTTCCAAGTCCAACGTTCCACTGAGAAGGGAACAATCCCCCTAGGTCAAGCTCTGTCAGGGTGCCTCTGCAAGACCTCCTCCTACTCTCCTGTGCAAACCCGTCTATCCTATCTCTACCCCCTGTTGGGGTCTCAACATCCATCTGGTGGGCTCTTCATCCCCATGGATGTCTGAATTGATCATCTCCCCATGTGTACTTGTCCAACATGGTACCTGCCCATCAGGCATGATCTTGCACATCAAAAGCTATTCCCTCCATGGGCTCATAAGTCAAAAAGATCATAGAAATGTCAATCACATATCATCATCAATATTATTAAACATGTGCATAAAACCCTTATTACCCCAGTTAAAATCTCAAATACATTATACAATCCTGCAATACAATTTTGGGGAAAGTGAAAGGGCGTCCTGTTGGGCTAGTGTCCACTGGAAAAGGAAAGTTTTCAGAAGAGACTTCATCTAAGCCATGTAAGTGGGTGATGTGGATAAGGGATGTCCTAACAATGGGTGCAATGAAAGCATGAGAATGCAAATTTTTACCTGTGGGTACCTTTGTAGAAGGTGAACTGCACCTGTCCTGGATGCAATATTTTCCAATCCCATTCATGCCTTTTATTCTTTATTATTATTTCTTTTTCTTCAAGAAGATAATCAGGGGACACTGCCTTAGCATGGTCACCAATGGTGGTAGAGTTACCCACAAGTACTTTTACAGAAATGAGAAGGTTGGCTCGTGATGAGACCCCCTTTCTCTTGGCCATGCAACCAAGAGCCACTACCCTTGCATGGTAACCAGATGCTAGTAGTTTCATACTGTTAGGTACCCATGGACCTAATAGGTTGGCTCATGATGATACCCCCTATTCTCTGACCAGGTCTTGTTTTATTGTTTTTATTGGGTCCCTCTTATTTCTTGCTGAGAATCCTTTTACTGTTTTATGGGGGATCCCTGGGTGAAGCATCTCAAGGTTTTATTTTTAGGCTTTTATCTTTTTCCAGATTTATTTTACCTTCTCAGCCTTTATCCCCTTCCTCCCACAAGGTAAGGTGAAACCCTCAAATTATTGGTCAACCCAATTCCTGGACAAGTGTAATGGGATAGATGAGCGGGAAGCAATATGAAAAAGTGGAGCTATGACGAGAGTGGACGATGAATTTTCTAAAATCCCCCTAGTGGCAAACCAAAACCTACAAAAACAGACTTACTAGAGCATCCTTTCATTCCCCCCAGACATGGTCAAGTAGGAAAGTATAAGATCCAATTATTTGTTAGAAACAAAATGAATTAAATGCACATATTCAAAGGTTTTGAGAATTAGAGTGACACATACCATGATACCCGGACTCATTACCTCATGGAGAAAGAACCATATTTGACACAAGACCAAGCCAATTGTGATGTATTTTTTTGTTGCTCGCAAAGTAGGGGCCCTGAAAGGGAGAAAATATGGGCCCTCCAGGGCCATGCCTCAGTCGATCTGGCTCTCGGTACTCCATGTCTAGGACCTATGGGCCTCGATACACAATTTCATAGCTATCCCTAAAAGTGGGGATAAAAAGAACCATATGAGCTATTGAAGAGACATTTCAATCAGTATATGCAACTTGTTCTGAGGTGGTGCATGGAGTGATCAAAACCAATCTAAAATTGAAGGGCGCTCAACCATGCTGGTTACGGACATGTGCTGCTTTAAACAAAGATATCTCATAAATCAAACAACAAAATGAAATTACGCAAAATACCCATTTGATATGTTGAAGATATATTTCTATACATATGTGGAAATCCTTCTTTATTTTATTGAGTAGGGAGAAAAATACCATTGAATATGGTGGTATGCATGGCCTCCTGGGGTCAAATACATGCTGATATTTAATTAATGATATGTTTCAAACCGGGAAGCCAAATGAGATTCTGTGAAATACCCATTTTAGATATTGAAGAGAGATTTACAAAAATATGTGGAACTCCTTCTATAGTTTCTTGATAAAGGAGAAAAATACTATTGAATATGGTGGTATGTGCGGCCTCCTTGGGTCAAATACATGTTGATATTCAATCGATGATATCTCTCAAACCAGCAAGCCAAATGAGATTCCGCAGAATAACCATTTGAGATATTGAAAGGATATTTCCAATGATCTATGGTAGAACCTCTGAAATGTTGTGTAGGTAAAAATACCTCTTTGAATTTGGATGAGTGTAGACAGCCACAAAGGATGCAAAGGTTTTGTAGAGTAGCATGGATTGTTGTAGAGGTTGTGGAACCTCTGTGGGAAGCATGGACACCCTACAAATTTGTTGAAATTTTTTCATACCAATGGATGTAGTGAGTCCATGTATGGTTCTCCTTGTAATGGTGAATGGATATTCGAGGGTAAAAAAAATCCCTGTAGTTCCTGGGGACCAACTTTGATGCTTGTTATTGCACAATTAATACTTGCCCAAAGCTTAAAGGCAAGTAGGACTAGATTCACGTAACACGGAGGTAGTCCTATCAATGTCACTCCAATAGGATACCTCTTTCTATTTAGGAGGAGAAGACAATCAATCCAAGGGAGACATCCCAAGACCTAGTTGGTTGATGAAGGGTAAAAATACCAGGTAAAACCCACCCCTCTCTCTAGGTCACTCGAGGAAAGAAATCACGTGGTAAAGTTTAAGGGGGCGAAAGGAAAATTGAATGAATGGTACCCTCCCTTTACCAATGAAACAAAAAACATTAGAATCAAGAAATTATATCATTGTTTCAAATCAATGACTTCAAGATATAAATATGCTACTGAAACACTAAAAGATGAAATGTATAGCAACAAAAAATATGTGTAGAAATTGCAAGCTATGATGACAAGAATGATATAAAGACCTTGCAATTTTGATAGTACTTTGTCAGTTACAATTTCAAGATTAAAATAAATTCAATAAATGACTTAAATGGCTTTCCAAACACTTATAAGAACATTAATTAATGATCATGACAATAGTAGAAACCACTTCATAAAAGTACTCTAATAAAGAAATAAGACAACTACTTCAACATCCAATGATTATAGTTTTCTTAGTACAAATGCTTGGTGGTTTTGTGGATAGTTTGAAGGGTTTTAAGGGGCTGCAATGATGGATGTAATAGTAGTTACAACAGCAACAACAACCTCAAACCACTTCAGAAATTTACACATAGAACACTAGTAAAAAGAGGACTAAAACCTTAGGATGATAGCACTTAGGAAAATGCAAATTTATGGGTTAGTTTTAGGGGTTAGTATGATAATTAATGCCTCTAAATATGTTTTTAACAACAATTATAGAACCTATAATAGTTTTTGTAGTGTTAACGAAAGTTTCAAGAAGATATGTTGAAAGTTTGATTGGTTTCATTCATCCACAAGAGTGCAAAAATCAGTGCCTTTTAGGGCTTATAGAGTCAATAACAGTAACAATATCACTTGGAAAATACAATAATGATAATTCTTAGCTAAGGGAAGAAGTAAATGCAAGATGTGTTGGCACTTCAAGGCCTCAAGCATTTTCCCCTTTTAAGGGAGGTTTTGCTACAGAGTAGGCACTTCTAGGCCCTAGCGTACCTTCCTTCCTTAGCGTTTTTTTGAAAGACAATTTAGTTGGTGAAAACAATGAGATTAATAGAGAGATAGAAATTTGGGGCTCTAATAATCACTCTCAAGAAAATGTATAATTGGAAATATCAAGCTAGTAGAATAGTTATAGAGAGAAAGACGCATTTGTTGTTTCTCCCCTAGGGTTTAAACAAGCAATTTCATAATCTTAGACATGAAACAAGTAAATTTTACGACAAACATCCATAGCATGAATAAAAATGCATATTTTCCACTTCACTAAGAATAATCAAGTCAAACCCTAGTTGAATACCATTCCACCATGAAAAATTCCAAAATACACCACCATAAAGCTCTCCCAAGAGGTGCACACTAGTTATTTCAACCAATAATCCTTAAAGAGGGTGGAAATTTAGGACCACCACTCATGTGTGATGATTTATGATCAAAATGAATGTCACTTTATGTCTATTTATACCAAAATTATGACCTTTAATTATTTTAGGTCAAAATATCATGGCCAACCTATCCAGTTTACTCAATAATTACATTTTTACCAAAATAAATTCAATTTTCATCTAATTAGGATTCCAAAGGTGATGTCATGACCTCTTAGGATGATGTTGGGCCTCAAGTGTGGGATGTTGGGTAAAGGAGATGAAATGTTGGGCCTCCAAAGGCATAAAAGTTTCCCACACATACCAATGGCCTCATGAATGCCTCCAAGGTAACAACCCCAGTTGAGAAGTGACATCTAGGGATGTAGAGGTGACATCCAAGGCCTCTGAAGGCCAATTTTCAGGTGGGAGGAGCATGATACCTCAGGTCTAGGTATTCCACAATGCCTCCAAAGGAAACATCCTTCCTTCATTTGGTGCAAGACTTAAGTCTTTACCTGCCTTTGGCTGTGGTTTCAACATCCATTTGTGGGCTTTGAGCCCCCATGAATGTTCGAGCTAATAATTACCTCATGTGTACCTATCCATTGGTAAAGGTCGTACAAAAACAACAAGTACGCCCCCTAGGGGTTCATAAGTTACAAGGATCATAGCATGTAAATAACATCTAATAATTAAATTACCCAAACATGTGCATCAAACCCTCCTTAACCCCAAACAAGTGCTCAAAGTCATTATGCAATTTGAAAAATTAGTTTTGAAGGGGGTCTCAGGGTGTCCTATTGGGCTAACCTTTCTTACGTTTGGGTTCTTTCCTAGGTGGGATCTAGTCCAATTCATGTGAGTGTATGAGGTGGCATGGGGTAAATATTTGGGAATGGGTTGCATGTGATAATAGGGAAATGTAGAGTCTTAACTGTGGGTGTATTTGTGGAGGGAGAGATGCACCTTTTCATGAATGCAATTGTTTCCTATCCCATTCATTTCCTTTTATTCTTAACTTTGTTTCTTTTGATATTTTCCTCTTGTTCTTCAAGGAAATAATTGAGGGCCACTGTCCTCACTTGATGACCAGAGGTGACAATGTTATCCACAGACATTTCACGAAAATAAGAAGGTTGGTTTGTGATGATACCCCCTTTCTCTTGGATATGCCTGCAAGATCCACTACCCTTGTTTGGTGAATAGATAGATAGTAATGTCATACCGCTACATTCCCATGGTCATAATAGGTTGGATCATGATGAGACCTCCTATCCTTCAACTAGTAAATTGAGTGTTTAGGTTATATTGTGGGTCCCCTTTTCTTACTAAGAATATTTTCACTTCTTTCTCGGGGATCCTTGGGTGAAGCATCTCAAAGGTTTCAAAATTGGATTTTACCTCTTACCAACTACTTTTAACCTCTTAATTGGTAATGGATGTTTCCTCCCTTCGATCATGGAAAAGTAGTAGGAATCATTGCTAACTTCATTATGATCTTGAAGGGTCCAAACCAAAACTTTGTGCATCCCTTAATGTTGTTAGGCTCCCCCATCTTTGTATCCCACTCTAAAATAATATATCCTTTCTTGTAGTCCCCTCCTTCGGAATCAACTGCTTCTTGTATTTTTTTGTATTTTGTTGAGAAAGGGGGTGTATTTCTATAGTAAGTACATCTTCTTGGTTTGTCTCATTCAACAAATTTTCAGCATCCCCCTTCCATTTGATGAAGCCAACTCCTTTCCCTCTAAACCTTATAAAATGGTCAATTTCATCCTCTTGTGTAGAATAATAGTCATCCCAATATTCAGAGAGGTTAGAGGAATCATGAGGATAATCACCCCAACTTATATCTCTCTCCTAATCCAGAATGATGGGGTCTGATTCTACCAAAGAACTATCCCTTATGTATATTTCATTTAAATGTAATGTCTCATCATTACCTTGTGCAATGTTGTCCCTTTGATTTCTAGGAGGATTCTGGTCACCCTTTCCCTTCGTCCATGTTATCTCATTAATAGTGTCTTCTTCTACAAGGGAAGAGCGGTCCAACCTTGAAATACGCATGGATCTATGGAGTTGTAGTTACTATGTCCATGATTACACCTTTCAATGTGTTCCATCCTCTTTGGCTTGTTATGTAAAGTGATACAATATTGGTCCCCGACGGAGATAGTTGCATGGGACAAGTCCATATGAAGACTTCCACCTAAAGTAGCAACCCATTCCCTAGACCCAAGTGTCAGGTATATCAACAAAAATGATGTCCATTATAATGGGGAAATCAAGGTAGTCAACAAGGTGGACTTCAAGACCTTCCATCAAGTCATAGACCTTGATTCCCTTTGACTCAAATCTACAAATATTGGCATAAGGTCTCGTAACTTCTAGCCCTAACTGGTTCATAACCTTCAAAATCATCATATTGACAGATGACTCAGAGATAAGCATGTAGTTGTGAAGACATAGGTCATCTATTAGAAAGGTACCGAGAAAGAGTGTTTGTTCATTTTTCTCAAAATGACCAGTTTGTAATCGTATGGAAGTTTCTTCAAACAATTGTTGGTCATCTGGGGTCTGTTTTGTTAAAGAATGGATTTCCAACATTCCACGAATCCTTTTGAACTTTTGTAATATATAGGCCATACTAGTGCTTAGGTTGGTCCTATCATTGCTAGGTTTTGGGAAAGGTTGGGGTAGATCCCTAGCATACACTTGGGGCTCTCCAAGATTCACCCTAGAGTCCTCACTTTTTTGGTTCAAGCACTCAATCCTAGGCTTCATCATGTCTTGATTTTCTTGGATTTGCTTTGGCGTGAACAAGGTAAAGTTGGAATCTACATAATTAGGTTTCTCATGAGTAGCATTCAGGTGATCACGCTCAAAATGGGAATCTTTGCATGGTAAGGACTTAGGATGATATTTTTTCCTCGCAACATTTTGTATATCCAAAGTGTTTGGACACATTTGTTCTTTTGGAGAATGAGGTTTTATTGTATGACTAGTATTTTGAGGAAGTATCGTGGAAGGAGGCTTTTGGGATTGTGATAGTCCCCTTTCCAACTCAATGATTTCTTCATAGGTACCCAGATCCTCAAAGGGTTCATGTTGTTTTGAAAAAATTAATGCATCTTTCATATTTGAGAACCCATTCTTACAAGTACCAGTCCATTTAGGGGGAATGAATAACTTAATATCATTTTTTACCTCTATTATATCTGGGAAATCGTTTTATTCTTCCTAAAAAATATTCCTCATTGAACCATAGGACATCATCTTGGTCCTAAAGAATATTGACCTGGGAATGAGATCACACCATTTGATATTTTCTTCAATACAGAAAGCACCATCTTGTGCCTCAAGGTTTGTCGAGAAATGGTTATTGAGGATGGATTAGAAGTTTCCTTCAAAATAATTGAGGTATTGTACAAGAATAATGCTCTTTGGTTGAAAATCAAAATGAATTTTACCAAGAAATGTATTAAACCTATCATTAAATTCCCTAACAATCTCATCATCTTCTTTGCAATTTTTCAGATATTGTGATTAAAGGGAGGCCATATCTCTCATCACACCCCACCTTTACAAGAAAACGTGTTCTAAATATTCACAGGTTGTGAGGATATTTATTGGGAGTTTAGTGCTCCATTTCATAACATCTCCATTAAGTGAGGAAAGGAAACGTTTCATGAATATGTCAAGATGTTCATTCCCAGGCTGATGGAAGTCGTAGTTTTCACAAAATTTGGTCCAATGTGTGCTTCCAGAATCCCCATCCTCTTCATAAAACTTGGGTATCCATGAATCAACATCTTTAGGTACATCATGTAAGCCCCCTTTGATATTAGTCAAGTCCAAAGGGTTGAAGATTTATTCGGGGGCTGACTTAGGAGGGGCCATGGGAATAATAGGAACTACAAGATAATATGGTGTGTACTAACATCTGCTATGGGTCATTATCAATGGATTCGCTAGACAATATCCTTGAGATTATCAGAGGGATTATGTGATCACCCTCAGTGAAGTCTCTAGGTAAGATTTGTGAAATGAAGGATTTGGATAAAGGCTTACCTAAAAAATGTTTTTCGAGGAAAATTGACTCGATGTTCCCCGACAACGACGCAAAAAATGTTATCTCACAATCTATACTTGCCCAATTCCTAAAGGCATGTAGGATTGGATTGATGTAAAACATAGGTAGTCCTATCAATGTCACCCCAATAGGAAACCTATTTCTATTTAGGAGGAGAAGAAACACACTACAAGGGAGACGTCCCAATACCTAGATGGTTGATGAAGGGTAAAATGACTAGGTAAAACCCACCCCTCTCTCTAGGTCACTCGAGGAAAGAAATCACTTGGTAAAGTTTAAGCGGGAAAAAGGAAAAATGAATGAATGGTACCTTCCCTTTACCAATGAAACAACAAACATTAGTAGAAATAAATAATATCAATGTTTCAAAGTAGTGACTTCAAGATAGAAATATGCTAGTGAAACACTAAAAGATGAAATATATAGCAACAATAAATATGTCTAGAGATTGCAAGCTATGATGACAAGAATGATATAAATACCTTGCAAGTTTGATAGTACTTTGTCACTTACAATTTAAACATTAAAATCAAGTCAATAAATGACTTAAATGGTGGTCCAAACACTTATAACAATATTAATTAATGATGATGACAACAATAGAAACCACTTCAAAAAAGTACTATAATAAAGAAATAAGACAACTACTTCAACATCCAATGATTATAGTTTTCTTAGTAAAAATGTTTATTGGTTTTATGGATAGGTTGAGGGGTGTTAAGGGGATGCAATGATGGTTGCAATATTAGTTACAACAACAACAACAGCCGCAAACCACTTGAGAAATTTGCACCTAGAACACTAGTAAAAAGAGGACTAAAACCTTAGGATGATAACACTTAGGCAATGTTTGCACAGGGGCAGACCCAGGGTTCAATGCTCAAGAGCGCACGAAAAAAACCCTAACTACTGGCCCTTTTGGCAACACCTGTGAAGCAGATGAAGTCTCACCTGAGGTAGAGGCAGGGGTGGTTGCAGGACTCATATGTCTGCAACCTTAGCTGGGACACAGATTTGTGATTCTAACACTTAACAAAGCACTCAACAATTAACATTCATCAATATCTAGTCTTGGTTACAGCGTAGCTAAACCCTAATTACAGAGTATACAGTATTCATTCAGATCTAGGGTATTTAAGCACTAAGTATATCCACATAGGTCACATCCATACTATTAAGCACATAGAATTAACATATCTATCTACCATTCATCTATATTGAATCACTAAGCACATTAACATATAAACACATAAACACATCACACAAAGAAGAGAAACACATCATGTATGTGGTTCACCCCCACCCTGGGGCTACGTCCACCAACTCTTCTCTTCTTTATTATCTTTGGTCAATCTTCTTACAGGCACATAGAATCAAAATCCTACTCCACAGAAGATACGAGATCTGCGTGCACTCTGCCAAATCCTCCTTCTTTGATATAGGGTACATCACCAAGCTTCCATAGTTTCCTACAATTACTTGCACTTATCCTTGCAAGCCTCACACATTATGCACAGAGAACATACAACTCTTGATCACATAGATTAACCACTAGCACTTAGCCATTCATACTCACCACATCACCTTATCATCTATTTATACATACAAAATAGGCCTAAGCATGGGTAAACCCATGGGTCGACATTCCCATACCCGTTACATAATCCCAAAACCCAAAAATCCCTAAAAAGGGGTCGAGCTCCTGCGATATTTGCTTTGTCTTTTGCTCGGCCTTCGACAACCTGTCGAAGTCCCAAAAATAGTTCAAACATGACCAAGGATCTTCAAACCTTGGTCAAGGATCAACAAGTCCCTAGCACTCACCTATGACTCATCCTGAGTCACTCTGATATGACTAGCTCTTCTTCGAAATCCTCGAGCTTGTCACAATCTGCTTTGACTTGTTGTTGTGCCATGACGTCTTGTTCAATGAACTCTTGTATGACTTCTTCATTGATAGGTCCCTCTAGGCATTGTTCAGTTGTAGTGGTGACTTGCTCCAGTTCCACTCCTCATCCTTCGATCTCTATGAACAGTTGGTAAGCCTCATCCTGTATAGGTTTGAGCCTCTGAGTTACTTCCATAACTCTTCTCTAAATAGTGTGGACCTCCTATTGAGCAGTGCGGTGCTCCTGGGATCACTTCATTCTTTCCACAACTGACAGGGGCTTCAACTATGCCTATATCGTTTCTTCTTGATACTTTGCCTCTTGGATATGTGACTCCAGTGCCTTCAGTTCTAGATTCTCAATGAGTTTCTCATAGGTCTGGGCACTGCAATCACTCAGTTACTTGCATTCCATGGAAATGGAATTTATTCTCTCAACTGCGCTTCGAGCAATTGCTTCTCTTTGGTCCCTCACATCCTGCGGGGTGTTGGGCACTGTGTGGAGCTCTAAGTCTATTATTATATGTTGTAGTTGTTGGATAGCTTCCGCAAGTTTCTCTAATTGATGCATGACTCAGTCTTCTCCCTGTGTTTTTAATCCCATCACAGAGAGAAGTGCTATGTTGACTTCTTCTTTCACTTTGATTTTCTCTGCGAGCAACTGTTATTTTTCTTGCCGCATCTGCTCTTTCTCTTCGTCAAATGTTTCCTGGAGAGAAACCTTTTCTTGTTCTACAACTCTGGGTTGTTCTATGATTATGCCTTGAACTTGCTTCAAGGCCTGAGTGGATTTTTCTATTTCCTCTTGTGCTCGTCGAAGGCGAGCTTTAGTTTCACCTGCTAGTCGACGGAGTTGGGCTGGCTCATCTCCCAACCCTGGTTCTCCTGATGGCAGGGCGTAGTGGAGACTGCGCGACTGGACTGAAGGGCCTGTTGTACCCCTCGGATTTTGACCTCAATTCTATCGTACATTTCCTCCTCCTTAGATTCTTTCTTCTCTTGGATTTCCAGCGAAGCATCATTTAGAGCTGCGATGATGAAGTCAAAATCAACGACAGTAAGCACCATCTGCATTTTCGTCAAAGTGGCTCTAGATTTATTCTAGGAAGAAGGTTTCAGGGGAGAAACCTTCCTTTTATTAAAGGGATCAGCCTCATCTCTAGGTGGTGTTACTTCACATTGCTTCTGTTCATCTCCCTTGTCATTTATCTCTTATACTTTGTCATCACCCCCTCGGTCAGGTGATACTAAAGCATTCTTGCCTAAGGCGCTTCTTAAGTATTGGGCCTCTTTAGTTTTCTTCCTTCTGTTGTGTCCAGGTGTATAGTATTCTTTGTGTGTGGTCTCTGGGATGTCAATCTCGAGCATCTCTATAGGATCTATGGGAATAAGGAGGTATGCCAACTAGTCCTTAGTGATCTCCTCAAGGTCCTCTTCCATGAGTTTGTAGTACGACTGAAGCTTCTCCTTATGTTCATTGGATCGCACTGTAATGTAGATGAAGTGGCGATCTGTGTGAAACTTCATCAGGGGTCAAAACCTCTGTAGGGTGTTCGGAGTCATCTGAGGTTCATCTTCAATGTCTCTCTTAGGCTAGAGGTAATATGTATGAAAAACAACATTCGACTGCCATTGTTTGTTCATATCACTTGAGTACCAGAGTTTGGTGAACTTCGTGGCAAGCAGCTCGAACGGCTCAATATCCGGGAAGGTCGTACCTTCCAGCATCTCCCAGGAAACAAAGGTGATGAGGATCAAGAGCCAAATAAAGTGAAACTAGTAGCCCTAATCATTTGCTTCACAACAGTCTAGTTCTAGCTGATTAACTAGGTACTTCACCTAGTTCATCTGTAGACCTTCCATGCACTTCCCTGCAAGGTCAATGACAAATCCTGTGACCTACGTGGGTTGGTTCTTCCTTACTAAATTTCTAGCTATTAACTGGAAGGCTAGGTGCATTGTGCCATTCTTGATGGAGGCTACCTTGTAGCCTCGCGTCCCCTTTTCAACATCGTCGTATGTATCCTTGATATTAAGTGCTAGTGCGCGATTTGTGGCTTTTCCTGGATAGAAGTCCTACGAATCAGGTCCTTGCATACTCAATCCTATGATACTATGCAACAACATCGGATTGACTGTGATACGACGGTCTATCCATAAGTAGTTTCCATGGTAACATGAGAGGAGTAGCGTGACACAGGCGTTGACTTCCTGGTGCCTTCCGAAGTGTGGTATTTTCATTACATTTAACAGGGTGGACTGTGTGAGGTTCATCGTCCATAGCTGGGGGATTATCTTCGAGTTCTTTCCCTTCGTCTTGGTCAATTATTTGTATGGGGCGAGCATGTTATAGTTCTTGCAATCTACGAGATTGAATTCACTGAAATTCAACACTGCAATCTTGTCCTGTTGTTCTTGAGTTGCACATATCCCCTTTGGGAGGTATGCAGTAACCATGGTGTACTCGAAATCTCTTGGCACACTATCAGGACTCACCGTGTTAGCTAGAGGCAGGATGTAGTGGGCAATATGGTCAGGATCAACTTCGCATTTGCTATGTCATCCCTTTGCTTGGTTCACTTCTTTGTTGATGGTCGGGATGGTCCAGCTCCACGAGAAGTCAACGGAGAGGCTTACACTCCTCTCATCGATGATTCTTGAATACTTGCAGACATTACTCTTTCATTCATTAGGTCAATGATAACTTCTTCGAAAATTTTCTCTGCAGTGCTAAGCTTGTTCGACATGCATGCTCGTGGTTGAATATCTCAGGTTTGAAGAGTAACTAGTCAATGCAATAGGATGGATGGAAATAGCATGATGATCACTATGAAAAATGGACTATTCTGCGGGCTCAGATTCACTTTTAGTAAAATTGTTCTTGATGCATAGTGCGACGGGACAAATAGATAACTTGGCAACAAATCTCTTGCAACAGGTGAGAAGCCTTCATTAACTTAGTTATGTTCGTTATGGCATGGTCCCAATGGTCTGGTGGCAAACTTTCTGATCATAAATGTCTTTTTACCCATTCATGTCATCGGTCTAATGGTTATATTGTTCCCAATGGCTATATTTCTTCGCCATGTCGAAGTGCCATGTGACGCAATTCTGATATCTCGACAAAGTTCCAATTTTGCAAATTTTCCTTCTGTGAAGTTCCCTCTGGAACCTTCTGTAACTTTTTGATCTTAGCTCTCTTCTTACTTAGTTTTCTAGCCTTCTTTCCAGTGAGCTTTGTCTCAGAATTCCTTTCTCCATTTTGATTCTTGTCTTCTTTTGGCAAAGTAACTTCGCGATGTTGATATTCTTTCCTAGAAATCAGGGGTAATACTTCTTTTGTATCTGGAATAGGTACTTCAATCTTATGTAGGTCTTATAGTGTTCTTCCCACTTCGACATCCAATTATCTAGTTTTAAATAACTTCGCTCAGTTATCATGTTCTTCAATAAAGTGTGCAATCTTCCTAGTCATGAAATCTTTTAACTCTTGCTTCTGCTGCTCTAAGACTTCTTCTTCTTTCCTTCTGGCCTGATCTCCTTCAATCCAAGGTTTTCCTACTAACATAGAAAATGGAGCGTTGTTCTCAATAAATTTAAAAACTTCAAATTCTTCCTCTGTCAAAGTTCCATTGGTATTCATAAACATCTGGGTGAGCTTTCCACATAGGTTTATCAACTTTCCTATGAATAATATTGTTCCTCCCAATGAAGGAATCATAGCAGGATTTCCTAGAATTTCCCAAGTTCTTTCTTTCATAATATTCA
Organism: Picea engelmannii; assembly: GCA_009831015.1. Classification (NCBI taxonomy): domain Eukaryota; kingdom Viridiplantae; phylum Streptophyta; class Pinopsida; order Pinales; family Pinaceae; genus Picea; species Picea engelmannii. The sequence continues at coordinate 105,481 of ML799438.1, read as the reverse complement.
CTTGTGTTTTCTCGTCCAGAACACAGTCAATGTCGAAGTCTCCTATTCTTTCTTCAATGCACTCTTTTTCTTTGAAGGTTTGATAAATTAATATTCCGTTGGTCATTCAGGGTTTCTTTCATTTGTATCAATACTTTTTCTAATTCTTTCTGGGGTTCTACAATAATCTCAGTTTATTGACCTTTCTCATGGTCTTCTTGTCTCATATTCAATTTTTCAATCTTAGTAATCATTCTAGGGCATTCTAAAACTTCATGATTCGTAGCTTTACAACAAATACAACCATGTCTTTTACCAGGACATTCCTTAGCAAGATGTCTCAATCTTCTACAACTGTAAAAAATATTTAATCCTCTCTTTCTCTTAAATGATCCTCATCTTTTCTTGTACTACGCACTAGAATCATGGTAGTTAACCTACAAAAAAATCTTTCTAGGATCCTGCATCCATTTGTTAGTCCAAACATTCTCTCTATGCATAGGTATAACATATATTTCACTACTCTTATCAGATCTACTCATATCAAATCTTCTTTCATCTATCAGTTCCCTAGTTTTCAAGCTAGGACAAATCTTATCAAACAAACCTAGATCCATACTTTAGAAACAAAAATTTCCACTTATCTTATCTTCAACAGAGCACAAAACTTTCAGATCTAAAACTTTTCACTATTCTTACCTTTATCAAAGCACAGAGCTTGCATATCTTACCTCTTCAGTATCACTTTCACCTTTGTTAGGGAACAAAGCTCCCAAATCCTACCTCTTTTATTCAAATTTTACCTTTCCTCTTGGCATAGAGCTCCACTGATCAAGTAGGGAAATAGTTATATGCATGGATCTTTTCTCTTTTTCAGTTCAGATCTTCCCGACAACGAAACCATTTATTGGCATAGGGACAAACCCAGGGTTCAACACAACAACAACACACCAAACAAACCCTAACTATTGGCCCTCTCAGAAACACATGTGAATCATATGAAGTCTCACCCGAGGTAGAGGCAGGGGTGGTTGTAGGACTCAGATGTCCGCAACCTTATCTGGGACACAGATCTATGATTCTAACACTTAGCAGAGAACTCAACAGTTAACACTCATCAATATCCAGTGTTAGTTACAGAGCAGTTAAACCCTAATTACAGAGTATCATAGTTTCAGGTCAGATCTTTGCACACAGATTCTTCTTCCTCAGTTCCCAACAATCACAGTTTTAGGTCAGATATTTGCACAAAGCTTCTTCTTCCTCAGTACCCAGCAATCACAGTTTCATGTCTCAATCTTAGCACAGAGCTTCTTCTTTCTCAGTTCCTAGCATTCACAGTTTCAGGTCCCAACAATGGAACCATTTGTTGGCACAGGGGAAGACCCAGGGTTCAACGCTCAAGAGCACACCAACAAAACCCAAACTACCGACCCTTTTGGCAACACCTGTGAGGAATATGAAGTCTCACCCGAGGTAGAGGCAGGGGTGGTTACATGAATCATATGTCTGCAACCTTATCTTGGACACAGATCTGTGATTCTACCACTTAACAGAGCACTCAACAGTTAACATTCATCAATATCTAGTCTTAGTTACAGCGCAGTTAAAACCTAATATAGAGTATCATAGTATTCATTTAGATCTAGGGTATGTAAGCACTAATCATATCCACATAGGTCATATCCATACTATTAATCACATAGCATTAACATATTTATCTACCATTCATCTATATCGAAGCACTAAGCACATTAACATATAAACACATCAACACATCGCACAAAGCAGAGCAACACAACATGTACATGGTTCACCCCCACCATGGGGCTATGTCTACCAACTCTTCTCTTCTTTATTATATTTGGTCAAACTTCTTACAAGCACATAGCATCAAAATCCTACTCCACAGAATACAGGAGATCTGCACGTACTCCACCAAATCCTCCTTCTTCGAGATAGGGTATAGCACCAAGCCTTCCAGACTTTCCTACAGTTACTTGCACTTAGCCTTGTAAGCCTCACACAGTATGCATAGAGCACTTACAACTCTTGATCACATAGATCAACCGCTATCACTTAGCCATTCATACTCACTACATCGCCTTAGCATCTATTTATACATACCAAATAGGCCTAAGCATGGGTAAACCCATGGGCCGACATTGCCATACTCGTTACATAATCCCAAAACCCAAAAATCCCTAAAAAGGGGTCGATATCTCATGATATCTTCTTTGTCTTGCGCTCCGCCTTTGACAGCCTGTCAAAGTCCCAAAAATAGGTCAAACATGACCAAGGATCCTCAAAACTTGGTCAAGGGCCAACAAGCAAATGCAAATTTATGGGTTAGTTTTAGGGGTTAGTGGGCTAATTAAGGCTTCTAAATAGGGATGTAACAGAAATTATAGTAGCAGTAATATGGCTCTTTTTTTTAGTGAAAGTTTCAAGAAGATGTGTTGAAAGTTTGTTTGGTCTCATTCATCCACAAGAGTGTAAAAATAAGTGCCTTTTAGGGCTTATGGAGTCAATAAAAGTAACAATATCACTTAGGAAATAAAATAATGATAATGCTTAGCTAAGGGAAGAAGTAAATGCAAGAGGTGTTGGAACTTCAAGGCCTCAAGCATTTTCCCCTTTTAAGGGAGGTTTTGCTATAGATTATGAACTTCTAGGCCCTAGCGTACCTTCCTTCCTTAGCTTTTTTTTGAAAGACAATTTATTTGGTGACAAGAATGAGATTACTAGAGAGATAGCACTTTAGGGCTCTAATAATCACTCTCAAGAAAATATATAATTGTCAATATCAAGCTAGTACAATAGTTATAGAGAGAAATAAGAATTTGGTGTTTATCCCCTAAGGTTTAAACAAGAAATTTCATAATCTTAGACATGAAACAAGTAAATTTTACCACAAACATCCCATGAATAAAAATGAAGATTTTCCACTTACTTCACCAAGAATAATCAATTCAATCCCTAGTTGAAGACCATTCCACCATAAAAAATTCCAAAATACACCACCACAAAGCTCTCCCAAGAAGTGTGCATTAGTTATTTCAGCCAATAACCCTTAAAGATGAAGAACATTTCAGAACAGCACTTATGTGTGATGATTTATGATCAAAATGAATGTTACTTTATGTCTATTTATACCAAAATTATGACCTTTAATTATTTTAGGTCAAAATATCAGGGTCGACCTCTCCAGTTTACTCAAAGATTACATGTTTACCACAATAAATTCAATTTTCATCTAATTAGGCTTCCAAAGGTGACGTCATGCCCTCCTAGGATGATGTTGGGCCGCAAGTGTGGGATGCTAGGAAAAGGAGATGAAATGTTGGGCCTCCAAAGGCCTAAAATTTTCCCACATGTGCCATTGGCCTCATGAATGCCTCCAAGGTAACAACCCTAGTTGACAATTGATGTCTAGGGCTGCAGAGGTGACATCCAAGGCCTCCCAAGGCCAACGTTTAGGTGGGAGGATCATGATACCTCAAGTCTAGGTCTTCCACAATTCCTCCAAAGGCAACATCCTTCCTTCATCTAGTGCAAGCCTTCAGTCTCTTCTTACCTCTAGCTAGGGTTTCAACATCCATCTATGGTATTTGATCCCCTATGAAGGTCTGAAATAATAATTCCCTCAAGTGTACCTGCCGACCAGGAAAGGTCCTACAAAAATAACAAGTACACCCTCTAGGGTTTCATAAGTCATAGTGATCATAGCATGTAAATCACATCCGATAATCAAATTACCCAAACATGTGCATCAAACCCCATTTAACCCCAAACAAGTGTTGAAAGACGTTATGCAATTTCACAACTTAGTTTTGGAGAGGGTCTTAGGGTGTCCTATTGGGCTAACATGTCTTAAGTTTGGGGTGTTTCCCAGGTGGGATCTATTCCAAGTCATGTGAGTGTATGAGGTGGCATAGGGTAAATATTTGGGTATCGGTTGCATGTGATAACAAGGAAATGTAGAGTCTTACCTATGGGTGCCTTTATGGAGGGCGTGCTGCACCTTGTCATGAATGCAATTGTTTCCTATCCCATTCATTTCCTTTTATTATTATCTTTGTTTCTTTTGATATTTTTCTCTTGTTCTTCAGGGAAATAGTTGAGGGCCACTGTCGTGGATTGATGACCAGAGGTAACAGTGTTATCCATAAACATTCCATGGAAATGAGAAGGCTAGCTCATGATGAGACCATCTTTTTGTCGGCTATGGCACAAAGAGCCACTACATTGGTTTGGTGACTAGACATGTGGTAATTTCATACCTCTACATGCCCATGGTTATAATAGGTCAGCTCGTGATGAGACCTCCTATCCTTCAACTAGTAAATTGGGTGTTTATGTTGTCTTGTGGGTCCCCTTTTCTTACTGAGAATATTTTTACTGATTTCTCAGGGATCCCTAGGAAAATCATCTCGAAGGTTTCAAAATTGGCTTTTAACTATTACCATCTAATTTTACCCTCTAGGCCTTTAGCCTCTTCTTCCAACAAGGTAAGGTACAACCCTTCCTAGTGTAGCCAATATCAATGCCCAAACAAGGATAATGGAGATGGAAGGTGTTAAGACCTATTTTTTCCTACATTGTTTTACTCCTTATTCATTCCTACTTGTTACTTCAAAGTTAGTATAAGTTATAGATCTTTAGCATTATTTTGTTAAAGGTTTGATAGCTTATCTTAACAAGTATTAAAACAGTGTTATTTTTGTGAGAAAGAGACAAAAGTAATCCTACACATGTTTAAATGATTAATTGGTCACATCACTTGGCTTCAAATCCTTTCATTTGAGCCATAAGTCATGTCAGCATCCATTCTTCATGATTATCTAAATTGTAGGCTTCCTTTTAAAAGTCTATTCATCCCAAGAAAGAAAAAGGGACAAATCTAGTCGAGCACTATAAGAACTTCCACATGTCAATGATCGTGATTGTTTCAAGTACCGTGGAGAATCATGGCAGTTGTGGATTGTACTGCAGATCTTATGTGTATGCAAAACAGTTAACAAGTACCATGTGTCAGATATAGCATGCAAATATGGGTGGTCTTTTATACACATCAGTTGTCAAGAGGGTTACATGAATATGGTTTTTCAAATAACATATTTTAAAAATGGCACATTGTTTGTTACCTATAGCAGCTCGTTGGATGGAATTAGAACTCATATAGCAGAAAAATTCTTGATTATCCTCATCACACAATAGACAGATCCGTGCTTTATAGCCAAGAGTCTAGTCTTCTAGTTGTAGTTGCACTTATGGGAAAGGGTGGACATGTGAACAAGAAAGAACTCGAAGGTCCTGAAGTCATGGAGGCTAACAAAGATACCCAAATCATTTTTTATCAGGTAGGGTGGTATCTTTTCTACACTAAGATTATGCTACAACTAGGGTGTTTTCTGAGAGATTCAATGGACAATGGGCCCGAGTTGGAAACTTAGCCATGAAATTTACTGAAGAATCTATAGTTGTTTCTTGCAACCTCCCCACTGATGGTGAAAGATGTTTTAAGAATAAATTGATCACAGGAGGAGACATTAATTAGTTTTTAAATCCTGAACACAAAGACCCTAATTGGGCCAAGGGCATCCCCAGGGATTAGATTTCTAATGAGTGGATGGAATCATTACTCATGCTTAAGATATTCATCACATGTGAGGGGCATTACTCTATTTCATTCCTATTCCACCTTCGATTTATGTTTCATCATGTTGGAATTAAAAGAATGAATTTACCTTATTACTTCTTGAGAGACCTCAACAAGATGGCTATGAGGGTTCGAGAAAACCCCAATATCCCTCCTCATGGAATTTTTCATCAAGGGTTCATTAAATTTCTTGTTAAGGATGAATTAGGGAGATTGCAGAAGACTTGGAATCATTTTTTAATACAATCAAGCTTCGGTAGGGAAGAATATCCTCCTGCTTCACAAACTCATGCAACTGTTGTTGAACCTGAACAAGAAACTCCATCTAACACCATTCTATCTACCACTGCGACAAGAGGTAAACAATAATCTTTCTTAAAGGCTCAAATCGAACCTGCAAAAGCTACAGTCATCCAGAAGGCAGAGACGGGGTCCTTTCACATATTAGGTGGAGGTAAGAACCCTTTCCCTTTTTCAAAAAAAACTTACTCAAAAAGGGCTAAGAGGTTAGCAGTATCTAGGGTTTTAGTAAAGATCACCAAATTGGAAAAACAACAGTAGAAATTGAAGACCCTGTACATATTGAATAACCTATTCCAGAGATCACTCCTAACATATCAAGTTCCTTTGAACATGATACCTCCAGGTACATAATTTTGGTGAGGAAACGAAGCACAAGGCCTCGAAACAAGTTCAGGATGAAGGATAAAGAGGCATCTAACCCTGCTCTCACAGATAAGACCATAATTAATGATGATAAGCCTATAAAGCCTACATAGAAGACACCTACTAATAAGAAAATATCTATATTCAAGATTGAGAAGAGTAATTCTAAAAAAGGAGGCTCAAGCATGGATAAAAAGACTCCTACAAGAACAAACAGAGCCTCTACCAGAAAACAGGGTAAGAGGAATGTGAATGGCTCAAATCCTAGGATGGGATATAAAGATGATAAGATTTGAAAAATGCTAACTAGATCTCAGTCTAAGAAAACTAGAAGAAATAGCCTATATTTATTAGCTGAAGTAGCTTCATCTATGCTTCATGTAAATTTGACAGTTTAAGAACCCTAAAAAACTGTGATAGAGGATGGATTATGAGATAACCCTTTTTGTTTCTCATTTATAAAAGTATCACCTTTCTTTTTGTGATGGTTAGCTGCAGCTTGGGATAAGAAAGGCTTTAAAAAGTGTGCAAATTCATTTTTGATAAGTCGCTACAGGAAGTTCTTGTAATCACATTCACAGTAAAAACATAGGCGCTATCAGAACACCTATAGCAGCCTATTTTGATAACAAATACCACCCATTTTCCTATTTTTACAAACAGAGGAAGGCTATAAACTATGTTGGCATCTAATGGATCACTTGGTAATACTATGCACCATTTGTGGATCTAAAACCTATATTGGGATGTATACATTAATAAATATCAGTCACTTGTTGTTGAGTTGTCAAAGGTTAGGATCAAATGGAGCATTGAAGATTGAATATATGTAGGATGGATAAAGAGAATGTTGTAGTGCTATCATCCAAATGGTGTACAGATCAAGCTAAGAATATGTTATTCTAGGATATTTTCTTGATCACATGAGATTTTTGTAAAACTGTTATTATTTTGTATATCGGCAGTGAAAGGTAGAAATTCATTTTGATTTTTTGTAGGGATTAGTTTTGAGTTGTCCTTGATAGTCAGGATCAACCTTAAGTAAATGTAACTAATTCAAAACACTATACATGAAATGATGTATAAGAAGAAAGGGTTGGATCCATGTTTTCCTAAAAGACTTTGTCTTATACAACTGTTTGGATCGACCTTATCTGTGTAAATATTTCAGTGGTTAATGAAGTCATTAGTTGGTGTGTATCATTCTCTTTTGTTTATCATTTCTAATTCTCCATCTTGAACACATTATTATTTTTAAATGATTATATGGTTGTATATATGTGCTAATAATATTTACCTATTTTTATAGTTCAATATTCACCACATGTATGTTTAAGATCCTTTAAATTTGGTTCAGGAAGGATTTTTGGGTTTAAGATTTATTCTTCTACTAGTTAATCACATTAAAGAACAGATTGCTCTTTTATGGTTACCAGTCTTGTTGCATATATTATTCTCTATCATATACCCTACTCTCACTTGACTCAACTAATGGTTTTGTTTACCTAATTTGTTGCACATAGATAAGAGGTATTGACAACTTATCCTTTAAGTCCCTTTTAAGTTTAAGAGTGTGATCCTCCCACCTCTTTAAAATTGTTTTTCTTTTAAACTTTTGAAATAAGATGTGCTAGGATTGACTCAATAACAGTCTTGAGTTGAATTCTAGCGCCAACAGAAGGAATAAATATGGAAAGTGGTAAGTATGGAAGGAATGGATGATGACTTTTCATAGATCCACCTAGTAGCAACCCGTCTTAAACGGAAATCAACTTACGAGGGAACCATGTCACCCTTCCAGGTATGAACGAGGAAAAGAGCATATTTTCCAAGAAAACGTCATGAAATGAAGAAGGATTCAATAGAACATGTTCAAGTGATTCAAATATTAGTGATATAGACCATGATACCCGGATCCATTACCTCATGGAGCAAGACTCATTGCTACTTTAGGACCAGGCTGGTGTGACAGATACTTTTGCACGTGATAAGTGGACTAAACTAAATAAAATAGTGGCCCTCTAGGGCCATGCTCAAGTCGTCTGGCTCTCAGTACTCCATGTATAGGGCCTATGGGCCTCGAGACATGATCTCCTAAGTTATCCCTAGGCTAGGGGATAACATCTGGCTCCAACTCGAGGACATGTGCTTATTGTAGAGCGCATGAGAACCTCAACATCTATGGTATGACCTTCTCTTGCTAAATATCAACAAAACGTATTAGTCATCCCTAGGGTGGTGATATCACCCCTCATCAATATATGATAAAATAAAAGCATCTCTAGTCTAACATATGATTATGGGCATACATAATCATAGAAGCATCTCTATTAGTGGAAAATAAAACACAATAAAATAATGGAGAGGTAGGACTCTCTTTGACCAATATGGGCAACCTGTCAGCCCAATTAATTAATAAGGAGGTGGGAATCTCCTTGATCCACATGGGAAATCTATTAGCTTTATAGCTTTATGACTTTTTCATCCAAATTTAGACCATATACCCCCTAAAATTAGGATCAATTGTATTGGTGAATGTGGATGAGCTAGTACTCATTAACGATGTATGGAATATATGGAATTCAAAAAATGCCCTTGTTTGGGGGATTTTTATGGACGAAAACAATTGTAAAATATGATCTGGTGTTAGGGGGATGACCAAATATTAGGTAAACTGTGTTGAATGAGTGAGACTGCAAGGAGATGTAATATAGGTAAAAATATGGGGTATGGATGTCTATAATGGTCAGGAATTTGGCCATGGTACGAATATCTTGCAGAGGTGGAGATGAAAATTAAATTCCCCAACCAAGGGAAACATGGGTTGTTGTGTGCCAAGGAAAAACATCGTCGACTATGATGACAAAAATATATTGTACCTACTGAAATTTGAAATGTGATCTATACAATTCCCAAATGAATAAGAATGATTGAGTTGAAAGTACATGTACAGAAAGAGGTTCCCCAGTGAAGTACGATTGGGCCTTCTTGGGGCGCAAGTATTTTGGATGTAATTGATGAAGGGTGTGGGGCCCATGGGTGGGTTTTTCTACCAGGTAGATGAATGGAGGATGAACTTCCAAATGAGAAATTAATGTTGAATGATATGGAGGGTTAATGATAATGTAGAGGTGTGTTTAATGTAACCAATAACATGATGTGGGAGTCCATAATGGGGTGGTTAGCATGATGATGTGGAAGAAGTATGAGGTTCTTACTCTAGGGTGTAACACTGCCAGGACTCTTGATCCTAATGGATAGAAAAACATGTGTGAAAATATGTCAAGGGGTAAATATATGTGGGACAACTCATGGAGGTGAGAATGCTACCAGCTGAGAGTACCAAAATGCAATGGAGGTGATGGTACCATAGATTTGGGTGTGGGGATCCTAAGGATAAATGTCAAAGGGTGCAACTGGAATATGTGGTTGTTTGCAAAGGGAATGAGTGCATTCCATCTTTGAACATATACCTAAATGGGCCATAGGGTGGACAATACTGAATGGGTTGTATATTTTCAGACCAAGTACCTACACACACAAACATCAAATACATGAAGTGAAAAATATATGATGATAAAGAAGATATGAAAATTATTTTATAGAAATGATAATGAGTAAGTGTACCTGAGCTTTTGATATTGGTGGGAAAAATGGTCCCTTGATGAAAATTTTGGGTTCCCTTGGAAGGAGTCTAAGGAAAAATGAGTTCCTAGAAGAGGTAATCCCTAAAGGAGGGTAGGGTATGATGAGTTCCTAGAAAAAGGAACTCCCTAAGGGAGGCCAAGGAACCATGTGCTTGTAAAAAAGAAACTCCTTAAAGGAGGTTGCGGAACAATGAGTTCCTGGAAAAAGGAACTCCCTAAAGGAGGCCAAGGATCCATGGGCTATGTTATCACATGAAGTTGTTGAGGGTCACATGTAGTTATTGTTAATACCTAAGTCTACACCCCTACCCCGTATCTCTCTTTTCTGCATACCTTCCTAGAAATTTTTCCTCTCCTGGTTTATAAAGTCGGTTTCCCTTTTGTTCAATGATGTGGTTTTCCTTAGTGTCTTTCTTGACTGATTCTTTGCACAATTGTTTTCTTTTTTTCTTGAAGGATAAACACATATTGTGATTTGGTTTGAATTTTTGGTCATCTTGTTTTCCATTGAGTGAGCCCACAACAAGTCATCCAAGTCCTTTTTTCGCATAGGAAACAACCATGAGAACAAAATGCAACATTCAGAGCAGTCCATTTCGGGAATGAAATAAAAGCAAACAGACATGTTCAATTTCCAATGACGGAGATCCCATGTACAGATCAAATTAGCGGCTCTCATGCATTCAGAGTTTCAAAGTCATGCAAGTCTTAATGACCAAACAAAATCCCCAAAGTGCCAAAGTTTTGAGGCATGCAACACTCATCCACTGAGGAAACTTGGAATTCATTTAATACCACCACGTCACTCTGGGCCCATACTACTCCAGCAGTTATACAAACTCTACATGCAGAAACTCCTGAACCCCAAAGTGTCGAAGACACATGACACCCATTAGTTGAGACACATGGCACACTCATCAGTCATGAGACGTGACACTCATTATGGGTCATTTGGTTGCACCATTCACCCTTTTCCACATGACACATGTCACCCATATTTCCATGACACATCATCACAATGTCATCAAGACACCACGTCAAATTCGAGAGATCATCCTCCAAGAGGTATTCTTGTCCAGGATCCAAAGCTCATGAACGCCAAAATTGGCACCATCACTAAACATGGCTAAAAGGATTCTGGAGTTGGAGGACGGATAAAATTTAGCAGCGACGATAAAATAACAGGGTTACCTAGATCATAGATTGTAACAAGATTGACAGCCACACTTCATTTCCAAGATGGAACATGATCGAACGTTAAAATACTAGAGTGGTCTCACAATTGAAACCATGGTATAGCTAGAGAGGTCTGTGGCAGTTGGTGGTGGATTGCAGGATTCAGAGTGGTGTGGATCCAAACCTCCCTTGACAACTTTCGCAATCATGTTCTTATATAGGGTCCAATCTGAGAGTAGTGCATGGCAACAAAACTAGGCGTTAATCTGAATCATCAAAGGAAAGTCACAAGGAGAAGTAGAACGATAACAAACTGGGACCATTCTATCACTAGAGAAAAGAGTGAGGAAGCTATGGAGAGGGTTCATTATGGAAAAATGACCCAGATCTCTCCTTGTTGAATTAATATGCCTCATCCTGATCCCAAGGAGAAATCAGTTAATGAAATAAAGACTGGTGGTAAGCCTCATCAAGATCCTAAGGAGAAATCAGTTAATGAAAGAAGAACTGGTGTTTGAACAATCGAATCCCCCCTTAAATGGAAGCATGGAGGGTCTGGCCGAGGAGACAGAACACTGTCAACCCGAAGTACCACAAAGGGAAGTTTTTCCTACATGCCCAGACTGAACCGATTTTCCTTCTGACAAAAGGAACAAGACAGGTGGAGAACCCTCCAAAAGAGGAATAAAATCCGTGCAAAAATAATACACATGAGGATAGACAAGAGAAGACACACGACACTGGGGAAGATGCACCCAAGAAGCAAGACATGTCATTTATTTTTTGTTGGAGTGGTTGCCAACAAGCTCCTTGATTTTAGCAGTTTGTTAGATCTGTTGGTAAAAATGTTAGACATATAGATTTTGTGGATAATCCTAGGATAGGAAGGTCATATTGCACTCCTAGTCGTTGTCTACTATTTTGATTATAAATACATCAGAAGAATGATATGAGAGGATTGGATGGTTGAGCGGAGCTCCCCTTTTGTAATATTTTGATTAAACATAGTTGTTCTCTGGTTATGTATGAGATTTGAGACATTTTCATTAATAGAAGTCAGTTTCCTTTCATCATCTTGTTTCTTCTTATCCTGAAATGATCATGATTGGATGATCCATATGAGATGTTGTGGTTGTGTTATAATGGAGGTTTGATTATAATGCTTCTATGAATGTTTTTCAGTGTTCTAAACTTTAAGTTCAAGAAGTTCTTGTGACTGATTTTTTCTTCTCCTAGATGCTTGAAGGCTTGAGGCTTATAGCAGACCTATCCACCTTCCTCGGTAAGTATTCCTTCTATTTACCTTTATCCTTAAAACATTGACTGAAGTTAATCAAAACCTCATTTTCTTATGCATGCTAGCCCATATTTCTATGTTAAACATTCTTATGTTGAGCTTTGTCCATTTGACCTTTAATCATTAATTTATACTTACAAACATTTTGATGTGTACTGGGCTTATCCTCTTGCAATCTGGGGGTGATTCTCAATGATAACATTCTTGGCACCGCTACCATGAAATGGATTGAAGACATTTCCCTGGGATTGAATGACAAAGCAATATTGATTCTAAAGGTGCATTAGAAATCAGTACATTGAAGATTGCAGCTTGCACCTGGTGACTCCATTGTTTCAATTGTGGCTCCCAAAGGAAGACACAGGAGGTATACTCCACATCTACCTCTAGCAACACCTGAAGCTGACCCAAAGAGGATTATCAAGAAAGGAAAGACTTCTCAAGAAGGATTTTCATCTGTTGTACCAGGTACTTTTGGTCATTTACATGATTCTACTTTTAAAACGCCAGTAGCTATATCTAATTCTCCTCTTTTACCCTCTGCTGAAGTTTCTAGAAGTTTGGATTTTGAAAATTTTCTTGTTCAATACTCTTCTTTTAGCCCCAAATTGAAACAATAAAGTTTTAAAACACTTTCCTCTCTTGATATTGTAAAGTGGTTTACACTAGAGATATTAGAAGATTTTACTTCTTTAGGCCTTCCTACTCCTCCTCCTATAAAATTTGTTGTGACTAAAGAGGAGGAAGCCTCTTTTCCCTTGGACCCTATACCATCTTCCTCAAAGAATCAACCTCTTCCTCTGAAAATTGAAACTTCTCCATCCAAGCTTCCTCTTTCTCCAAAGTTCTAAGATATAGTTGTACCTATCAAAACTCCATCTCCCCCTTGTTCGCCTATAGTTCACAACCCAATGGCAGGTGTTAACCTTCCTAGAAATATGATGGATGCGATAGTGGCTTCTAGGTATGCCCCTCTTATTTTACCTCAACCTATGAATTCTCTCCCAGTTGGAGACTACCTTAAGTACATGCCAAAATTCACAGGGGAGGAAGACATAACTACAGAAGAACACCTTGCAGCTTTTTATAGTTATGCATATAATATTAATATTGAGAATGAGGATGTATGGATGAGGGTGTTTGTACAGAGCCTTGATGGTGAGGCTAGAAAATGGTTTAGGGGTTTCAGTCCTGGATCTATTGTTGGAATTGAAGCTTTGGATGATGATTTCCTGAGGCATTGGGGGGATACAAAGGATTTCCTTTATTATATTACAGAATTTGGGTCACTTAAGAGGAAGGAGAGGGAATTTGTTTTAGACTTCTAAAAAATATTTAATAAAATGTAAAAAAATGTTCCCACTGAAATAAATCCTACAAAAACCTCTGTGAATATTACCTATGCCAATGATTTTGACCCTACGTTCTGCCTCCTATTGAGAGAAAGAAGATCTACCTCTCTAGATCACATGAAATATGAAGCTTTGGAAGTAGAATAAAACATATTGGCAACTGAAAAAATTAGGGGAAAATATGATAGAGATAGAAGGAAAGGTAGGGTTGAAGCTTAAACCTATGAATCCTCTATTGTCCACACTCAAGTTGATTAACTTACAAAATTGGTAAAATCACTTTCTGCTAAAATGGAGAAGTTGAAACTCGAAGGAAAACAAAACTATAGGAACACACATAATATTGATAATAGAGGTAATTTCAGAAGACTGAATAATTCCCCTCAGGTCCTCCAAAGAGATCAAAGAAATAGGGATAGATATGATAAAAAAATCCAAGCCTCTCTCCAAAACAACCTTTTTTCTGATGAAGAAGGAGAGGATGAAGAAACTAATCCTAAAATCCATTGTCTTGGTGACACCTCTTAATCTCCCCATTTAACCCAATCTGCATATGAAGAGTCTCTCATGGACATCTAGCTAAATGAATTGAGTAAAGGGGAGAAAACCAATGAGAATCCAAATAAATACAATCTAAGATCAAAAAATAAAGAGGGGAAGACTAACACTTCTGATCATCCCACTAAAACAGAAAATTTTGCTAAGGTCGTGGCAGCTAGCAACAAAGAAAAATATGCACAAAATCCCCAGTCATTGGCTAAGATCCCTACCCCAGAATTTGAGATTCTGAAATCTCCATCATCATTATATTTGAGAATGAGATTCAAAAAATGAAAATCCCTGTACCTTTTTTCGAGCTATTTGAGAATGAGTAATTCAAAAGGTATCTTTCCAAAATGTTGTTGTCTGAACCTTCATCTAATTCCACAGATTCAGTCACCCTTCAAGATGGAAAATCAACAGTCATCCTGGGACCTTTGGTAGAATATAGGGATGAATCTTCCCCTCCTTTCTACACATCATTAAACATTCATGATAAAGTGATACACAACTACTTGATGGACTCAGGGGAATCTCATAACCTCATGCCTAAAATTGTCATGGATGAGCTTGGGTTGGAAATTAAAAAAACCTACCATGACCTATACTCATTTGATTCCAGGAAGGTGAAGTGTCTTGGGGTTATTAAAGGCCCGGTTGTTACCCTATTCCAATTGCAAATGAAAAGTATGGTCATGGATATTGTGGTGGCTGATGTCCCCCCTAATTTTTGGATGCTCTTGTCAAGATCTTGGATCAAAAGACTAGGGGGAACTTTGCATATGGACCTTTCATATTCCACCATTCCTATGTTTGGGGGGGAACATAGAAGGATTTATAGGGAGGCACAACTAGCTTACATCATCAGTGATGAAGCAAATCCTACCAACCACCCTATATTTGCAGTTGATACTGATTTACGATCTAGTATATTATAACTTAGTGATGCTCCTCAACCACCAATTGAAATCAGAAAACAACCTCTTACCTCTTGTGAATATCCTCCTTATAATACCTCTCTTTGGAAGATGTATTTGGATGGAGCCTCTTCTAGGGAGGGTGTTGGTGTTGGGGTAGTCTATATTTCCCTTGCCTAAGAGACCATGTCTTTGTCTTACAAACTTGAATTTGAAACTACAAACAATGTTGCAAAATATGAGGCTCTTGTTTTGGGTTTGAGAGTTGCTAAATACATGAAGATTGAAGAGCTAGTAGTGTTTGGAGATGTTGACTTAAATATTCATTAAGTCAAAAATATGTATCAAGATAAACACCCTAGGTTAAGGACTTACATAAATGAAGTTTGATATATTATTGATAGTTTCTTCTTAGATTTTAATATCTCATTTTTTTCCAAGAGAGGAGAACACTATGTAAAATTCCTTGGTTGTTTCAACAAGTAATTTTAGAGTCCCTTTGCCCCCTAAACTCAAATATGATGTGGAAGTAAATTATAGACCCTCTATACCTGACAATGTCAAACATTAGAAGGTTTTTGAGGATGATATTGAGATAAAAAATATTTCTTGAGACAGTGGATGAGTTTTTCTCCTTACATATTGATCAAGATCATGATACTCAAATAAACCCTCATGTTGATATTTTTCTGAATAAAATTGTTGACCATCATATTGTTTAGTTGCCTAGTAACCATATTCCAAAAGGACTAGTCCCTTTGGAGAGATTGTTTGACATAAATGATGTGGATGTAAAGGTTAAAGGTTCAAATGAAAATGTTGGTGTGACTGAATACAATTTAGGTACAAAGGAGAATCCAAAGTATGTTCAATTGTCTAGCAACTTGTCAAAGGATCAAAGGGTTGAGTATGTTAATCATTTAAAGGAGTTTAATGATGTGTTTTCCTGGAAATATCAAGATTTAAGAACATTTGACACAAACATCATTGAACATAATATCCCTTTGAAAGAGGAGAACAATCCTTTTAGGCAGAAACTTAGACAGATAAATCCCATGTTGTTTACTATTATGGAAAAAGAAGTGAAGAAGTTGTTGGATTCCAAGATCATCATTCCTTTGAGGTACTAAGAATGGGTGGCTAACTTGGTGCATGTAAGGAATAAAAATGGGGAAATCAGATTATTTGTTGATTTCAGGAATTTGAATAGAAGCTCCAAGAAAGATAATTACCCCTTGCCAAAGATGGAGCACATTTTGCAGAGAGTGACTAGTTCATTTAGGATGTCTATGATTTATGGCTTCTCTAGCTACAATAAGATCTTTGTCTTGCCTGAATATAGAGAGAAGACAACCTTCACTACTCCTTGGGGCACATTCATGTATGCTAAAATTCCCTTTTGATTTATGAATTCATGAGTAACCTTTCAACGAGCCATGGACATTACCTTTATTGGGGAGAAGGAAAAATTTGTAGTCATCCATCTAGATGACATTACAGTGTTCTCAAAATATGATAAAGAGCATTATCATCATTTGAAAAGGGTCTTCCTGAAGTGCAGAAAGTTTGGTCTCTCTCTCAATCCCAAGAAGTATTTTTTTTCTATGAAGGAAGGTAATTTATTGGGGAACATTGTATCAACAGAAGGGGTAATAATTGATATAAGCATAATAGAGGCCATCCAGACCTTATCTTTTCCTAGATCCAAGAAAGAAGTTCAGTCTTTCTTGGGTAAAATCAATTTTCTAAGAAGGTTCATATCTAACTTTGTTGAATTAGTGAAGTACATTACAACCATTCTTAGGAAAGGAAATGAGGTGAAATGGACTATTGAGGCTCAAGAATATTTTGATCAAATCAAAAAGGCCTTGACTGAAGTGCCTCTGCTCATCATCCCTGACTATTCCAAGAAGGTTTTGATATTTTCCTTCACCTCATTTGATACATTGGTTGTTGTTTTTCTACAGAAAAATACAGAGGGGTTAGAGTAGCCTATTTCTTTTTTTAGTAGAGCATTGAGGGATGTAGAAATGAGATATGATATCATGGAAAAGAAGGCTTATACTTTGGTCAAAGCTCTCAAGGCTTTCAAAATATATGTTCTGCATTCAAAGATTTTTTCATATGTCCCTTCAGCCTTAGTGAAAGAGATACTTATCCAGCCTGACATAGATGGGAAGAGGAGAAAATGGATTACTAAAATTCTAGAATTTGACCTTGAAATGAAGCCCACTATATTAGTGAAAGGCCAAGGTTTAGCTAGGTTGTTGTCTGAATCAAATTTCAAAGCTTTAGGGGTTAATTTCATGAACATAAAATGATAAAATCAGCAAGCTAAGTTTGTTGATAAAATCTCTCATGTCTTCCCAAGTTTGGCAGATTGCACTTGGTATAAAGACATCATATACTTTCTGCAGAAGTTGCAGCCTCGTGATGGTTTGGACAAGAACAAGGTGAGATATTTGAATCTTAAAGAAATCAGATATTGTCTCATTGATCATGTCTTATATTGGAAATATCCTCTAGGATTTATTTTGAGATGTCTAGATCCATAGGAGGCCCAAAAGGCCATAACTAAATTTCATGACAGCTTATGTGGGGGCCATCATTTTTGGAGAACCATGGCCTATAATATCCTCAGAGCTGGGTATTTTTGGCCTAGCCTTTTCACTGATGTTTGTGCAAATATTAGAGCTTGTTTCAAATGCCAAAAGTTTTCAGGAAAGCAGCAGCTCAAATATTTGCCTTTGAAGTCTGTGGTGGTTTCTGGACCTTTTCAACAGTGGGATCTTGACTTCAGGGGAAATCCATCTAGTTTCAAGTGGTCAGCATAGGTGGATTTTTACTTCCACTGATTACTTCACCAAGTGGATAGAAGCCATTCCTACAAGGAATGCCTCCCACAACATAATCATTAGTTTTCTTAAGGATATCATGTCAATATTTGGTTGTCCAGGAAAGATTATTACTGACAATGTTGCCTCCTTCAAAGATGAACCATTGATCAAGTTCTGTGAACAGTATGGTATTACATTAGTCGATTCTACTCCTTAATACCCCCAAGGAAATGGTTTGGTAGAGTCCTCTAACAAGATCCTCATAAAGATCATCAAGAAATTTTTAAAAGACAATAAGAAAGAATGGGACTCAAAGCTAAAATTTTCATTATGGCCTGATAGAGTTACAAAAAAGAGGTCACTTGGTGTTTTCCCTTTTCAGCTTGTATATGGGGTTGAGGCTATCTTTCCTACTCATCTTGCCTTGCCTGTGGAAAAAATACTCTAGGACTACCAAGGAGAACTTGATGATATGGTCAGTAGGATACAAAAGTTGGTAGAGGTGCAGCAGACTAGGGAGCAACTACTTGACAAAGCACGGGACCATTAGCAGAAGATCAAGCAAGCCTTTGACAAGAAGGTAAGAAAAAACAAATTCCAGCTAGGATATCTAGTGCTCAAGTGCGATGCACCCAAGCAAGACAAAGGAAAACATGGTAAATTTGAAGCCTTGTGGATTGGTCCTTTCAATATTTCTTAGGTATTTTCAAATAACACTTATAAATTGCAGAACTTGGAGGATTATGAATTTTTTGGTGGCCCCGTCAATGGGAACTTTCTGAAAAAATATTTTTCTTAAGCCATGATTGGCTTTCCATTCATTGTAAATATCACTTTTTCTTTTTATTTATGTTTGAATAAGTGACCCCATAGCCCTAGGATAAGACATTGAAGTTGCTTGTTCTTGGTAGCTCACAGGGAGCATGGCATTCCTTGTAGAGCCATTGTTATAACATGAAGTTGTTAAGGGTCACATGTAGTTGTTGTTATGACATAAGTCTTCACCCCTGCCCTGTCTCTCTCTTTTCCTCATACCTTCCTAGAATTTTTTCCTCTTCTGGTTGATAAAGTTGGTTCCCTTTCATTCAATGACATGGTTTTCCATAGTGTCTTTCTTGACTGATTCTTTGCACAAAGTTTTTCTATTTTTATTGAAATATAAACACATATCATGATTTGTTCAAATTGTTGGTCATATTGTTTTGCATTGAAAGAGCTCACAGCAGGTCATCCAAGTCCTTTGTTTGCACAGGAAACAACCATGAGCACAAAATGAAACATTCAGAGCAGTCCATTTCGGGCTTGAAATACAATAAAACAAATAGGTTCAATTTCCAACAGTGGATATCCCATGTACAATTCAGATTAGTAGCTCTAGTGCATTCGGAGTTTCAAAGTCACGCAAGTCTTAGCAACCAAATAGAAGCCCCGAAGTGCCAAAGTGTTGAGGTATGTGGCACTCATCCTTCGAGGACACATGGCATTCATTTCATACCACCACGTGACTCTGGGCCCTACTACTCCAGGAGTTATACAAACTCTACATGTAGAAAATCTCAAACCCTAAAGTGTCGAAGACACTTGGCACCCATCAATTGATACACGTGGCACACTCATTAGTCATGACACATGGCACTCATTCCAAGTCATTTGGTTCCATAATTCACCCTTTTCCACATGAAACATGTCACCCTTCTTTCCACGACACATCAACACAATGATGTTAGGCCACCACGTCAGATTCAGGAGATCGTCCTCCGGGCAGTATTCTTGTTCAGCATCCAAATCTCCCGAACACCAAAATTGGCACCATCTCTAAACATGGTTAAAATTATTCTAGAGTTGGCGGACAGATAAAATTTAGTAGGGGAACTAAAATAGAAGGGTTACCCAGATCGCAGATTGCAACAAGATTGACGGCCACACTTCATTGCGGAGACGGAACATGCTCGAACGTTAAAATCCTAGTGTGGTCCTACAATCAAAACCATGGCATGGATAGAGATGTACGTGGAAGTTGGTGGTGGATTTAGGGAGTCAAATCGGTGTGGATCCAAAACATTCTTGACAACTTCCGCAATCACATCCTTATATAGGGTCCAATCTGAGAGCAACGCATGGCAACAAAACTAGGCATTAAGCCAAATCATCAAAGGAAAGTCACAAAGAGAAGCAAAATGACCCAAATCTCTTCTTGCTGAAATAATAAGCCTCATCCTAATCCCAAGGAGAAATAAGTTAATGAAAGAAGGAATTGTGATTGAACAATCGACTCCCCCCTTAAATGGAAGCATGGAGGGTCTAGCCGAGGAGACATAAAACTGTCAATTTGAAGTAGCACAGAGGGCAGTTTTTCCTGCAGGCCCAGACTGACCTGACTTTCCTTCTAATAGAAGGAACAAGAAAGGTGGAGAACCTTCCAGAAGAGGGATAAAGGGAATGAAAAAATAATACATGTGAGGAAAGACAAGAGAAGAGACATGTCACTAGGAAAGATGTGCCCAAACAGCAATACATGTCATTCATTTTTTGTTGGAGTGGTTGCCAATAGGCTCCTTGATTTTATCTATTTGTTAGATTTGTTGGTACAGATGTTACACTTATATCTTTTTGTGGATAATCCTAGGATAGGAAGGTCATATCGCACTCCTATTTGTTGTCTACTATTTTGATTATAAATATATCAAATGAATGATATGAGAGGGTCAGATGGTTGAGCATAGCTCCCCTTTTGTAATATTTTGATTAAACATAGTTGTTCTCTGGTTATGTATGACATTTGAGACATTTTCATTAATAGAAGTCAGTTTCCTTTCATCATCTTATTTCTTCTTATCCTAGAATTCTCATGATTGGATGATCCATATGATATGTTGTGGTTGTGTTATAATGGAGGTTTGATTATAATGTTGCTATGAATGTTTTTTAGTGTTCTAAACTTTAAGTTCAAGAAGTTCTTGTGACTGATTTTTTATTCTCCTAGTTGCTTGAAGGCTTGATTCTTATAGAAGACCTATCCACCTTCCTCACTAAGTCTTCCTTATATTCACCTTTATCCTTAAAACACTGATTGAATTTAATCAAAACCTCATTTTCTTATGCATGCTAGCCCATATTTTTGTGTTAAACATTATTATGTTGAGCTTTTTCCATTTGACCTTTAATCATTAATTTATACTTAAAAAACAATTGATGGGTACTGGGCTTATCCTCTTGCAATATGAGGGTGATTCTTAGTGCTAACAGGTTCCCAAACAAGGCCCTCCCTAATGGAGGCCAAGGGATGATGGGGTCCTGAAAAAGTAATTCCTTGAAGGAGTCCATGGAACAATGAGTTCTTGGACAAGGTGCTCCCTGAAGGAGGCCAGAGAACCATGGGTTCCCAAAAATGGCACTCCCTAAGGGAGGCTATGGAACAATGGGTTCTTGAGAAAGGCACTCCCTAAAGAAGGCCAGGGAACCATGGGTTCCTAAAAAAGGCACTCCCTAAGTGAGGCCATGAGACAATGGGTTCCTGAGAAAGGAAATCCATGAAGGAGGCTGGCGAACCATGAGTTCACAGAAAAGGAACTCCCTCAAGGAGGTTGGGGAACCATGGGTTCCTGAAAAAGGAACTCCCTAAAGGAGGCCACAAAACAATGGGTTCCTGAGAAAGGCACTCCTTGAAGGAGGTCAAGGAACCATGGGTTCCCAAAAAAGGCACTCCCTAAGGGAGGCCACGAAACAATGGGTTCTTGAGAAAGGCACTCCCTGAAGGAGGTCAGAGAACCATGGGTTCCCAAAAAAATCACTCCCTAAGGGAGGCCATGAAAAAATGGATTCCTGAGAAAGGAACTCCCTGAAGGAGGCCAAGGAACCATGGATTCCTAAAAAAGGCACTCCCTAAGGGAGACAATGAACAATGGGTTCCTAAAAAAGGCACTCCTTGAAGGAAGCCATGAAACAATGAGTTCCTAGAAAAGGCACTCTCTGAAGGAGTCCATGTTTCTCAATGGGGGGAACTAAAAATGACCAAGGATAAGGGTGCCTTTTTACAAGAAGTAATGAAACTATCTTGGTGTATCATTCCTATTAGGCCATGTGGTTTGTAATCACATGATTCCTAGGGGAATTGGACACAAGGTGGTGCTATAATGGTTCCCATGAAGTGTATATCGTGAGATGGTGTTGTTTCGAGAGATAGGTATTATGGGACCAAGGTGGGAAGTGGTATTTCCCCCTACATTATGATATGAGGGATGGAGGAACGGTTGTTTCCAAATACACAATATTTTGGACCAAAGGTAAAATAACCAGAAGTTTAAAGTTGGACATCCATAAATGATGATCTGAAACAGTGTATCTGATCCATTATTTTGTGTAATATCTATTGGGAGGGTTGTTACTTTAAATTGTGTGGAAACATCTCCTATATTGGCATGATTGGTCATCATGGAACTGGAGTCCTTGATATCCCTATCAGTGTTAATATATGATCTTATTTGAGAGTGATTAATGACCTTATCAATAGAGACAATATTAAAGGGTGCACCAATTGAATTGTTAGGACTCTGCCAATAGTGGATAGGAGAACCTAGATGGGGGTTATCACTAGAATCACTGAAAGAAGTAGTGGACTCAAATAAGTATTCATATTTTGGGAAGATTGTAGTTGAGAGTTCATGGTTTCTTTTGGGTTTATGGGAAGAAACATGCATGGATTACCCCAAGGATGAATGAATCCACCCATCCTCAAAGAAAAAGTGGTGAGGAGGGGGTTCTAGATGCATGGGATCATTTTTAGGGGGCATGGATGTTACTTGACTAGTGGTGGTGGACACATAGTGCATGGACTCAATGTGAGCAACATGATGTGAGATGTTATTATGATAATCCTATGGAGGGGATTAGTGTAGGAGATTTTATCGATTATGATGATGCATCCCTCAAGTGGGAATATCATGACTTGAAAGAGTGAAGACACTACAACACTCATGGCATATATGAAATCACGGCCCAAGAGAATATTGTAATCCACCGGACCATCCATTAAAATAACATTGATCAAAACCCTCTTACCACCTAACTCAATGGGGAGATTAGGTAATATACC
Source organism: Picea engelmannii (assembly GCA_009831015.1). Taxonomy (NCBI): domain Eukaryota; kingdom Viridiplantae; phylum Streptophyta; class Pinopsida; order Pinales; family Pinaceae; genus Picea; species Picea engelmannii. The sequence continues at coordinate 82,316 of ML799438.1, read as the reverse complement.
TAAGGGGGAACAGAGTCTACCATCAAAGTCTCTTAACTCAGTCTTCAATCGGATAAGAGTAGGGGAGCATAGTTGTTTCCAAGATGATGAAGACATAATGCATGAGGATGCCCCATCATTTATAATACATCGATAAATTGTAAAGGTGTTAACGATGATCTATATTTTAAACAAGGTAGAATATGGTAATCGTGCTTCGATAAGTTGATCCCAATCAAAGGTGATGGCCCGTGATGGGTGTGGGTATAAACATCCATTTTCCTCACAAGGATAGGGTCTAGTAGACATTGTGGTAGTATAGGTGGAAGGGGTTCCCCCAAGTCTACATGAATAAGAATTAGTCATGAGGTATATTGGGTGTGAGGGGGGATTACCCATGTGAAGGGTAACAAATGATGTCAAGGTGCATGGAAAATTACCTGACGAAGTAATGGGTGCATGTTAGGGGAGGGGTCATGTTGAATTAGTGTAAGGAGAACTACTAAGTTTATTGTGTGGTGTGCGCTCCAAACACACTGCTTGTACTAGCTTTGGATTGAGTTCAGGGCATTGATGTAAGTTTTTATACCTGTGAAGTAAATCAACGCATACATATTCTTAAGAAAAACAGGAATTATTCAATGGCTCATACACACAGTACATAAAGATTTATGTTGGAAAACCTTAACCGAGAGAAAATCAGCCTTCCTTGGTGTCTTACCTTTCAACTCTTCATTGTATTAATTTCACCATTAACAATACAATATATACAATATTTTAGGTATTCTGTAGCCACCAAAACCCTAATCTATTAATTTGGGATTAATTTAGAAAACCGCTAAAAATAGAAAAATCCACTAAAATAGAAAAAAACACCCAAAACAAAATTTGGGGCACTGCCTTGAACACTTCTCGTGTCCAGGAGGGGCAATATTGGCCCCCCGAGGGCCCCTGAGAAAGTTACCAATGCACATGACACAAAGGTAGAAGGAATTTAGGATCATTAGATGCAGTTGTTGAATCTGACGTGCCCACACACATAGATGCAAAGAATATAAGACATAGCCAACATTCTCCCACTTGTTGTTTTCTTTGCATACAAGGGTTCACAGGATTACATAGTCAACAATATAGGGAAGCAATGCCCATTTTTACTCTACACCAGGATAACTTCTCTGTGCTCAAATAATTTTTCAATGAATCTGCAACATTCTTCAAAGTGTCAACTTTTTCCAGCATTACCTTCTTTTCTTCAACCATGTCTCTCACAAATTGATACTAAACATCAATATGATTTGTCTTCGAATGATAAGCAGGGTTATTTTCTAGGAATATTTCACTATGACTGTCAAAATCCAATATATCTTCTTGTTGTACTAACCCAATACCTGAAAACAATCTTTGTAACCATATTGCTTCCTTTCTTGCATGAGTGGCTACCATGTATTCAACTTCTGTAGTTGAGAGTGCCACTACATCCTATGTTTTTCTCATTCAATTGATTTCTCCTCCAAATAGGTTAAACAAATACTCACTTGTAGATCTTTTGTGATCTAGATCTCCAACCCAATCTACATCAACAAACCCATGTATTTCCAACACTCTATCCAATCCTGGTCTTCCTTGGTAGCACAATCTATAACTGGTAGTGCCACGCCAATACCTGAAGACCCTCTTTATTGTTGTCCAATTATCCTTCCCTAGTTTTGAAATATACTTGCTCAAAACTCCCACTACATGTGCAATGTCCAGTCTAGTACAGACCATTGCATACATAAAACTGCCAATTGCACTGGCATACAGAACATGGGACATGTGCACTTCTTCTTCCTATGTCTTGGGACACTGATTAGCATATAAATTTACACCTATAGGAATAGGAACCTTGACCAGTTTAGTTACATGCATATTAAGCCTATTCAATATCGTCTCAACATATTTTCTCTGATTCAACCAAAGTTTCATGTTTGCACGATCTCTTTTAATCTCCATTCCCATAATGAAGTTAGCAACATAGATATCCTTCATGTCAAATTTGGAGGATAGTTGCGATTTCACCTCCTTGATAACATCCATGTTATTTCCTACCAACAAAATGTCATCAACATACAACACTACATAAATGAAGTGATTACCAAACTTCTTGGAATATACATAGTGATCAAACCTGCTTCTCACAAATCCCAATCCAAGGATGTATGTGTCAAACTTTTGGTACCACATCCTAGGTGATTGCTTCAAACCATATAGTGACTTATTTAGCTTACAGAAAAACTCTTTCTTTCCCTTCACTACAAAGCCTTCTGGCTACTTCATGTAGATTTCTTCTTCCAGATCCCCATGTAGGAATGTTGTCTTCACATCCATATGTTCCACTTCAAGATCAAAAGAAACAACAATAGATAAAATAAATCTAATAGAAGTTAACCTGGAAACAAGAGAAAAAAACTTACCAAAGTCAATTCCCTCTACCTGGGAATAACCTTTTGCTAATAACCGAGATTTCTATTTCTCCACTTTTCCTTCTGCATTAAACTTCTTCTTAAACAAGTATTTTCTACCAACAAATTTTCTTCTAGCTGGAAACTCAACTAGATCCCATGCCTCATTATTATCCAAGGAATCTATTTCTTCAACCATGGCCTTCTTCCAGAGTTTACTATCCTATGAATTCACTTCTTCCTTGATAGTTTTGGGATCATCATCAGTAATAGATAAAGAAAAATTAGAATTAAAATTAGGTGGACTATACCTTTTTGGTTTCCTTGTTTCCCTCACTGATCTCCTCAATGCTAGGGTATGAGGTTCTTCTTCTGCTTCATCTTCTTTAGTTGATTCATATTTGTCATCATCCAACTCAAACTCTATTTTCTCAGGTTCTTCTTGCCTTGGTAGGAATTCCTATTTGGGAATGTCTTTCACCTCTCTAAAAACAACAAGCCAAATATAAATAGTTTTCTTAGTTTATGGCTTCCAAAGCTTATAACCTTTCATACCATCTTTATAACAAATAAAGATACACTTTTGCAGCTTTATTATCCAACTTAATCCTATTTTCCTTTGGAACATGTACATAAGCATCACAACCAAACACTATGATATGTTCAAGAGAGGGTTTATTACCAGTCCATAACTTGTGTGGATTTTTATCATCCAACGCTGATGAGGGTAATCGATTGACCAGGTAACATGATGTACCCACTGCTTCTGCCCAAAATTCTTGTCCTAACTTGGCACCACTAAGCATGCTCCTTGATTTTTCCATCAGTATCCTATTCATTCTTTCTGCAACTCCATTATTCTGAGGTGTGTATGGAGTAGTCTTCTTCCTTGTTATACCACACTTATTAAAGAATTCTTCGAATTCATTTCTATAGAATTCTCCACCATTATTTGTCCTCAATACCTTTAGTTTCTTCTCTATCTGATTTTCTACTAGAGCCTTAAACTCTTTAAATTTATCAAATACCTCATATTTCTTTCTAAGAAAACAAATCCATGTGTTCCTTGAGAAATCATCTATGAATGAAACATAATACACAGATTTACCTAGTGATGGAACATGCACATTTCCAAACACATCATTGTGTATCAACTCTAAGATCCCCTTTTCTCTTGTAGCACTAGATGGGAATCTTACTCGATTATGTTTTCCATATATGAAATTTTCACATAAATCAAAATCCAAAGTGAAATTAGACATACCTTCAAACATACCTTTATCGTGCAGTGTTTGAAGGCCATTTTATCGTGCAGACATACCTTCAAACATACCTTTATGATGCCACAACATGTTCTTCTTTCTAGAGACAGTATTGGTCTTGTCTTCCTTATTTATCTACTTAGGGACAACATAATTGTTACTCCCATTAGTATAAGTGCTTCCTAGAAACTTGTACAAATTTCCACACCAAACTCCCTTCATCAACACCATTAATCCTCGTACCATCTTGTAAGTGCCCTTTCCCAATACAGTATCCACACCTGCATCAACCAACTTTCTTACATATATTAGGCTCCTGGCTAGTTTTGGAATGTGCATAACCCCAGGGAGAGTTTTAATCCTTCCATATTTTACCAACAACTTAACCCTTCCACGTCCCATGATTTTGGTTGTCGAATCATCTCCTATGAATACATCACCACCATCGTATTTTTCATATTCACAGAACCACTCCTTGTGAGGAGTCATATAATATGACACACCTGAGTCGATCAACCATATACCACGGTCTACATCTGTACCTGTAGATTCCAGTTAAACATCACCTCCTTCTTTAGTGGAGGTTTTCTCCTCTGTGAAAGAGGAATTATCGGATCGCTTTGGTTTATCAACCTTCTTAGACTTGCAATCTTTATTATAATTCCCTTCTTTACCACACTTCCAACATTTCCTCAAAGATTTTCTTGGAGACTTAGATATACCTTTAGATTTATATCTCCCCCACGAAGACTTACCAGGATTCCTGTCTTGAGTACAACCTCTTACAAATAAAGCATATCTTCTATGACCATACATGCTTTTCCACCTCATCTCTTCATATAACAAGGATACAACTACATCCTCATACCTCAATGTAGATTGAGTGATACTACTAATTTCTACAACCAAAATATCCCAAGTGTCTAGCATAGAAAAAAACAAAGTAATACACTTATATTCTTATGCAATCATAATATTAACAGAGCCAAGTTGACTTACCAGAGTATTGAAGGAATTTATATGTTCTGTCACATAATCTCCATCTTCCATCCTAAGATGATACAACTTCTTTCGAAGAAACAACTCGTTTACCATGGACTTTGATTGATACAAATTCCCTAACTTATCCCATAGTTCCTTGGCTATAGAGTCTCCCGAGACATTTAAGAACACCGAATTTGCCAAGCAGAGTCAAATAGTACTCATTTCTCTTCTATACAACTTCTCCTTATCTTCCTTCGACATACCAATAGGTTGTGTACTAGTAATTTGTGTACTGGTAGTTTGTGTACCTGTTAAGGTCCTAACCCGCACATAGGTAGATCAATGTATTCGAATGCAATAAAGGTCAATATTAATAAGGCCTTTCAATAAAATAGAATAAGGCGGATGTAAGAAGACCTAATAGAAGCTTCTGCTTCTAGAAGGATCTTCCTCTAGATGCTTCTCTTAATAGACATATTTAGTATAAATAAGGGTCGAGGGTATGAGAACCCTAGCTTGAAGATTATTTTAATAGAGCGCTACTCGACTGGAGGTTGCCCCCTCAAAGAGGCCTGTGAACATTGCTTTCTGAATTAAAGTTCTATTTCATATATCATTTCTGTGTATTGTGAAGATTATGCTGGATATTTTATTGTTATTCTTCCATTTCTAGCATTTTATTTCTATTCTGCATATTTTATATATCTGGTATCTTGCAAGTGGTATCAGAGCACTTTCCTTGGCAGAAATTGTGGGTATTTTTTTTTCAGGGTAGAGACGTATTCCGGTGTCTTTAAGCCACAGAGATCTATCATTACGTGCATAAACCCGCAGTTGAGGGATTCATACACGCAGGAAATACAAGTGGTTCTTAAGCGCACATCTGTTGGCCACCCTTGTAACCCCTGTTGGTACCCCTTCGAGTGGTAGCACATCAGACAACACCTGTGTACGGATCGGCCTAGATTTCCTAAAGCCCTCTTTAGATAAACCTATCGGTCGTTGGATTGCTATAGTGTCACCGAGAACAGCACTCGAGAAGATACTCTCTAGTACCTGGGTAGTCGGGTAGTATGGCTAAGGGTACGGTCTATCCTCCTTAGTTAGTGCCCTGAGATATTGGGCCAAGTACTACTATTGGACCCCGCATGTATATCAGAGAGCTATAGCACAGGGCAAACCCTTGTCTGTAGAACCCTTGAATACCTAACCCTTGGGGAACATAAACATACACATAAACAAATTAAACTGGCGAGATCTGTTGTCGCGCATCTATGTTTGGGTTGCTAAATAAATACTCTCTGGTTCAGAATTTAGGGATTTCAGCACTGCAACATTCTTCAGACCAAAGTATAACCCCGCAGCTATAAAAAAAAAATAAAAAAGTCTGGAAAAATTTTCACCATTATTTGAGACCTATTCCATTAGATTCATCTCTTCTCCCTTATCACATTCATCCATATCATTTTTCTGCAAACATTTATGACCCCGCCCACTCCCTAAATTTTTTCACCATTATTTGAGACCTATTCCATTAAATTCATCTCTTCTCCCTTATCACATTCATCCATATCATTTTTCTACAAAAATTTCTGACCCCACCCGCTCCCTTTTCAGTTCACCCATCCTCATGGCCCATACCCGTAGCCAAGAACTAGAGTCTCACTTCAACACCTTGCAATCTGGTTTCCTCGAGACCCAACAAGAAGTGCAACAACTCAGTTCTACTATTTCCTCCCGTGATGCATCCATAAATGCATCTGTAAATGTAGTCGTGCAGTCCGCAATGGCGGAAGTCAAACACGAACTGACCACCCAGCTTGAATCTGTATTTGCATCACTCTGCACCAAACTCAATTTCCCTATCAATGACTCTTTTCCTGATGCACACAAAAAGACTGAAGGTGAAACTTCTTCCCATTCCTTTCAACCCCATCACTTTCAACGGGACATACGCCTTCCACGGGTGGACGTAACCAAATTTGATGGCTTGGACCCCACTGGTTGGGTCACCCAAATGGAACATTATTTCTCTCTCTACAACATTACAGATGACTTGGCCAAACTCTGGTATGGTTTTCTCTATCTAGATCAAGAACGTTGGCAATGGTGGCAATGGAGAAAAACTTCCCGTCAAGGGTATATTGCTTGGACCCAATTTGTGGCTGAGCTTTATGAACGCTTTGACACTAACACCAACCATTTGGGCCGTTTGACAAAATTGAAGCAATTAGGCACAGTAGAAGACTTCATAGCTGCATTTGAGCGTCTGGCATTTCGAACAGAGGGCATGAATGATGCTTTCTTTCGAGAGTGTTTTATCAGTGGCCTCAAGGAAGAGATTTGGGCCCATGTCCTCATGGCTCGACCTACGACTTGGGTGGAGGCTACCAAAAAAGCTAAATAAGCACAACAAATTGTTTCCTCTCAAAACCGTAAGCCTTCCTTTATCCCTCGCCCTAAACCAGTAAACCCCACTACTCCCTCTGCCCCATTAAAAATCCAAAAATTGACCAGGGCTGAAATGGCTGAATGCCAACTCAAAGGCCTCTATTATAATTGTGATGACAAATATTTCCCAGGCCACAAATGTAAGGAACAAAATCTTTTTATGGCCATCTCTGAGGATATTCTGGAAGAAGATGTTGACACTCCCCTTGTGCCCGAGTCACCAGAAATCACTGACATAAACCCTCCCGCCGACCCTCCCGAAGTGGAACCGATCATTTCCCTCAATGCTCTCACTGGCTTCTCTGGCCCCCAAACCCTCAAGTTAATCGGTTATATCAAGCACCAAAAGGTCATCATTCTGGTTGATAGTGGAAGCACCCACACTTTTATTCATCGCCGCATTGCCCAAGAAACCCATTGCTACATCCATGCTGTCAACAATTTCCAAATCATGATTGCCAATGGTGGTTCTATGAAATGTGGGTGGCATTGTGAAAATGTGCGTCTCCAAATCAGTGACTACCACCTCAAATCCCATATGTTTGCTATTGACATGGGCGGTTGCGACATTGTGTTGGGTGTAGACTGGCTAAGGACTTTGGGTCCCATTCTCAAGGATTTTCAGAACTTAACCATGCAATTCGACCAAGGAGGACACCAATATAAATTTCAAGGCATCACTGTTGGTTCACCTGAGGTCATCAGTTCTCATCGCATGGAAAAACTTCTCAAAAAAGGTCATTTTGGTGTCATTTCCCAACTCCATGCCATACAAGCCACAGAGATCCCACCAGTGCCCCAAGACCTCCAAGCCCTCCTTTCTAAACATCAAACGGTATTTTCCACTCCCCAAGGACTCCCTCCTTCCTGAGGTGTCCATGATCATTCCATTCCCCTTGTCTCGGGAAGCCTTCCCCCCAATATACGTCCATATCGCCACCCCTTTGCACAAAAAAATGAAATTGAAAAAATGGTCCAGGAACTCCTTCTTACCAGCGTCATCCGTCCTAGTATGATCCCTTACTCCTCTCCGGTTGTCATGGTACTGAAGAAAGAAGGTTCTTAGAGAATGTGTCCTGACTTCCATGCTCTCAACAAACTAACCATCAAAGACAAATTTCCCATTCCTGTCATTGATGACCTCCTGGATGAATTGAGTGGCGCTCAATTCTTTACCAAACTTGATCTTCACTCAGGCTATCACCAGATACGTATGAAAGAGGCCGACATTCCCAAGACCGCCTTTCACACTCATGAGTTCCACTATGAGTTTTTGGTCATGCCAATTGGTTTGTGTAACGCCCCCTCCACCTTCCAGAGCCTCATGAACCATGTCTTCCACCCTTTTCTCCGTCATTTTTTCTTAGTTTTCTTTGATGATATCCTCATCTATAGCAAAACCTGGACAGACCATCTTACTCATGTGGATCAAGTTCTCCGGCTACTCTCTCAGCACCAACTTTTCCTGAAACAGTCCAAATGTGCTTTTGGTGCCTCAGAAGTAGAATACTTGGGTCATCTGGTGGGAAAGGATGGTGTCAGGGTGGACCCAAAAAATATTGAAGCTATGCAACACTGGCCGCACCCAAAGACTCTCAAAATATTGCATGGATTTTTGGGCCTCACAAGGTATTATTGCAAGTTCATTAAGAACTACGGAAAGATTGCAGCACCTCTCATGGCTCTCCTAAAAAAGAACTCTTTCACTTGGACTCCAACAGCTTCTCAAGCTTTTCAAACCTTGAAGATGGCCATGTGCACCACTCCAATTCTGGCCCTTCCCGACTTCACAAAGACCTTTGTGTTGGAATGTGATGCCTCAGGGAAAGGAATCAATGTTGTCCTTATGCAAGAGGGTCGACCTTTGGCCTTCACTAGCAAGCAATTGTCTGAAAAGAATCTGGGCAAACCCATTTATGAAAAAGAAATGTTGGCAATTATGCATGTTGTTGAATTGTGGCATCTGTATCTCTTGGGGCAACGCTTCCAAATTAAGATCGACCATCAAAGCCTCAAGTACTTTTTGGAACAACGCATTTCCTCCCAGGAACAACAAAAATGGGTGACTAAGCTCTTTGGATATGATTATGAGATCATTTACAAGAAGGGAAAAGACAATGTCGTGGCGGATGCACTGTCTCGGAAATATGAAGACGAAGGATCCCTTTTTTCTCTTTCCTTCAT
>ML799438.1:24295-72950 GCA_009831015.1 Picea engelmannii | reverse complement strand
CCTTCGTACCCTTAAAGAGAACTTGGTCATGGCACAGAATAGAATGAAGCAGCAAGTAGATCAAGGTCGCTCTGAACGTCAATTTGCAGAAGGGGATCAGGTGTTTCTGAGACTGCAACCATATAAGCAAACTTCCCTCAAGGTCGAGAATTTTCAGAAGCTAGCACCCAAATTTTATGGCCCGTACATAGTTCTCAAGCATGTGGGACAAGTCACATATCAGTTAGCTCTGCCCAGTCAGTTAAAGCTACATCCTGTTTTTCATGTTTCATGCTTGAAGAAGGTGATTGTAACCAGGTGCCAAATTCAAACCAACCTTCCAGAGTTAGCTGAAGAAGGATCCATTTGGCTACAACCAGAAGCCATTTTGGACCAGCGTGAGTGTCGCCTGTGCTAGAGAACCATCAAGGAAGTGCTAGTACAGTGGAAAGATATGACTCCAGCAGATGCCACTTGCGAACCAACTACCATTCTGTAGCAGTTTCCACATCTCAAGCCTTGAGGACAAGGTTGTTTTTAAGGGGTCGGACATGTTAAGGTCCTAACCCGCACATAGGTAGATCAATGTATTCGAATGTAATAAAGTTCAATATTAATAAGGTCTTTCAATAAAATAGATTAAGGCGGATGTAAGAAGACCTAATAGAAGCTTATGCTTCTAGAAGGATCTTCCTCTAGATGCTTCTCTTAATAGACATATTTAGTATAAATAAGGGTCGAGGGTATGAGAACCCTAGCTTGGAGATTATTGTAATAGAGCACTGCTCGACTGGAGGTTTCCCCCTCGAAGAGGCCTATGAACATTGCTTTATGAATTAAAGTGTTATTTCTATTGCTATTTCATATATCATTTCTATGTATTGTGAAGATTATGCTGGATATTTTACTGTTATTCTGCCATTTCTAGCATTTTATTTTTGTTCTGCATATTTTATATATCTGGTATCTTGCAGTACCAGTAGAATTTGTTCCAGTAGACTGTGTACCAGTAGGTTGAGTACCAGGATCCACAATGATCCATTGTTCTTTGTCTACAAGAAGGTCCTCCATCTTGAGCTTCCATAGCTCAAATATTTTACCGTTGAACTTCTCTATCTCAATTATATAAGAGCTTGTCATTCCTCTTTCTACACTAGAATCACCACTGCAAAAGCCCCCACTAAGCCCAAGTTTATCACAGACCTAAGATAAATTGATCTATCAAGACCGAGCCAAACCCTTAGCATTAAAGGCGTCCCCCTGAAGCCAAAAATGGCTCTGATACTGCATGTAATTTTTTAAACCTGTGAAGTAAAGAAATGCATACAAATTCTTAATAAAAACCAAAATTAATCAATGGCTCATACACATAGTACACAGAGGTTTACACTGAAAACCCTTAACCAGGAGAACACCATCCTTCCTTGGTGTCGCACCTTTCAACTCTTCATTGTATTAATTTCACCATTCACAATACAATATATACAATATTTTATGTATTTTGTAGCTACCAAAATCCTAATCCCTTAATTCGATATTAATTTAGATAACCGCAAAAAATAGAAAAATCCACTAAAATAGAAAAAACCACCCAAAAACAAATTTTGGGGCACTACCCTGAATGCTGCATGTAACTAGAGGGGGGCAATCCTAGGCCCCCCTAGGTCCCCCTAGGAAAGTGCTTGGTGCACATGAAACAAAATGAGAAGGAAGTTGGGATCATCAGACGCAGTTGTCAAATCTTATGTGCCCACACACACACACATGCAAAGAATATAACACATACCTATTAGGATATTTAGACACTTAGGAGTTATTTAATATCTACTTGGTTTAATGCATTGTTAGATAAAAGTGTGTTTCTTAGTGTTTTTCTTTAGTATGCATTAGTATGCATTTGTAGTTAGGAAATTCGATGGCCACGATATGTTCCCGACATAGAGTAATATAACGATTCATACTCTCCTCGATCTTAACAACCATTGATCTGTGGCTTAACACCCAATTGGTCCATGATCTCTATTTAAATATCATGGAGGGTCATTTGTTGATGATCGATTATGAGAAACTCTCTTGTAAAATATCTCTGTAATCTTTTTGTTTTGCATTAATAAACTGCTCCAAGTAGTCGTGTTGGCTGGGGTCGTGGATGTTTCCCTGTAGGATTTTTACCACGTGAAAACATCGGTGTGTTGATTTTTTATTTGGTTATGTAAATTTTTATTGAAGGCTTTTGTCCTATTTTGGAATACTTGTATTGTCGAACATGGTATCAAAGCCTGTTTGAAGACCTGCCCCTGTTGTAGATTGAGATCGTGAAGCTGAGTTTCCTCATATCCATTTTATGACATTTTCATACATTTATGGGCTGAGAGTACTATTCCATTGCATCTGAAGCACTCGTTTCATTCAAGAAAACTTTTCATTTCACTCGAAAATGTTTTATTTTTCCAAAGATACGGCCATTACAGTCAGATCTGGAGGTATAAAGCTTGAATACACATTTTTAAAATTTTTACGGAGTAGTATTTTGGTTTTATTTCAGTTTTGTATTATTTATTTTTGGGCTTCTACTCTTTTAGATATGTATATGTTCTTTACTTCTCACCCTGTGTGATCTCGGAAAATTAAAAAAAAAAGATAGGAAAAGGTGCATCTTCCAGGTAAGCTAACCAAGATCTAACCCTTGTTGTCATCGAGAAGCGAAATTTTTTTCTTGTGTGAAAAGAGAGTTTTTTTTAGCAGGCTCTCCAACAACAACCCCAATCCTCCTATTGAACATTACAATATGTTTTGCTAGACCATTTGGTTAAAATTTTCCTTATTAAGTAAGAGGTCTTGAGTTGAAGTCTCTCTTTTGTTACCTTTTTTGAAAAAGTTCATGCTAAAATTGTAAACTGTATTTCACTTCAAGTATAAAAGTGAATCACTATAAGTAGCTTTAATATTTTATTTTAGAGTTATTTATTTTCCATGGATATTTTCTATTATAAGGTAACTTCATTGTAAAATTGATCCCCACTTCTCTTTATAAAAATGGGTCACTTCATAAAGCAACTTACACTATCGCGTGGTCATTTGGTTACCATTTATGCCTTTTTTTAAAAGGGCATAACTCTCACATCCGAAGTCTATTTTTAGTGCTGTTTTTTTTTAAAACCGCATAACTTTTCAGGTTGTTTCCATCCATATCATCAGTTTCAGTTTTTAAATCCATATTATATGCATATTTAATATGTATTATACAAGTAATGTTTTTCTTACCAGCACCAACTACTGCCAATGGAAATCTCATATGGAAGATTTATTAAGAAGTAAAGGCTTGTACCAGATTACCTTGGGAAAGGAAAAACAACCCACTAATGATGATAATAAATCTAAATGGGATAATAGGAATGATGAAGCACGTGGACTAATCTTAATTTCCATCTCTCCTGATTTAAGGTTCCACCTTAAAGAAATTGATGACCCCGAAGAAGCTTGGGAAAAGATTGAATTTGTGTTTGGTAAACTCAATATTATTCGAGCACGACAGTTAGAAAATCAAGTATTGACCTTGAGTCCAAGTGATTTTTCTTACCTTGTAGATTATCTATCTAATTCTAAAACATTCGAAATTTTATGTGAAGAATGTAAGATAAAAATGGAGGAAGAGTGTTGCATCTATCTTATTCTTTCTAAACTAGGTAGTGCATATTTTGTGTTTGTATCTACCATTTATGCCATGAGAGAGGCTCTAGGGAAATCTTATCAAAAACCCACTCTTGATTCCTTTTGTACTGCTTTGATTAGAGAGGAAGATAAGCTTTTACAACTTGGAGTGATCAACACTACAGGTACCTCCAACAAAGACTTAGTTGCCCAGCAGAAAGATAAACCCAAGTATCCCAAGAAGCAACATCCTCACTACAACAACAAGCAACATAAGGGTCCCAAACCCGCTCAAATAGCTTCAGCTCCTAATGGTGACAAAGGAGAAAAATATAAAAATAAGAAGACTGATAGACATTGCAACTTTTGTGATAAATATGGTCATGATGAGTCTAAATGTTTCAACAAGATGACAAATTTAGAAGAAGTGATGACGAATCACAACATCAGTATTGATTCTACTTCTTCTTATTATTCTCATGGACATGCCCTTTATGCTTCTCTTTTCTCCTTCAACACAACTTATACTTCTTCTTCTGATGAGTGGCTTATTGATTCAAGAGAATCTTATCATATGGCTAAGGATAAATCCATATTTCTGCTCTAAATGAATGTAACACCAAGAAAATATTTGTTGGTGATGATATATCTCTTAGTGTTGTAGGATCTGGAATAGTTCAAGTAGATAATGGTCATTTCAATGATGTATTATGTGTTCAAAGTATTTCTTGTAACCTTCTATCAGTATATCAAATCACTCATTTAGGTGAAGGTAAAACCGTAGAGTTTTCACTTCACCAAGTTGTAACCAAGGATCTAAAAGATCCTAAGCATGTTCTTGCAACTAAAATTGTTGATGATATTATTAGGTTGTACAAGTTTGACAACTTTGGGTCATCATCTTTTTCATCAGTTTTTGTTGCTCACAACGATGACTTGAACAGAATTTGGCATGAGCGGTTTGGTCATCTAAACTATCGCTCATTGCAGCAACTATGTAATCAACAGATGGTGACTGGTCTTCCTCATGTTTCATGCAGAGATGGTGTTTGTGCCAGTTGTGTTCTCGACAAACATCATCAAGATAGTTTTGACAAACGTGTCTCTTAGCACGCTTTGGGCCCTTTGCAGCTTGTTCACAGTGATTTGTGTGGTCCATTTTCTTCTCCTTATTTTTCTGGGTGCAAGTATTTCTTAATTTTCATTGATGATTTTTCCAGACATACTTTGGTTTACTTCTTAAAACTGAAGAGCGAAGTTTTTGACAAGTTTTTGGCCTACAAGACCCTTGTAGAAAATCAATATGGACATCAAATTCAAAAGTTAAGAACAGATAATGGAGGCAAATATGTGAACAATAATTTTACAAGTTACTTCACTACACAGGGAATCCAAATGCAACACACTATTCCATATACACCACAACAAAATGGTGTTGCTGAGAGAAAGAACCACACATTAAAAGAAATGGATAATTGTATGATCCAATATAAGGGATTAAGTCTAAAGTATTGGGAGGAAGCAATCAACTTTTCAAATTACATAGTTAATTGCACTCCCACAAAGGCTCTTAAAAATATAATACCGGAAGAAGATTGGACTAAAATTAAACTAGATGTAAGTCACTTTCGTGTATTTGGCAATATAGCATGGGCTCACATTCCTGATGAGAAAAGGAAAGCATTGTAGCCTAAAAGTGAGAAGTGTATATTTGTTGGTTATTCTGAAGATGTCAAAGGTTATATAATTTTTCAACCACATTGTAATGAAATTATTATTAGAAGAGATGTTAAATTTGATGAAAATCTCTTGGCCTGCTAGCTTAATTCAATGATTGTGCCTTCTTCGGCCTGCGAGCCATCTTTGGCATTTGTTCCTTCTTCTGTTCCTATTATGGTTTCTTCTTCAGATGATGACAATGAGGATGAAAATCCATCTTCACCTGCTCACCTTCGTCCAGTCAAGTCCTTTGAATCTAAACTAGCACTAGTTCCACCGCTTCCTAGATGGGTCTGTTCAACACAAGAAGTAGTTGGTGGTCTTGTCAATGATCCTTCAGATCAACGTCGAACACATTCATAGTTCCAACGAGCCTCTTCTCTTTTGGCTCAATTTTCAGGGACTCATGATCCAGAGACATTTGCAGAAGCTTTAGTTCATTCATATTGGGATACAACAATGAATGAAGAGTATCATTCTTTAATGGAAAACGATACTTGGGATCGTGTACCTCTTCCAAAAGGAAGAAAACTTGTTAGATGTAAATGGGTCTACAGAACTAAGTATGCATCAGATGGAAGTGTTGAAAGACACAAGACTTGATTAGCTACCAAAGGATTTTCCCAAGTTGAAGGAATTGACTATAATGAAACATTTTCCCCTGTAGCCAAAATGAATTCCATCTGCCTTATTCTTTCCCTTGTTGCCTCACATAAATGGGAGGTCCATAAAATGGATGTTAAATTCTCCTTCTTGCATGGTGATTTGAAAGAAGAAATCTACATGGAACAACCTCTTAGCTATGTCCAGAATGAATCTAGCCTTGTTTGCCGCCTTAAGAAATCTCTTTATGGTCTTAAGAAAGCTCCCCGAGCTTGGTATGCCAAAATGGACATCTTTCTTATTGACACCGGATTCTCTAGATGCCATTCTGATCCTAATGTCTATACCAAGAAAGTAGGAAGCCATATCATAATCCTTGTCCTTTATGTTGATGACCTTATCCTTACTAGTAGTGACTCAAAACTTTTAAACTGTGTGAAAACCAACCTTAAGAAGAAATTCAAAATGACAGACTTAGGTTTTTTGCACTATTTCCTTGGCCTCCAAGTTTTTCAAACCAATGAAGGAATTTGTCTTTCTGAGTCTAAGTATGCTTTTGACCTTCTGTGTCTCTTTCACATGGATGATTGTAAACCAACCCCTTCTTCCTTCCATTCTGGAGTCAAGCTTACTGCCACCTGTACTTCTCCTGAAGTTGATGCCACTTTGTACCGTCAGTTGGTTGGTAGCCTCTTATACTTGACTCATACCTGTCTTGATCTTTCCATTGTTCTTGGTCTTATTTCCCGGTATATGAAAACACCCCATGAAAGCCATTGGAAAGCAGCTAAAAGTATACTTTGCTATGTCTGTGGTACAGTTCAATTTGGGATACATTACAGTTCAGGGGGGACTCCTTTATTGGTTGGTTTCACTAATTCAGATTGGGCCAGCGACCCTGATGATAATAAGTGTATTGTAGGTTATGTTTCCAGCCTTGGTTCAGGACCTATCACTTGGGCTTGTAAGAAACAACAGGCTATTTCACTTTCTTCAGCAGAAGTAGAGTACTGAGAAGTGGCAAATGCAAGTCAAGAAGCCTTGTGTCTTCGACAAATCCTTTCAGAGTTTGGATTCGAGCAACAACATATGACCAACCTTTGGTGAGAGAATCAGAGTGCCATCAAGCTCGCCAAAGACCCAGTTCAACATCAGCGTAGAAAGCACATCGAGATACACATGCACTTCATCATAAAACTCATTCATGATCAAGTTATTGAAGTTCTCTTTTGCCCTACAAAAGATCAAGTTGCAGACATTTTCACAAAGTCTCTTACAGAAGCAAAGTTTGGAAAAAAAAAATCTATGTTAGGAGTTCATGAAGTTTTCATTAAGGGGGGATATGCTCTAATGACTCCTTCCTTCTCCTATTGTGTCAACATTGTAAATCCTTCAATCATATCCCAAGTTGTTCTTAAGGGGGGATGTTAGGATATTTAGACACTTAGGAGTTAGTTAAGATCTACTTGGTCTAATGTGTTGTTAGGTAAAAGTGTGTTTCTTAGTGTATTTCTTTAGTATGCATTAGTATGCATTTGTAGTTAGGAAATCCGATGGTCAAAATATGTTCCCAACATAGAGTGATCCAATGGTCACAATATGTTCCCAACATAGAGTGATCTGACAGTTCATACTCTCCTCGATCTTAATGACCATTGATCTGTGGCTTAACACCCGATTGGTCCATGATCTCTATTTAAAGAGCATGGAGGGTCATTTGTTGATGATATATTGTGAGAAACTCTCTTGTAAAATCTCTCTGTAATCTTTTTCTTTTGCATTAATGAACTGCTCCAAGTGGTCACGTTGGTTGGGGCCGTGGATGTTTCCCCGTAGGGGTTTTACCACATGAAAACATCGGTGTTTTGATCTTTGATCTGGTTATGTGAGTGTTTATTGAAGGTGTTCATCCTATGTTGGAATATCTGTGTTGTTGAACAATACCCAACAATTGATTGATTTGAATTTCATGAGGAGAACTAAATGGATACATATCTATATTATTAACACATAGATTCAATGAACAATAATGAATATATAGTAAAACTTGGCTTCTATTAATAAACAAATATGTTCAAACTGTAAAATGTAGACTGAAACAAGATTGCTAGAATGGTGGTATATTATATCTCAGAAGAGATGTGACAACTAAGCTCATTCACAAGAAGATCATTATAATGAGGCTCTGAAAGCATTTTTACAATAAACATGAGTTCCAAAACCAGTTGGGGTAAGTTGGTACCTCAACTTCCCAGGTTTGTTTTAGACACATGATATCCCAATGGAAAGGTATATCCAATGAATACAAATTATTACATAAAAACATGACTCCTTCAACAATTTGATTGTTGTGAACCCTAAAAACATTGTTTAGAGCCTCAAAATGGCCCCGGAGTTCAAGACCCTAAAACTAGGAAAAAAATTGTCAAACTAAAATATTTCCAAGATAAGCCAGTTGGAATAGGTGGGTGGTCGTTGATATCCACCTGGATCAATCCTCCCTCATTAGGAATAAATTGTGTCCATTGCATTGATTTCCCCTGCCATATGAGGAAATTTATGCTGAATTTGGCCCTGGGTGAGCCACTTTCCTTGGTGTAGGAGATGCCTTGTTTTGACAACTCGACAAATATGGATCCTCTACTGGTGAGTTCCATTGACCTATGTTTCCATGATCTGATCATTAGATTCATATTCCATACAGTCAAGGTTGAGCTCTCTTGGTGTCAATTGTTATGCTATCTCTGAGGTGTTCAATAATGGTGGAAAATATGGTCGAAGGAGATGCACATTGAACATTGGATGCAAGCCAAGGAAGGGGGGAATGTTGAGCTCAAAATCATTTCCACCCATAGCCTTGGTGATGGTGTAAGGTCCATATCGGAGTGTATCAACCTTTCGATGGGACCCTATGTTGATCATGTTGTTGCTTGTACTTGGCATTGGATTTATGTAAAATATCTCGAACCTATTGGTGGATGTGTTGGATCCGTTCAATGAACCAAGTGGCTTTGTTAGCTTCTATTTGTGCATGGGATGAGTCCTCTTAGGTAGCCGCATGATCCAAATGGATCCAAAAAGAAAAAAATTCAAAGTTATGGGATTTGGCCGAAACCAACACCATCGTGTAGTGCTCGTTGTGTCGATTTCGATAGTATATTATTTTTAGAAAATGGACTTTGTATGTGAAAAATATCGTGATATGAATGTTTTCCCAAACAACCAAAAAGTTAAAGTCAAAGTAAACAGTCTATATTGTTGACATCAACAATACATAAACATGACATGGTAGATGATGTCAGTATGATGTCATGATCATAACATAGCAGCACCACAGGCTGACACGTGGCATGCATATTTGGCATTTTTAGGGCTGAGTTGGCACGGTAAGAAATTGACACATGGACTATACGAATTGGAATGTGGCATTATGTACGATGACATGGAATATGCATATGTGGACAAGTGGCAATACATATTGAAAGGCTGACAGTGATGTGGCGAAAGGTGGTAGGCTTCGGGTCAGACACGTGGTAGTACAAGCTGAATGTGAAACCGATGGAGCAGGTGGCGTGGAAGTCTACTTGGAAACTGATGTGGCTCAGGCCAATGAAATGGTGACATGTGTCCCAATCATAGGGCATCACGTGGCACCCTAGGTTAGGCTAATAATGGCCAGGTCAAAATTGTTGACCCTCCAACGGATTCGAACCCCCGACTGCCTGCATAGGAAACAACTTCACAAAATGCACCAACCATCTAAGATAAATGTGGTTCTTAACCACTATAAAATAAAATTTATATTTGTTTTTATATGGTGGAGGTAAAGGGGAAAGCTCTAGGTCGACAGGGGCTACACCGCCGACCAAGGCGTGGGACCATCGACTAAGGACCAAGGGGCTACCACACTAGCATGCGGCCACATGTCCCTCCACATGACCAAGAGCTCGGATAAAAGGGGGGCATGCCCAAAGTTTGCCCCAAAGTGGGTTTTAACTATATGGTTGGATTTTTTAATGTTTTTAGGCTTGATTTTAATGGATTTTGCCCATTTTGGAGGATCTGGAGCCCAGATTGAGGCTGGATCTTGGGGAGAAGTTGGGATCTGATCCCCAAATAAAATTATATATAAACCAAGTCTGTTTACATCCATGAACAAGTTCATAATAGGAGAATTATGCCAAGTTGTAGAGAGTAAGTCATTTTTATGCAAGGATGCCAGAAGAGTAGCGGAGCTTTGGAGGCCATTTCTGGGAGTTCTACTCCACCTTTTTCAGTGTCGTCTATTGCATTAATTTCATGAGACATAGAAGAACATTGTTTTTTCAGTAAGAGAACAAATTCATGCAATTCTGATGTAATTTTGAAGCATTGAATATTAATAAGAAAGCCTCCCCCATAGAGACAAAGGCCCAGAGACGTAGTCAAATTTTCCGAACTCCGTTATCAAGTTTTGGCGTTATGGCTTGTTTTTATTAATACTCAATTTTTTTTTTCTGCATTATTTATAATGGCTACAAAATTATTTCACTAAAGCTCCTTCTTCTTCTCTTGAATTTCTAAATGGTAAATCAACTCATGAAAAATACTTAACCAGGTCTTTTAAAAGATCATTTAGGATCAAGAGGTATCAAAGCAGGTTGACAGTTGGTTGGTTTTTAGTATGCATGATTACCAGGAAAAAGTTGAGGCACGGTTAAGGAGAGATTTTAGAAGGAGATCCTGAAATTGGATTAAAAAAAGAGGAGATTTGAAAGTGAGAAGAGAGCATCGGAAGGACTTTCTCAAAACGAAAGAGAGTTTCAAAAAACTTTATTTTCCATGTCGAAGATGGTAAAATTATTGTATGATGATTACTTGGAACAAAAGAGACATGTTCATGGGGAATATTCAAAGCAAGACAAAAGTGAAGAAGGATAGGACCCTCCAAAACCTCCTCCTTCACCTCCTTCATCTCCATCTTCTTCTTCTTGTTCAAGTACAAGTTCAAATCCTACTTCTCCAAGAAAACATTATGATAAACATAATCCTGACATGACATTACTTAAACTTGATGTGAAATTCAAGTTGCCTTTGTATAATGGAGAAGTCAATGTTGAGAAGCTTGATAACTAGGTCAGACATATGGAGGTATATTGTAGTGTGCAACAAATCAATGATGAGGAAACCGATATCAAGTTGACATCGCTTCATCTTGCAAGCATAACACTCATCTGGTTGCAGAGTAAGTTGCAACATGGTACTTAGAAAATTGGTAATGTGTTTCCATCATGGCAAGATTTTATTTTTTCACTTAGAAAATAGTTCTATCATTTGGGTTATAAGGAGAAGGATTTAATTGAATGGAAAAGCCTTAAATTAAGAAAATAAAAATCAATGCAATATTACACAGATGAATTTCGTAAGATGGATTTGATGTTAAATATTCCATTATATACACAAGAAAATATTATGAAGTATATAGGATGTTTTCTTCCACATGTTCATAATACTGTGTTTATGTTTGGACCTACTAATCTTGATGAGGTTTATGTTCCAACAACATATATTGAAGCAAGGAAAACTGGAGTTGGTGTATAAGGGGAATCATCTTCAAAGAAAGAAGGAAAAGGAAAAGGGAATGTGAAGAAAGAAAACTCAACGACCGTGAAGGAAGAGAAGCTCTCTTGTAAGCATTGGAAGAAAGAATGGAACGATGATGAGAATTGTTGGCAATTTCTCCCAGAGAATAGACCGAAATGGTTCAAGGAAAAGAAGGGAAGGAAAAAATTTGCGATAGTAGCACAACCAACAGACTTGGGGTCAGATTCAGGTGATGAGACTAAAATCACAACAGTTGGTTTGTCAAGTAAAGTTGGTGATGGTTATGATTCTAGGAGTAAATTGTTTCATATAAGGGTCAATATGAAACATACCAAGATCGACACTTTGTTAGATAACGGATCTCAAGCTAACCTAATTTTAGAAGAAGTGGTTAAGCAATTGGGATTAAAAACTAAGATACATCACAAACCCTATTCACTAAATTGAATAAGCAAGAATCACAAATTTCCTATAACAAAGCAATGTGTCATAAAGTTTGCAATTACATCTAAGTTTGTGGATGAAGTAATATGTGATGTGGTACCACTAGAATCATGTGGAATGGTCTTAGGTATCCCTTATTTATATGATCACAAAGAAATCTTCTTCAGGGAACATAATCAATATCACTTAACTAAAGAAGGGACAAAATATGTTGTGCATGCTCATCGTATCAAATGGAATCAATCTCTTTTTACAATGGAACAATTAAAGAAGGCAACTTATGCAATAAATACACCTATGATTGTACCAAATAAAGCAGTTGATCTTAAGGAAGAAAGTAAAATGGTCATAGCATGTAGATCTAGCCATACTTTACTTCAAGATGAGTTTTTGTCGTGCAGACCTGTAAAGAAGAACATACATGTTGGTTCATTGTCAATCATGTTTCTGATATGGTTATCATTGCTAATGTTTTCTACATGGATGGTAGTGGGTTCAGAAAGCTATGAACAAATGCAAATGGATAACAATATGTGTTCATTTATCATGGTTGTTTTGCAATTGATTATGATGTGACAGGTTCACATGACATATTTGATAGACAAAGGACAAGTGGGGAGGCCTATCCTGCACTTGATGTCTAGTTAATATCCTTTTGGAGGACCAAAAGGTCTCAATGTGGAGGTGTGATCCAAATGGATCCAAAAAGGTCAAAAATTCAAATTTCTCGGATTCAAACGAAACCAGTGCCATCGCATAGTGATTGTCGTGCTGATTCTGGAAGTATATTTTTTTTGAAAATGGACTCCATATGCAAAACATATCACGATCTGAAGTTTTTTCCCAAATAGACAAAAAGTCAAAGTCAAAGTCAATAGTCTATAATGTTGACATCAATAGTACATCAACATGACATGGAAGATGATGTTAGCATGACATCGTGATGATGTTAGCATGTTGATGTGGCAGTACCAGATGTTGACATGTGGCATGCACATTTGGCATTTTCAGGGATGAGTTGGCACGGTATGGAATTAACATGTGGACTATATGGAATGACACGTGGGAGTCCATATGATGATGTGGCAGTCACAGATGTGGACATGTGGTAGTATGGATTGACATGATGGCAGTGATGTGGCAATAGGTAGTAGGCTCTGGGTTGGACACATGGAAGTACAGGTTGACTGTGCAGCTGACAAAGAAGGTGATGTGGCAGTCTACTTAGAAACTAATGTAGTTTGGGGCAATGAAATGGTGACACATGGCCCAATCAGAGGGTTCCACGTGGCACCCTGGGTTAGGCCAATAAGGGATAGGTCAAAACTTATTGAGCCTCCAATGGATTCGAACCCCTAACCTCCTACATAGGAAACGACTTCACAAAATGCGCCAACCATTCGAGCTAAATGTGGTTCTTAAGCACTATACAACAAACTTATATTTTTTATGATATGGCAAAGGTAAAGGGGGAAGAACCTGGTCGGCAGGGGCTACACCGCCAACCAAGGTGCAAGACCACTAGCTAAGGAGCAAGGGTCTACCACACTAGCACATGGCCACATGGCCCTCCACATGACCAGGAGCCCAAAGAAACGAGGTTGTGTGCCTAAATTTTTCCCAAAAGTGGGTTTTCACTATATGGTTGGATTTTTAAATGTTTTTAGGCCTGAATGGATTTTGTCCATTTTTGGAGGATCTAGAGCCCAGATTGAGGCCATATCTTGGGGAGAATTCGGGATCTAATACCCAACTAAAATTATATATATAATAGGTATGTGTACAACCATGAACAAGTTTAGAACATGATAATGATGCCAAGTTGCAAATAGTAAGCCATTTTTATGCAAGGAAGCCAGAAGAGTAGTAGAGCTTTGGAGGCTATTTCTGGGAGTTTTACTCCACCTTTTTCAGTGTTGTCTATTGCGTTGAGTTCCTTAGACAGATCCAAACATTGTTGTGTCAGTTAGAGAACAAATTTATGTAATTATGATGTACTTTTAAAGAATTTAATATTAATAATAAATCCTCCCCCACTGAGAGACGTAGAAAAATTTGTCGAACTCCATTATCAAGTTTTGGTGTTATGGTTTGTTTTTCTTAATGCTCATTTTTTGTTATGCATTCTTTATAATGGATGTAACATTATTTCACTAAATCTCCTTCTTATTCTCTTTAATTTCTAAATGGTAAATCAACTCATGAAAAATACTTAACCAATTATTTTAAAAGATCATTTCGGATCAAGGAAAGGGGAAGTGAAACATCCATGGGACCCAATGTTTGAAATCCCATCCCCACCTAAGAGGGGTTGTGGTTGGTTGAGCTATATATGGATCTATTTTATATGTGTTGAAAGTAGGGAAGACAATCATCCCATGTGCTGGGGTGCTTGGAATTGTACATGCACAAGATATGCATGATCATTCGGTTGACGAACTCAGTTTGGCCTTCCATCTAGGGATGGAAGGCAACGGATTTGGTGAGCTTGGTGTCCAGCAATGACCAGAGGCTTGACAAAAATGTGTTGAGGAACCGAATTTCTTGATATGAGATAATGGTTTGTGGTATCCAAAAATTCACCCACACTCATTCAAAGAAGAGCTTGGAAGTGGCATTCATTGTGATGTTATTCTTGCAGGTCGCTAGAATCACCATATTGGAAAAGTGATCAACAACCACAAAAAATAGTTGTTTCCCCACTTGGTGGACTGAAGGCCCAAATTGTAGTCCATTTATATGGATTCTCAGGGAATGTCATGAGTAGGTAGAGGGGTGTATAGGCATTGTTTCGTAGTGGTCGGTTTGGAAATAGTGCATGCATTGCAGAACCTGATATACTTGTTGACATCCTGTAGAAGTTTCGACTAGTAGAAATGTTGTTGTAGCACTAGAACTATATTTTCTTAATGGAATGAAAAGATGGCCCAAATGGCACAGTAGCCTATCCTGAATATGGAAATTAGTGACAGTCTTTTTGTGCCCAACATCTGGTAGGTGGTGGAGAAGTCAAGATATTTCTAATAGATTTGGGGCCATTGAGAAGTCTCATGGCTGCAAGACTCTAGCACTGTGGTGAGTTTCACGACTGGAGGTCGGCTGAGGAAATCAATTATGTGGTTGGTACTTCTTTTATTATACTTTATGTTGAGGTGGAATTGCTGCAAGTATGTGGACCACTTCTGATGGCAGTCTTTCTACAATTTTCCTTATGTTTGCATGAATAACAATGGCTTATGATCAATGTGGTTGATTGTCTCCTTCCTAATAATGCAATGCCTCCATTGGCAGTAGTATTTCACAATGGAGTACATTTATTTGTCGTAATTAGGGTACTTACGGATGGCATCGGATGGTGTCTCAGTATTGTAGGCCACGAGGTGGCCATGCTGAGTGAGAATTGCACCCACAAAATAGTCTGAGGCATCTGTCTCAATCTCAAAGGGTTGTTACAGTTCAGGTAATGAAAGCATCAGGGATGATAAGAAGTGTTTCTTCAAATCATTAAATGATTTCTATTGGGATAGGCCCCACATAAAATTTTCCTTACCACCACCCCTAGTTACTTGGCTAAGGGCCCATGCAATATGGGAGAATCCCAACATGAACCTGCGATAGAAATTGGAAAGGCCTAAGAAGCTCTAAATATCAGTGAGTGTGGTTGGGTCTGTCTAGTCACTGCTCACTTGGATATTGGTTGGATACACATGCACACCATGCTTATCAACAATGCAACCCAAGTACTGGACCCTATCCATGCCAAAGGATCATTTTTCCAAGTTGGCATATAACTTGTGTTGCCATAGAGTGTGAAGAACCTATTGAATGTGTTGTAAGTGTTCCACCCAAGTCTTTCTATGGATGAGGATGTCATCCAGATGCACCACTACAAAAGAATTGGTGAAAGGATGCAAGATATCGTCCATCCTCATGAAAGTTGTTGGCGCATTTTTCAAACCAAAGGGCATGACCAACAATCCAAAAAGACCTTTTTTTGACTTGAAGGTAGTATTCCATACATCTGTCTGCTCTATTGGGACTTAATGGTAGCCAAAATTCAGATAAATCTTACTGAAGTATTTTCCCCCCTTGAGCTGATCAAAGAGATCGTTGATTCGAGGAATCGGGTAACGGTTCCTGACTATAATTTTATTTAGGGCCCAGTAATCAATGCAGAGTCATCATGTCCCATTTTTATTCTACACAAGCATGATTTGGCTTCCAAGGTAATGATTTGGGTCGGATGTTCCCCTTGTGGAGTAGTTCTTAGATATGATGCTTGATCTTCTCATTTTTTGATAGATATCGGTGATAGAATAGTCCATTGGGTAATGGTGAGTTGGGGGTTAGATCAATGGAATGCTTGACCTGACAATGTAGAGGTACTTTAGTAGGTGAGGAGAATATGTCTTTGTATTCTTCCAGGACCTTATCCACTTTCTTCTGCTACATGGAGGGGTTGGTTACGGAGGCAATGTATGTGGAAGAAATCTTTCTCTCACTCTGAGAGAGAATCAAGAAGAATAAAAAATTCCTGGTCTGAGAGAAGACCTTCATGCATTGCTTGGAAAAGATAAAAAAAAATGGTGCTAGGTGGGACTACCTAGGGCATCCTGTACAATTTCTTGTCCAAATTAATAATAACATTGCGAGGTCTAAACTCATATACAACATGAAATTTTCATAAATAAGGTTGTCCCAAAAGAACATCACAAACTTCAATGGGAGAAACACCACACATACCTCATATTTTAAGGGCTTGATGTCATAGGACAAGAGACAATGTTGGTTGATGTGAAGATCGCTTCCTTGGCGGAGCCATCCGATGGTGTAGGGTTGCAGGTGTGGCATTGTCGGCAGGGTTAGATTCTTGAATACCTCCATTGAGATGAGTTTATTTTGGATATCGCTATCAATAATGAAGTGCAATGGGGTGCATTTCACCCACATCTATGAATGAAAGAGGCGCACACCTTCCTCTAGATCATCAGGTTCACTGGGCTAGATTTTATTGATAGAAATGGTGGCACTGGGTTTTGCATCAATGATATGTCTCCCCTTTTTTGGTTCTAACTGAGAGTTGGAACCTGCATCTTATTCATAGGCTTTCACCTCAGCCACCAATTACTTATTTTATAAGAAATCAGTAGTGTTATGCCAGGGCCTCTTGTTGGTTTTTAAACTACTTTATCTACTATGATCTCACCTTACTGTCATAAGTTGATTCAGGTTTAGATTTAACAAGCTCCCTACAAAAGTTCTCTAAAACTATCGGCCCTCCTGGTACACCAAAAGGTAGCACAGTACATAAGGTGCACTGCACAGTCTCACCTAAGATAGTTCTATGGGTGGATGTAATGCTTAGATGCTTGCATCCGGGGAATAAGTGGGGATCTATGGTTGTACCTTGTAATCTTCATTTATTTAGTCTAACATGTTAATTAATCAGTCAGTCTTACTCATGCATGTGGAATATCATATCTAACTAGTTCATGCATTCATTCATATAGCATTTAATCATTAACAACAATGGAGATGCATAATATTTAGTCACATAACACAAGTTTTATTGTGGTTCACCCCCTCCTAGGCCATGTACACAAATATTTGGCTCTCAATCTCTTTTATTATGTATCAGCAATATCTTGCGCCAAGCATGTTTACAATCTTAGATCTTACAATCTCAACAAGATTCTTGATTCCTGTGAGGTTGACTAGATCGCACTAGCCTCCTCGACCTATGATATAACCCTAGGGATCGAGTTGCTCGACTCTTCTCTAGCTCACCATCTTGTTGAAATTCTACCCTCTCTCATTCTTCTATCTGTCTCTCTTGGTCTCTCCCCCCTAGACCTCCTAGGTGCTACTTATACATACTATTGGCTTATCATCCATTACAATACCCTACAAAAACCCTAACCCTAATGTAGTTAGGCCTCCCTTTCATGCATGCCTCACATGATTCCTTTGCATCTATTTATTTTCCTTCTAATTGTCTTTTCTTTCCACTTCATGCTTTTCTCTCTAAAAATGGCCTTTTTCCCAAAAATGGGTCTTCGCCCAACAGGCCCCCAACACTGACATGTAGCTCATCCCGAGCCACCTAGACTGTGCATGCTTCTTCAACAGCTCCTACTAGAGTGTGGAACTTGTCTACAAGTTCCATTTATTGTGTTTCAGCCTGTGCGGCCTTTTCTTTGAGTGCATCTAAAACTTGAGTTGTGATCTCCTCCCAGATCATTTTTACGCACTCTGCTTGTGTTTGCACCATGTTCTTCTTTTCCTCCTCTGCCTACACAATGACCTCCATGGCTAGCTCTTAGAGAGGTTCAATTTGATCTTGTCGATCCTTCTTTTGCATCTGTGCAACTACTATCTTTGCTTCTAGATTCTTCATGTCTTGCACCCCTTTGAGGTGCTCGGTAATCTTCATTGTTTTCTACCTCTGCTTGAGGTCATGGATGGATGTGCTTATATTTTCCTCTTCTTGGTCCCAGTGTTGGACCTTTTCATCTTCTTCTAATGTTGTCCATAGTTGTGTCGCTCTATCAAACAATTCCAAAGTTGCGTTGACTTGTTGTTCCATTTCCTCCATCTATCCTGCAGCTTCTTGCCTCCTTTGTTCCTTCACCTTTGAGGGAGTTGTAGGAATGAATTGTTCCTGGAGGTTTTCAATCTCCTGCTTGTATTGATAAATTTTTTGGACAATATGATCAATCTTTTGTGTTGTGGTGGGCTCTGTTATTTGCGTGCTATTCGATATTATGTCATAGGCTTCATCCATTCTCTGCTCGAACCTATTTGCGCGATCTTTATCATCTTTGGTCTCGAGCTTGACCTGCTCGAGCACTAATTACAACTCCTCTTTTCTATCCCTTGTATGTTGCAACTATGCTTCTTTTGTTTGTGCACGAGACTGCACCTCCTATGTGACATTGACTTATAGTTTGTACAGTGCCTTGGTTGGTATTCACTCCATTACCAACTGTATCTATGCCATATATTTCAGTGGTGTCTGGGCTACAACCTCATCCATGCGTATCATGATGGCTGTAATATAGAAGGTTGGGCTCACTTGCGCTATCGTTTGGATCATATCATGCTCACTCGGTGCAGCCCTGGCCTCTGCTTCTGATGTTGTAGGGAATGACTATGTTCCCCTGTCTATCCTTTGCGCACCTCAGATCTTCTCTAGAACTTGCCTTATGTTGGCCAGCTTGTCTTGAATGCAGACTCTCTGGTATTGCACATCTTCGGCCACGAGGTTAGCATCGTGGTTGCTTCTATGCCTTGGCCTTTTTGCACACACCCCTAGTGTGGATGATTGGCCTCTTGGTATGGCCTTGTTCCTGTGGGGTGGGATTCGATGGGGTTCCTTGTGATGTCACAACCCCTTTCTCTAGTTCTTTTGGTGTTGGGGTAGTGTCCTTTCGTCCAGACTGGGTAACTTTCTTTAGCACACCTCCCTTATTTTTCTATGTCGGCTTCTGACTTGGATTTGGCTTCTTTGGCACAGCTTTATCCCCGACAGGTGTCTTAAATTTCCCTACATCGGCCTCTGTACCTATAGGCATCTCTTGGGTGAGGACTGGAGTTATCCATTCATCTTGCCAATCCTTGATTTCCATCTCTACATATTCTTCTTTGATGCAGTATCTAAGTTGTATCCATTCTTTCTTAGGATCCATTCTCGCTTGGATCCATACTATGTGCCTCGTTGCTTTGAGGTTCATGATGTCTCGGTATTGCACAACCACTTCTAGAGTAATTCTCCAACTATTGGAAATTCTCTCTTGGAGCTCGTTTAAACCATTTGTTGGTTTTTAAAGTACTTTACCTACTTTGATCTCACCTTAATTTCATAAGTTGACCCAAGTTCAGATTTAATAACCTCCCAACAAAATCCCTCCAAAACTATCGGCCCTCCTGGTACACTAGAAGGCAACGCAATACATAGGGTGCATTGCATAGTCTCACCCGAGATAGTTCTATGGGTGGTTGCAATGCTCAGACGCTTGCAGCCTGGGAATAAGTGGGGATCTGTGGTTGTACCTTGTAATATTCATTTATTTAGTCTAACATGTTAATTAATCAGTCACTCTTACTCATGCATGTGGAATATCATATCTAAATAGTTCCTTCATTCATTCATATATCATTTAATCATTAACAACAATGAAGATGCATAAAATTAAGTCACATAACACAAGTTTTACCCTGTTTCACCCCCACCTAGGATACTTCCACAAATATTTGGCTCTCAATCTCTTTTATTATGTCTCAGCAATATCTTGTGATGTGCATGTTTACAATCTTAGATCTTACAATCTCAGTAGGCTTCCCGATCCATGTGAAGCTGACTAGATCGCACCATATTCCTCAACCTGCCATCTAACCCTCGAGATTGAGTTGCTCAAATATTCTGTATCTCATAAGCTTACAAAATACAATTCTACCCTCTCTCATTCTTCTCTCAGTCTCTCTCAGTCTCTCCCCATATAGACCTCCTAGGTGCTACTTATACATACTCTTGGCTTATCATCAATTACGATATCATGCAAAAGCTTAACCCTAATGTAGCTAGGCATTCCTTGCATGCACGCCTCGCATGCTTCCTTCGCATCTGTTTCTTTTCCTTCCAGTTGTCTTTCCTTTCCACTTCATGCTTTTCTCTCCAAAAATGGCCTTTTTCCCAAAAATGGGCCTTCACCCAACAACTCTTATGGAAGTCACACCACTTACGGGTATATTTCTTTATATTTCCATTGTCCTTCTTTGTTTGCGGCTTAGATTGGTTGTCTTGGGGATATCCATATTTTCTCCACCCTTTGTTCTACAGGTTGGGGCTACCCTTTCCCTACTTCTATTGTGATGGGTTCCCAGACCCAAACTGCCATGTTGTTTTTTTAAGCGTATGCTCGATTTTGATGGAATATTGATAGGCCACACCCAAGGATGAGATGTCTATAAAATCCATTTCTTCCTAGATGTATCTTTGCATACCACTACGATACTTGAGCAACAAATCTTTCTCAGAATATTTGATACCCATCTTGGTGCACAAGGTATGGAATATATTTGTGAACTTTGACATTGCTTGGTCCCTTTCCTACCGTAGTGTGGTCCATTTTGTATACATGTCATCATAACTTCCAACAGGGTAGTATTTTTCCTTAATAACATCCTTGAAGGACTCCTAGGTCAGTGCGATTGTAAATAATGAGGGTTCCTTTGTTTTCATTTTCTCATAGAAAGTATCTTTCCAATCTTTGTTATGGGGGATGGCTTTGAGGAGCGAAAAAGTAATATTTTCTCTATTCGAAAAATTATGAACAAAAAAATATCCTTCTAGCAGATTCAACCATTTTTCTATAACATCTGCATCTATCTAACCTTCAAATATAGGAATATCAAAGTTGATATGTACCTTAGAGGGGGTGACACCTCCACTCGAGGAAGATATTTTGCTTGTTGGTATTCGTCGAAGGATTTGTACAAAAATATCCATCATCACGTTCCTCTGTTGTGCGAGGGATTTCTCAAGCAACAATTTGAAAGGATCTCATGTCCCTTCATATTTCTTTTCTCTCGCGATGTAAGGTCACTTGGGCATGCAAGATCCTTTGTCCTCAAGAGAAATAAGCTCGAGACCCAGCTCTTTGTACCCTGACCTTGTCGGGGATATGCATTAAGAACGACAAGGAGCAGACCACTATGATACCAATGATATGGATTTTATGAGAATAATGAAATGAATACAGATCTATATCATTAACACGGGTATGCAATGAACAATAATAGAGATATAGTAAAACTTGGCTTGTATTAATAAATAAATATGTTGAAACTATAAAATGAAGAATGAAACAAGCTTTCTAGAATGGTGCTAGCTTATCTCTCAGAAGAGATGTGATGACTATGCTCATTCTCAAGAAGATCATTACAATAAGGCTCTGAAATCCTTTTTACAATAAACATGAATTCCAAAACTCTAGACATCCAAAAACCTAACCCTAGGAGATGAAGTGTCAAGAGTCATGTGGGCCCCATTAGGGTAAGTTGGTACATCAACTTCTCAAGGTCATAAATTTTGCATATGATCTCCATTTTAGGTGCATGATATCCCGTTGGAAAGTTCTATCCGAGGACTACACATTATGTCATCAAAATCTAATTCTGTCAATATTTTGACTATGGCAAGCCCTAAAAACAATGTTTAGGGCCTCAAAACGGCCCTGAAAGTTCAGGACCCAAAAACTAGGGAACAAACTACCAACATGAGCCAATTGGAATAGATACCTGGCCACTAATATCCACCTAGATCACTGATGGGTTGGGTAACCATAGATCTCACAAAATTGGCAAGGGTGATTAGTCCATGCATGGGTGGTACATCTATGCTTGGTTTGATTATAGTTATGGTGGGCATTATGAGTGCCCCCATCTGTACAAGCATTGTCCCCATGCCATGGGCATTGATAGTAGGTGTTTTTCTTCATACTCCTTGTTTGTGGTTGATGGAAAATAGAACTAGGAGAGGGGGCCCAAGTTTGTCCTAACTGGGAAGAAGAGGATAGGGTTATATATGGTAGGTTGTGTGGTCTTGCCATGGTGTTTCATGGTTGAAGAGCCAATCCTTGAAGAAGAAGAGCTACTAGATGGGTGGGTTTTTCTGGATAGTGGTGCCTATCAAGGTGAACATAAGTAAAGATAATACTAAAATAGTGGCACTCATTGGTCTGTGTGTTGGTTGTACTGATGTGTCAACCAAATTGGGAACACGTCCCAAGATTGGGGGGAGGTTTTCATATGTCCAAAATGACTAGGATGTTGTGGTTCCCCTATGATTCTATAATATATGTATATGTGTGCAAGTGGCAGTGAGAAGAATAAATGAACAAGTGCTTATGTAAATGTGGACTATCTCAACAATGTTTTGAAATTTGTATGTAATCAATTATTGGTAATCATACATAAACAAGTAACAATGTAAGGTGGTTTGGGGTTTTATCCACATGGGAGAATAAAATAAAATGAATGTGTCCTAATAGACCTATCATCCTTCCTCTCAAAAAATCATTGTTCCTTCCAAAATAACTCAACAGTGGGGCATGAATCCACCAGAATAGGAGCTAGTAAAGGTATGAATAATCAACTATAATGAGGGGTGAAGGGTGCATATCTCGAAAGGACTGGCAATATTTCCCAACATCCATTTAAAATATGATTGTAGTGCAATTTTAGCCCATAAACACTGCCTAGGTAGATATAACCTATAATTGGCCACTAAGTCACCTCAATCAAGAACAACATTCATATTTTAGGCCTCAGAAATCAGTCATAGGATGGATGTTTTCCAAGGGTTGGGTGACCCAAGGAGGAATTCACAAAACAAATGGACCTCGACCTTCAACCCTTCATGGGTGTCTCCCTGTCTTATGGTGTAGGAATACTTTATTGGGAGGATTTTGGAACCCTAGTTCACAACCTTCTAAGTTTCAGATGAAAAATGATGATAGGGAGTTATTTGGATACATATCCCCAAAATATTAACCTAAACTACACATTTCTTTTGTGTTCCTCTTGTGGAGGTTAGATGTATGTTGTTTATGGTTATTTTTAGAATGTGAAAGTGGGATATGAAGTTGGGGTCATGGGCCAACTTCATTGATTAAGAGTGGTGTGAGAAAAAATATTTTTCAAACAAGTGAATCCCTTATGATTGTCCCAGATCGCTTATGGGCGCAAGGAGAAGAGAATACTATGGTTTCAAGTATCCAACATACACTCCTTGAATGTGTGATGATGTGTGAAGAAAGTGATAGTGAGTGATTAATTATTAATAAGTTAAGTGGGCAATTTTTTGGCATGTGGACATCGCTTGGTCCTTTACAATGGTTGCTTACTTCTAACTTACTATGTTTCACAAACATTCCTTGCTGAAATTGAAAAAACCATAAGTAACTAGCATGGTGGACATGTGGATTCTTACGTATGAGCTTTAATATCCCTAGTATATTTTCTAATCTAAGAAACATTTGAAACTATTCCTATATTGTGAACATATGGGTATGTATGGGCCTTTTCAATGCTTTAAACTTCCTAAGTGAGTTACTCTAGAATTTGAAATTATCCTAGGATTGTGCACATGTGGGAATGTGTGGGCCCTTACAAATCTTAGATTTAAGTTTCAAAATTAGCTAATAGGTATTAGCCTCTCCTAGAGATTGATTGATTTTATTTAAGGGAGATGACGACTCATTTAGGAAATATCTTTTCTAATTTCCAAGATCATACTAAGGTGCGAGGAAAGAGCATACTCCAAGATTACTTAAATAAGTTTCTAGTCCCAGATTATTTTGATTATTTTGTAAAAGAAAAGAAGATACTGAAATTCACATGCCAAGCTTTAGGCCATCCATGTGGCAAGTAAGGAAGTAAAAGATGCTAAGGTTCTTTTTATCCTCCCTAAATGTCTATGTGTGGTTTTAAGCTATGTATGCAAGAGTGGATATCCAAGCCTACTTTTAATGGCTTTTACAACAATTCATAAATCAAATCTAAACTACTTGGTGGAAGTGAACTGCTAAAGCCTTACAATTTAGCAAAAATAATACCAATGTGTGCCTAAACCAAAAACAATCGCGCACAAAGTGCAGAGTGCGCAATTGAATAGTTATGTCAGAGAACAACTGTGCATGGACCATGTGATTGTTTTCCTCAAACCCATTCGCATGCAGAGAAGTTTCTGAGACAAAAAATTTGAACATTTTTACTCAATGTGGGATGAAATCCTACTCTCTGAAGGTGAGAATAGGCCGGTTTTAACCCCTAAAAACACAAATGAGTGAGAAAGAAAAATTTAATAGCCTAATTGGGGAGGATTTTGATCCACATCCCCATTGAAGTCGCCAATCTATTGGGTTATTTTTGTCACTTGGGTGAGAAAAAATAGGTCTGCTAACTATCTATTTAGGCTAGCAAGAAAGAAAAACAATTTGTTAGTTGATTAGTGGCTCAACTAAATAGAAAACAAGAAGTAAATGACAAAGGATTAAAACTAAACTAAGCATGTAACAACTAAAATTGATGCAAGAAAGAGACACAAGGAATAGCTACCAAATGAGATAGACCTTCGAATTGATAACACCTTCGAGAGATATGGGAACTTATGAGTCCCCTCTTCCTCCTTGGGAAGGCTCTTGAGTCCCCAAATACAAAGATTTATCTCTTTTAAGAATGGTTGAAAATGAAAATAAAATGGTGAAGAATTGATAGTTGAACTTCTCAAGAGGAGAGAGGTGCAACACTTGTTATGAATGCTCCAAGAGTTATAGGAGAAATATTGATTCTCAAAGAAAAATTGAATAGAAAAACAATACTCAAATTACTTCTCTTTTTTGCATACAATGATCCTTTATATATAGAAGGATTGTTATATATTTCACAACTAGTTTCCAATGTGAATGGGGAGGCATTTGAAGGTACCTACCATCCTTTTAGTGGTCCCAAGGTGGAATTTTAGGGAGATTTTGGGGTATGGTCGAGATCTAATTCATCCTAGAAGTGGTTGAGGCCCGACCAAAATAATCAATGCACTATATCCACATCTGTGCGAGTTTCCTGACTGTCAGTCGCACTGAGCGCACACTGTGTGTTTTGTATGTTGTGTTAGACCATGTGGATGTGTGAGCATTGTCTTTTCTAAATTTGCATGGAAATTCAAGATATTTGTTGCATAGTTTTGTGATTATTTGGATAATCTTGGTTTTGATCCTCCTATAATTATTGGTTGTATGTTGTACTTGTGTTAACTATTCCTTCATCCATTGTCTTTGTTTGTAAGAGAAATGTTTTGGTGATAACAACCCCCTTGATTTCTCAAATCACAAACTAATATCTTGGTCTATGACTACTTAACTTGCATCTTCATCATCCTAACTGCCTTATATTCTACTTCTTATCTGACAGATCGACAATAGTCATTTCTTCATGGCCACCCTCCAACCAACAAACCAAGTTATCCCTTGGAACACCTGCCATAGGAGTCCACCCGCCTCTAAACTGAAACTCACTAAACTCCCTCCTATGATGTATGAATGAGATCTCTCATCCTATAGGTCTGATGGACATGATTTAAAAAAAATTCCCAAAGGACCTCCTCGCCCAACAGGACCCTTTCACATCACATCTACCAATAACTCTTTGCAACGTAACATATTATGAACACGTCAACTACCATGTTGGCCAAACCCTTGTCATGATGATACCACTCCCTTCTTAGCCTAGTTTAAGTGAGACCCCCCACGTGGCATCTGAGTTGGCACCTTGTACACATGGCACTATCAATGACCTACCACCTAGCATGACACATGTCACTAGAATTAACGTTGACCCTGGTCTCAAAGATCCTAATTACTTTGACATGTGGCAACTCACATGTATGACACATGGATCTATTCTTGGCTTGAAAAATGGATTGATGTGGCAATACACATCATCACAAGTCACCTTGACTTATATAATAAAGTG
This sequence comes from Picea engelmannii, assembly GCA_009831015.1. NCBI lineage: Eukaryota > Viridiplantae > Streptophyta > Pinopsida > Pinales > Pinaceae > Picea > Picea engelmannii. The sequence continues at coordinate 46,439 of ML799438.1, read as the reverse complement.
TTGAAATGTTATGCTTACACTATGACAATCCATGGCATGGAAAACATGGATTGGTTTGTGATTTGTTGTACAATACATTTTTCCTACTGACCTTCTTCTCATTCTCTTGACTAGAACATTTCCTGAGGATGGAATATTCTTCAATACCCTTTCTTCGGAGTATGAAGTGATCTATGTTTTTCTTCTCCCTAATAGAACTGACTCTGAGGGCCCACAGATAATCGTATTTATGCTCCCTTCCTTTGAGCATACAAATCAAATATGGGGTGGAATATTATTCGATACCTATATATCGGAGCACAATTTACTCTATCAGTGTTCCTTCTTTTCTTAATGGATGATATCTACTTCTCAGCCTATAGATCTAATGGTAAATATTCAAAACGGTGACCTTAAGGCTCCAACATTTAATTGGGCCCACTCTACTCCCACAAAATCATGAGTTGATATGTGTCACCCCTCGGGACACCCTAGCTGCCAAGTGAGAATCCTTGTCACCCTGATCACCCAAATGTCATACTCGTCACTCAACGAACCTCCTCTGATGAATGGATGAGATTTCATGCAGCGTCTCCTGATGAATCAACTACTCCCAGAACTTCTTAAAACCCCATCATTTCCTCACACTTGGTTAGTCTAATGGCCTCACCCCTAATCAATGGTCGTTATTCTCCACTTCCCATTCCTATGATATATCAATGGTTATCATTGATTTATAGTTTCCCCATTGAGGTCCCTTGCAACCTCTTACATTCTTAATCTGATATCCTTGTTTTCCAAATCAAAGTTAGAATCTTTCAGCATAACCACATCAATGGATACAAATTGTTTCAAATCAAACACATGGTTTGGGATTTTCACCCCGATGAACGGTTGAGATCTAGCCACATCCATATCTAATGACCATTGTTATTTTCTCCCTATTCTCTATAAGAAATTTCCATCGATGAACTTTCTGATCAACGACCCAACTATGTCTAACCATCTAAATATCAACATCTCGGAAACATTCCTCAATGAAAGTAGAAAAAAAAACCCAAGCTTCTGATCAATGGTCCATATTAACCCACAGGAAGATCAACAATTGTTGAGCATTGATTTTTAAACGACCATAACTTTTTCTACAGATGTCAGAATGATGCTCGTGATACCTAGTTGGAAAGCTATCAAACAAAAGAAAACATTGGTATAGGTATCCATACCATATAGGTGAATCAATATGATAGAAAATATATAAAAAATACAACCACGGATCTAGGGGAGAAATGGCCATACCGACTTCAAACAATCATATCTGGGGCTATGGGTAATGAAATAAGCCCTGGGATAGCTAGACAAAAAGATGGATAAGAGAAGAAAAAGATAGCATATAAAATGTGGGAAGATTGAGAGTGTAAATTGCTCGAAAATGCAAAACATAGACAAAACCCAAATTCAAGTGAAGAACCAGCTATGAAAACTTAAAAATGTTATATCTCAAGCTACATGCAACGAAATCGGGCTAGAAATAGCTCAATAGAAAGCTGAGATAGAGGAGAAGAAGACAAAAATATTTTAATTAGTAGGAAGAATCCAGAAACACCTAGAAATTTTCAAGGAACATAAGATAACGTCAATGGACAGAGTCAATGATTGTTTGTTTTTAACGAATGTGATTTGTAAACCGCCTTAGGGAGAAAATGATCACTCGTGCATTTTCTCATCTTCTCTTTGTGACACTCAAATGTTCATTTTGGAAATATGAGAAAATAAACATAAGGAAAAGGAAACAAATAGTGATGAGAACTGAAGAATCTATGTCTCTTGTCTTATAAAAGAGAACTCATAGAATATATTAAGGACTTTTTCCCTTTGTAACAAAATATGGTAGTATTATTTATGAGTAATAAAGAGCAGGAGGCATTTCAAAAATTGGTGGCTTTGATGGATGTAGTAGAGACTATTCTTTATGAATTCATATTCTCTCTAAGTAGATAGGATTTTGGTTGTATGAACTATTTCTGCACTCTGTTGTGTTTGATTATGTTGTCACATGTTTCCTTGTGGGTACATAAATGATGTTATGGATGTATGGTAAAACTATTTGTCTATGTATCTGTAGAATTGTTGTTTTCATTCATCATTCGAATACTTGAATTATTTTTGGTTCTAATGGTGTTACCTTTCACTGTACTCGTTCTTTTGGTTTTCTCTCATGATAGGTTATAATTATTTATATTAGATTAGTTTGCTTCTAGTTTTATTATCCTTAGGATTAATTAGAAATCTTTGGGGGGTGGTTTTTTGTTTTTCCCCTTTTCGTCTTTTAATTCTGACCAACAACGAGGCCCATATACTCGCGGGAAACACTACACCAAACAAGAGTAGGTCTAATTTGGACCTACCATATGGAGTTCTCCCTAATCTTCTAGATAGGACATTTTGACTCGTCAAAATGCAGACATGAAGAGTGAGCTTCTGTGTGAGTTACACTGCAACAACAAGTGTTTTTTTTATATTTTTCCTGGTAGTTTTCCTCGCAGTGAATTCCCTTGAGTTCCCAGCAGAGAGATTCTTGGTTACTCATGCCAGAGAGACCCTGATAAATGAATTTGATGCCCAATGGAATGAGAGTAGTGAAGGGGTATATTCCTTGGGTTAGGAAGGTCAAGAGGAAGAGAGTTGGAGGAATTTTGGGATAGTTGTAGGAGGATACTAATGAGTTATGGGTTATTTAGCTATGAGGGGACTCTAAGAAGCACCCTTCTTTTGTGTATTACTAGCTCCAACTCGAGGGTGACTTGTCTTTTAGATCTGGAACAAAAATTCTATGGTTGGGTGGAACGTCCTTCCCAAGTAACTATTTGCACAAGCTTTCTTTTAAAAATATAAGTATTTATCTATTTTTCCAAGTTATCTTATGAGTTCATGGTTGTGCATTTTACTCCGTGAATGAGAATAGTTTTATGTATTTGTATAGATGATTTATTTATTGTATGCATGTTGACTTAGAATTTTGTACATGCATTTAATTATGGGAATAAAAATCTAGTTAAATATGTTCATAATTTGTAGTTGGTAAGCTACATGAAATAAATTAGAAATAAATTATTTTATTTTATGTGTATTTTTCATAGTAATGTTCCTTAGTTAAGATGGGGGGCATTACACATGTTTTCATTCATCTAGTTTTGGGATAAGAGAGAGCACTGGCCCCATAAAATCCTCCTAGGCCAAGGGCCATAGATGGGGTAAACCATTGTCAAATTAGAGTCATCAAGAGAGGGAGAGAGAAAAAAAATGATGGAGGAACACTTGGATGTGCCGCAATTATTATAATCTACAATTGTAGATATCTTAGATACATTGTAACCTCTAACACTTCCCTACACTAAATTCCCATCATTGCATGGACTTCCTTATGCGATTCTCTTTCCACCATGTGCCAAGTAGTGTATATTATGCAAGAGTCCCTAACCACATTGTTCCTCTACAACTTATACTCAAATTCCATTTTCCATTAGTTTAAGTGCATTAGCAATTTATGATACTACATAGTGCTTCAACTATTTCTTGAGAACACTTATTCACCCCATGTGTAACCTCCCCTAACTTGTAAAGCACACAAAATTTCTTTCGATAATGATAATGAATCATGGGTATCATTGGTGTAGACTAAAACAACCTTGAATCTATATTTAGAGTGACAAATCTCTAAAAAGAAGAGTCAAACAACCAATATAAGGGGATACATCTTTTAGTAGCGAGAGGGGTCCCCAGTCATGCACCTACTAGAGTTCCTTTTTTCTTCCCATCACACTTAATGCTAAGAAATTAACAATCCATACTTAGATGAAAGGAATAATAACCAAAACAACAAATGAATTATACTCACATATAGTTCCCTTCTTTTTCCAGACATTCCACATAATTTATCTAGCAGATGATTGGATGGCATAGTAAAATGGGAGATTCTATCCTATCGACTTGTAATTTTCTTGAATTTTCAAATCCTAACAAGTGTTTATGGAAAGAAAGCTTAAAATTAGTTTAAAATACATCATGGTGGGCATTGTATGGTGCTCCCCCTATTTATTTCACATATTCCTATAGGGATATAACACATGTCACGTCCCCACAGTGTGCCTAGCTAAATCTTGGGGTCGTGCACCTCTTGAGGGCATGCGACACCAAGAAATTTCTCACTTGGATGCTTGGAAACACCAAGGTTACTTCATCCATACTACACCTCTTCACTTAGAGCATACCCATACTCCATTCTAGGTTACCGACGAGTCACACTCCTACTCTAGTGAAACTCTTGTATACTTAGACAATTATCAACAATTTCAACACTTATTCATATTTAAGCATACATCCATGAACATGAGAAGCCAAGAGAAAAACCTTGGAACAAATGAAAGACACACACAGAAATAATGTGGGTGACACAAATTGTTCCTAACACCTGGATAAATCTTTTTTCTTAAGAAACAATTACAATATGAGAACTGTCGACTTGCTTTACAACTTGGCAGAGTCACACAACTCACCTCACCTCACCAAGACACTCATACACAGATTTATCACACCAAGACACTCATACACAGATTTATCACACCAAGACACTCATACACATATTCATCACACCAAGAATATATGTCACAACCATCTCCATAACCTCCTATGGTTCACCTCATACGTGCCCTCAACCAAAGACTTATTGTCTCTTCATTTCCATAGACTTCACATATTTTGGTTTTGAGGACGCATGCCTCCAATAGACCTATGTTTCCATACTTCCCCAAAATCGACCCAAAAGAATCTTGCCCAATGTTTTCCACCAAATCCACCTCAAGGAAGCACAATTCCTCTCCTGTGGAGTGACTTGGATTCTTGAGGGAGCTCACCCCTCTTCATCTAAGTCTTCCTCGAAACTATGGATGTCTTCTTTCTCTCCTTCAAGATACCTTCCTTGGTTATGCGCCCTTGTTCCTTTATAGGAATTGTCTCCCCAAATAATCCATCTAGATGAACCGATGTAACCCATGAGTCACGCCCTTTCACAATGTTGTTTTGACCTCTCATGTCAGCATGTTTGGGAATATTTTCTAGCTGACCCATCGAATGCCCCATTCTGTCGTATTTCCGACCCACCAATCCATCTAACAAACTCAGCATTTTGGATGTGTCCACCCCTTAGATGAGTCAATCCAACTCTCCTAAGATTCCTTGTGAAGTGAAAACCTCAAGTTTCCAACTCGCACTATAATAATCCACAACTTGTGAAACCATCCACACTGCCCTTCCTAAAGTTGTGTGCAACCAAACTATCTGCTATGATGGAAAGATGTCTCTTCCCCAACTCTTTCCACAATGTCCAATCCATTATCTCGTTGCGACAACTAGTCTCCATTTCATTGCTACTACCTCAACTATTGTTGAAACCTCAACCAAAACTTCAAGAAATTTCTAAGTTTTGAAATTCTATGGAATTTTTGTTTCATCCATACTTCAACTAAATCTTTCATGTCTCCATACAATGCTAGTCTCAAGTCCTGCAATGGTTGGGTAGCTAATCCAACCATCACGTCCAATTCCTAAAATGTGCATATCCATCCTTGATAGTCTTTTATGTCTACACCTATATCACTCCATTCAACTCAAAATACTAAGACAAGTTTCCATCCTTGCCTCATCATTGTCTCCATTGCCCGACCTTCATTAAGGAGATCCTACACAATGTCTAAGTGTTTCACTTTGAACCTACTAGCATGTATGTACTATTGACCCCCATGTCATGTTGTTGTTCTCACCTAAGTCATGAACTAGTTGAATGTCTAGTCCAACTATCACACTCCCTTAGATTGCACACCCTTCATGCACAAATTGGTCACTTCCTTTCACAATTCAGTCCATTTTAATAACCCTCAAACCAAGGAAAAGTTTCCCCTCACCTTTATACACTATGAAGTCACCCCAAAACAAAGTCTTCCATGACAAATTGACTTCATTGTCCACTTTATGACACAATTATCCAATCTTCCCCATTAAATGCACATCATGACTACCTTTTCCTCACTACTTCATCACTCAATATTATACTGTGTCTACCTCTCTATGCCTTTGTATGGTTAGGATTCACCCTAACCATGCTTCCCAAAGAAAGAGAAATGCACATGTCTAGGTAATATCTTCATGTTACAATTTTCCTATCTGCACAATCCTCCAAACAAAGGCAAGTCCCCAACTCACCTCCTTTTTTCAAGTCACCTCTTCACAAATCAACATTTGCGATAAGTGTGGCCAACCTACCTACATTCTCAAATTTCCCAATGAACTATCCAAAGTGCTCCAAGTAGAATGAGTCACCTCAAAGAACCTCCATGCCTTAGTCACGTTCGAACCAATACTCCTGCCAACACCAACCAACGATCCTCACTAATCTCTGAGTCATCACACAATCATCTACAAGTCACCAAGGCGCACTTTTCCTCATCCAATTTCCCATACCAAAGGTGAGCGAACATCACCCAAGTCACTTAGTCTATGTTCCTCCCATTCAGGTTGAATCCCAACAATTCTTGTTCAACTTCTTTGTTGACTCCATTCATCTCCTAGAATGAAACGACCTAGCACCTACTGCAAGCATCCAAAATCTGGAACTATCATCACGACTGTCAATTGATCACATGACCCAATGAATATGGTTAAGGAACCAAACACTAGGTTTCCTCACTCATCCTCTCAACTCTGCATGCATAGAAATCATTGCAATGACTTGTCCAATGCACCTCATCAAATAGTTAGGGGGCTTCCTCAAGCCACCTTCATGGTTGCATTCAAATATTCCTAAGTCCACCATAGGACTTGTCCAAGAAGTTCACCCCAATCTCTCTGCATATTCACCCAATCAAGGCATCCCAAATTTCTACATGACTTCTTCAAATCTACACCACTTGATTCACCCTCAATTTTGTCGGTTTTCACCATGGAAACATAGTGCACTTGAACCATCTATTCATCTGACTTCCCTTCAAAGAACTCACTGCAACACTTAGGAAATGAAAGAACTCGAAACCAATCATACCTTTCTAATGACATCCTTCACTCCTACCATGTTCTAATTTTATTGTCTTGGACCTCCACTTTCCTAAGAAACTGACTCTCCTCATGAACTCCCCTCAATCATCATCCATAGCTCCAAAAACCTACAATACCTTCAGTGTGATACAAGGCTAAGTCCATCTATCCACTTCAAAATTCCATATAAATCCCAAGATTCACATGTAGCCAATCGAACTCATCTCCAATGTCTTTTCCATCTTTTCACCTTAAAGGCTTCTGCTTCAAGGCACCATGCATCCACCGCCTGACTGTCAATTCATACTGCTGCTAACTATTGTAACTCTGTGAAGAGATACCTTGTTTGAAGGTTGCGATTAATCCACTCATCAAACAACTGAAATAAAATCAATTGTTGTTCTTGGTGATGTACGACGTGAAGAGATCATGATGGAAATGTTCCCAACCAACTGCATGTTGTGGAGCTGCACTAGGTCACCCCAGTTTCTCCAACACACCCAAGTGCTTCACCTTGCTACAATCCATAACTGCTCCTCTTCGCAATCACCTCTACGATCACCCTCTATGGTGTTGCTTCTATAATCACTTTTGTGGTTATATCTTCCACAATTCATGCAACAAATCCTGCGTTCATATGCCTTTACCAAGTGCTTGGTTCTCCCAAAAATCTATGCACCTAGTATTTCCTAGGTGTGCACAATAGGTTTGGCAGTGACTTTTGTCACACATCAAACCAATCAATTATGTACCAAAAATGTCTCTGTGATCGAGTATGCAACAAATTCTATGATCACCCACCCTGTCCAAGTGCTTAGTTTCACCACAAACTCTAGTCTTGGTCTATATAAGTGTGTCTATACCAACCTCTTCATTTCATTGTCAATCGAACATTTCTCGTAAGTCTGATGCAAAGTCTGTGATGAACCAGTTTGTTGCACTAAATGTTTCACCCAGTCTGCAAATGTTCGCATTGAACTGACTTCACAATGAACAACCTTCTCAACAAGTGCTCCCCACCATGACTATTCTGACAGTGATATTTGTGAAGATAACTAAACTTCTCTGATACCATCTATAACCAAGATAGTGGTGAAGATCTCACCAACCCTTCATCAAAATATGCAACGAACAAGATGGGATACCATTTGTCAAATCCCCATAGTGTGCCTAGTTGAATCTTGCGATCATGCACCTCTTGAGGGCATGCAACACCATGATGTTTCCCACTTGACCACTTGGAAACACCAAGTTTACTTCATCTAGACTATGCCTCTTCAACTAGAGCATATCCATACTCTGTTCTAGGATACACGAGTCACACTCCTACTCTAGTGCAACTCTTGTATACTTAGAAAATTGACAACAACTTTAACACTTAGTCATATTTAAGCATACATCCATGAACATGAGAATCTAAGAGACCAATTGTGGATCAAATGAAATACATACACATAAATAGTGCAGGCAACATAAATCATTCCTAACACTCAGCTAAGTCTTTGTTATTGTGAAACATTTGCAATATGAGCACTACCGACTCGATTTACAACTTGGAAGAGTCACATGACTTGCCTCACCTCACCAAGACATTGATAAACATATTGATCACACCAAGACTCTTTTTCACAACTGTCTCCACAACCTCATGTTATGCACCTCATATGTGCCCTCAACCACATAATTGTTATCTCTTTGTTTACGCAGACTTCACATATTTCAGTTCTACCTCACCCGTGCCTCCAACAGACTTGCATTTCCAGACTTCCCTAAAATTGGCCCAAAAGAATCTCACCCAACTCTTTCCACTGAATCCACCTCAAGGAAACACATGTCCTCCTATGTTGAGCAACTTGGCTCCTTGAGGGAGCTCTTCCCTCTTCATCTAAGTCTACCTCAAAACCACAAAGCTCTTCCTTCTCTCCTCCAGGTTTCCTTTCTTGTTTGCATGCCCTTGTTCCTTTATAGGCGTTGGCTCCCCAAGCGATCCATCTATGTTAACCGATGGGACCCATGAGTCATGCCCCTTCGCAAAGTTGGGATGACCTCTCATATGGGTGCATTTGTGAAAATTTCCTAGCCGACCCACCGAATTCCCTATTCCATGATCTAGCCCACCCACTAACTCATCGTCTTGGGTGTGTGCCCCTTAGGTGAGTCAATCCTACTCTCCTAAGTGTTTCACCAATGCCTTAGCCAATTCGTTCGCCATTGGTGGAGAGCCCAAGTCTTTCCCTTAACCCTTCATCAAACTGCCTATCATTTGACTTGTGTCACAAGGAACCTTGGGAGGAGTCACCCCTTGTCACGATGTGCTCCCAAAGAACCCCAACTCTTCCCATATATGAGGACTTTGTTTCTCCACATGCACCAAGCATCCTACCTGCTTGATTTCCTTTGTTTTGGTCTATGGTGGAAGTGTGCATGCCCGATCTTGGTGCCCCAGTCCTTACAACACCCTTATTAGCTTTATTGTCCACAAACATATTTTTTTCATAAAAAATGATAGAATTAAACATTTTCAAAGTCACGTGTCTCTAAGAAAATCCTTTGCACTAGTTGAGAAAGGTTAGGATTGGTTGGGAGACTTTTGTAGTTGACACCTATTAGAATTATTGTGGAGTCTCTTACCACCATGACCAACCTGATCCCCCTTTTCATAATATTTAGGATACTTTATATAAATATTATTATTCAACTTCATTATTTATATAAATATTGATTCTTTATGTAAATTTTGTTTCTATATTTCCCTTGATGTCAAAAATGACCCCACACCCGATCTTGGTGCCCCAGTCCTTACAACACCCTTATTAGATTTATTGTCCACGAACATATTTATTTTCATAAAAAATGATAGAATTAAACATTTTCAAAGTCACGTGTCTCTAAGAAAATCCTTTGCACTAGTTGAGAAAGGTTAGGATTAGTTGGGAGACTTTTGTAGTTGACACCTATTAGAATTATTGTGGAGTCTCCTACCACCATGACCAACCTGATCCCCCTTTTCATAATATTTAGGATACTTTATATAAATATTATTATTCAACTTCATTATTTATAGAAATATTGATTCCTTATGTAAATTTTGTTTCTATATTTCTCTTGATGTCAAAAATGACCCCACACCTACCACCCCTCACATAATTGTGATTTTATTTTATTAATTATATTCTAATTTTTATTTTAAATGTAATAGAGTTTAAAACTTATTCTTCTCCCATTTTGTTTTTTCCTTCCATGATACTTCCTTTTATAATCACTTTTTTAATAGGCATTTTTTCTCCACTCCTTAATTATTTTTAGTGAAATAGTATTTGAAATGTGTTCTTGTAGTGTAGTCATTTCATTTATTATATCTTTTCTTTTAAAGAATATACTACCAAAAACTTAGTGATTCCACTATTTGAGATACCTTTATCTTATTGCAGTATATACATCCTTGGTTTTATGGACCCATTTATAATAATTTCAATAGTTTTGGAATTTTTTTTTTCTAAAATTTAAATGATTATAATGGTGTGTTTTAAGACAAATGATTTCTCTAGAAGTAGGATTGGCTAGTGATGTAAACCCCAACACTTCACACAAAAATATAAGACTCAAATAAAATACTCATATTGAGAAGGGGTGTTTTTCTATAAAAAATATCTAATATTTTGGTAATATTTTGGAAATACGATGTACACTTCTTTTATTATTTCATGAGAATATGATATTTAATGGAAATGTATCAACCAAATTAAGAGATGTTATTAGGTCTACTAAGGCTAACATTATTACATTAATTTTTTGAGTTCCTCCATTTTTTTTTTGGATATACAATATACACTTCCTCTATTATTCCATGAGAATATAACATTTAATGGGAATGTATCAACCAAACTAAGAGATGTTATTAAGTTTATTATTCTTCTTGGATATATGATGTACACTTCCTCTATTATTCCATGAGAATATGACATTTAATGGGAATATATCAACCAAACTAAGAGATGTTATTAGGTCTACTAAGGCTAACCTTATTACATCAATTTTTTGAGTTACTCCATTCTTCTTTTCTAGATATACAATAGTGTTTAAATCACCAACAATAATGTATGGGTCTTTCTCATAGAGATGATACTATGTAATTAGATGTATGATGGTGTTTAAATCACCAACAATAATTTATGGATCTTATTATAAAGATGATTATTTAATTAGTGATACCTAACACTCCAAATTACTTTAATATTTTAGAAAAATAAATATTAATGTGTGTAAATTTTGTTTATTTTTCAAATAAAGAAAATACTTTTTTTTTATTAAGTGTAGAATAAAAAACACATTTTTTAGGTGTATTATGGCACATTGCATGCATATCATAATGTTTAGGTAAAACCACATTAAAAGTAATCAAAATGTAGATATAGATACTAAATTGTTTTTCTAAAAAGAACTACAAATAAACTTAATCCCTCAAACATGACTAATAATTATTAAGAAACACAGATATTTTCTATTATCTCAAGTTCAAAGAAATAAAATTTCTTGATTTAAACTAATAATGGTGTGTTTCACCACCTCCTCAATATGAAATTGATTAATAGGAAAATGTAAACTATTTGGTTTGATTCTCTATAGACATGAGTAAGGGAAATCTAATTAAATAGTTATGTATTTTCCTATAACCATTCTACAAGTGGATGCAAGTTAATATTTTGGATTTGTATAAGATTCTTCATCCGATTAATGACCATTAATAAGTCATTAAACACTTGTAATTTATATTGTTTTTTATTCAGTGATAGATTTGATAATTTTTTTAATCTCATGAATTATCCAAAATTATTAGTTACTTAACCTATATTAATTTTGAATTTAAAATGTAAAAATAAAAAAAGATAAATAACTCCCCAAAATTATAGATCAAATTCATCCTCAACAAACACACCATCAAAATACTGTCGGGGAAAAGACTTATCTATCATCACTATCTTCACTTTTCCTACCCATCTCAAAAGCTGGGAAAGTGTATTATATTTGTAATGTTAAAATAATGCATAAACCTATACCTATATTATAATGTAAAAGGTTAATAAAAAATTATCTTTAAATAACCAAATAACATGCTATTCATATTCCCCACAATATTAAAAAAAATGTATAGATTGATATTCTTTTAGTTCCCTCTTCTCAAACTAGACTTTGAGACACAACTTGACATAGTCCTCATTCCATATTTTAGTCCTTGATTTCATAGCTATTGACCCATTACCCTCCAAATATACTTAATACAAATAAATTCTACTTGTCTCTATTTGTTTGAAATTTGTATCACTAACATATTCCAAAACCAATGCCGAAATCTAGTATTTGGTAATACTTTGATTTTCTATTTTTATTATTCCACATTGCTTCTTATAGTCTGCTAAATACGTAAAGACGTTTACAAGAGGAATACTTGTAGTTTGGGCGGTTCTCCTCCTTCCGATATACACTGATTCTCAAACTAAAACAAGTGGAAGGTTCAATATGATTGTTCTCTCCCTAAATAATCTATTTGTTTTTTAACAATAATAGCCTTTCCATATCAACTTTAAAAACGTCACCTTTATTTATGGATTTGCATTTTGTTTCTTATATATCATTATAGATCTCCAATGCTCTTTTCTTTTCTTTTTTTCTCTTCTTCATGTGCTTTGTTAATTTAACTCTTTAATATTTCCATATGTGATTTTCATAGTAACTTATTTTTTGGGTTAACTTTTTGGTTGGTGCGAGGAGAAGTATATTCGGATGGATTTCACCTAACTCATATTGATAAGTTCACAACCATTGTAATGTTATAAATGCTATTTAATTACTAGAGATTTTAAACCCTTTTCCACATATGGATTGTAAGTACTAAATAACAATATGGTAAGGCTTTGATTATATAGGACAAAGAATAAATAATATTATTTCAGTTAAATATTTTTTAATTAAATTTTTTCTTCCATTTTTTTAATTGAAGGTAGAAAGGGTGTTTAATTGAAGAATATTTTTAAAATGTTGTAGAAATTTTGAATGTTAAAGCTTAATATCAAAATTAGATGATTAAGAATTTATTCCTGTATGATACCATCCAATTCATTCTTATAGGTATGTTCACTTAAAGGGTTGTAAAATAGAGTAATATTCAACAAGATTATGATTAGTAGTTGATTGGTCAATTTTCACTTCTCTAATTTTTTAGGTGACTATTTTCTTTTTATGGAAGGATATTCTACTCACAATTAATAATATTAATATAAATATGGATTTAACATACAATATCAATAAATAAAAAACTTGTTGCAGTACCTAGGAACATCAAGTAAGGACCTAAAAGAAGAAGACATTGCATTACCTATTATATTGTTGATCACTTTGAGGTAACCTCCAATACCACTCAAGGGGTAACCTCAAATGATTTCACATATATCAATATAGACCCTCCATACATATGATGTCTTATTTAAAAAATAAAAGTAAAGAAATAAAAAGAACATAGTGGATGTGTGAAAATTATTGTGGTTCTTAAATATCATGCCAAAAGAGAAGAAGATGGATATAAAGGGAGATAGAGAGAAGAAGTCGAGAGTAATACTGCAGGTATGTACATAAACATTCCTCTATTTTAGAAAAAGTTTGTCCTTCAAATATTTGGTAATATTCGATCCCACTGAATGAAATCATGTGATTCCCATGTGGCATAATCAAAAGGAAGATTATTCCATTTGCTTAGATATTTAGTGATGGTGTTGTAATGTTGTTGTCAATTTCGAGTGTCTATAACTAATTTTGGCTCCAAAATAAGTTTTCCTTTTTCTTCTAACTATGGAAAGGTTGTATGAATTGGAATGTGTTTCCTAATAAACCTTTTTAGATAAGAGACTTGAAAGATATTTTTAATGAATGAAGATGAGGATAAATCAAAGGCATATGTGGTCTCCCCAATTTTGTTGGAAATTTTGTAGGGTCTTGTTGTGTCATGCATCAACAACCTCCCTTTTCTTGTATATTTTCTTGTGAAGCCTCCTCCCTAAGAAAATGGGACCCCTCGTGTCTTATATGAGAGCCTCTTGACTTGAAAAGTTTCCTCAAGGTTGATCTTTGTTTACCTCTATTTGAGTAGGTAACCTCATTGTTTTTTAGATTGGTTTGGGTTGAGTCTTTGTTTTTGGGTACTTAGATAAATCACTAAAATACATTTTGGTTGTTAGACGAGTTCTTTTTAACACCTCCGGTATACACCAGAGGAGTTCTCTTTAAGTTATCTGGTCTTCACCGGAGGACTTTCCACAAAATATTATGAAAAGATAAATTAGCAATCAACAAAATTAATCATAATTCCTTTGACTCAACCAAAGGAGTTCTTATGGACTCTGTTGGTTCAACTATAAGAGTTCTTTGAAATTCCTTCGATGTATTGAGGAACCACCGCACTTTGTATTAACACCTCCAAAATCAAAACAGTAAAACCAGAACACTTCCCATTAACACTTATGGTTCACACAAGAGAACTTCCCATCATCTCCTCTGATGTGCTTAGAGCACTTCCCAAAATTGCTTCTAGTAAAGACGTTAAAACCCCTTTGTTCACATTAATTGCAAACATAGTTATAAAAGGAACACTTCTCCCTCCTTTGATCATTTTTTTACTCTCACCAAGGAAGAAAGAGAAGTAACTAAGTGATTCCATTGACAAGCCATTGCGAGCACGAGATTTTTACATCGTCGAGTTTCCCTCAACATTCACGTGTCATAGAAAACACTGGGTGATCTCCAAAACCATATCTAATGTCTTCATTGATGCTATTTTCTAGGGTTAGGGTCCTTTATTAAAAAAAACATGTAATATATCCACCAGTCCTTCAACCATAGCCTCAACTTGCCACACTTGAATTGTTATCCTTGTCACCATTGTTTGGGACTAAGTTAAATTTTCAAATGCATTTGTTTCAGAGAATTTAGTATGATATTCTTCGGTCTACCTGGAGGAATCCACACAATCCCCTACAGTTTCACCAGAGGACATGGAAATATTACCTCTGGTCTTCTCCAAAAGACTTAAAAAATTTGTCGTCGGTGTTCTCTAGATCACTTAATAGGGTTGTCACTGGTTTTTTTGGAGAAATTTGTGTCATCACCTCCGGTCTTCACTGAAGATATTAGCGAGATTGATATTGGTCTTCATTGGGGCACTTCTTATGATTATCGTTGGGCTATCCGGAGGACTTTGCAACATTCTCTTGTGTCTCATCGAAAGACTTAAACTAACCATCATTGGTCTCTATTGGAACACTTAATAAATTTATCTCTAGTCTTTATCCGTAGAACTTTACAAGATCGGCTTGGTGGTAAACGGAGGACTTTAAGCCAACTCCTCTGGTATTAAAATCATGATTATGGAGAAGTTAATATCAACACCTTTGACCCTTCGACAATATTACTACATTCTTCTATGGAATGTACTCTTTCACACCGACATGCTTGACAACATTGCTTCTAGTTCAACCGGAGGACTTACCATGAATTGTTTTGGAGTAGTTCCCACCAGGTGTTCCGATCTCAAATCTTCCTCCATTCACTAAAATAGCATTAAGCTTCACCAACCTGCATGGATTCTTCACTTAATTCCTCACCAAAACTTAAACTCTAATAATTTCACCAATCATTATGTCATCCTTAGATGATGATCTCCTGTCCAACATCGATACAAGTGACTCTTTAGGTACTTCATACATGGGTGTAAATAGGCATATTTGTTTTTCATGATTATCTATTATATGTTTACAAATCCTGATTCGATCATGCTTATTTTCTCACTTGCTTTTGTTTTTGAGATAATGATGACTATGTGTTGCAGGTTTATAAATGTCTTAGTGAAAGAAGGTAACGAGCAAGACACCTACCACAAAAGTCTCTAGGAGTGGTAGCTAGCATGCAGATGAACCTGACACCCCAGGTGCAATTTATGATGAAATAGTAGGACTCCTAGAGAAAGGAGGAGACTCGCTCAAGTGGGGCGACGTCTTTAAAATGTTCAAAAAGAAAAAATTCATCATCGATGTTGAAGAGCAAGATGAGCTTAAAGTTTTCAGAAATATCAGGAAATTGGGAATACATAGAGTACTAGCTTGCGTTGCAATATTTCCCTACACAAATTACATTGCTTGGATTATCAAGCATGTGGAATTAAATAACATGTACATATGCAATGCTAGGGGAGAGCCCATAGCTTCATTTTAGCTAACCAATCTGGAAAAATTTTACCATCTAGAGGAGGGAACCTGGAAATTGGATGAAGAAATTCTCGGTGGATTCAAATGCACAGAAAAGTACTTGTTCATCATCTGGTACAAATTACATAGATAATTCAAACAAAGACTAGCCTACGGGAACACCACCACCGCATCAAGGAAGCCATATCAATACATTGTGGATATGCTTTGTAGATTGTATAGAGAGTCGAATGCTTCCAAATTTACTCTGTCATATATGCCCCTAATTTACTATTGTGAAGAAAAATGGTTGACATTCCATTGGCCTGATATCTTGTCAACAAACTTAACAGAGTTTATCACAATTGTTAAGTAAGCAAAGGCCAAAACATTTCTAGATTTTCACTTGCCATCATATCTTTTGGATATCATGTGTGTTGCACATTGATATCCTAAGATGAGATGGGCATGGTAGCCAACATACCCCTCTATCCATATTTACTGAAAGATACACAAGGATCATAACTATAGAACCGAGTATCAAAACATATGTGGCTATTTCCTAGCACTGTTATATGAATAAATTTTTTGTGTGCCAACCCAATGCATGAAAGACAAAGTGCTAGAAATAATCAGAAGGATTGGAGATTGGTACTTAATGGAGTATGAGACGTACATCAGAGTATATGGGGCCATTAAGGCTCCCTATATGCTCCCAAGAGTTTTTTCTTGGCAAATTGGTGCTCCATGATGTAGCCTATCAAACAATGATCAATGGAGTTGGGACAATAATTTACCGAGACAAGAAGGATAGATGGCCTCCACTCCCATTACAGATCGGTTCATACTCATTCACAACCACCAAGAAGGATCAAGATGAAGTGAATACACTTTTATCATACTGCTTCGGAGAAGAAAAATTCAGAAGGCGTGACCCAAGGAAGGAGGTCAAGCAACATTGTAATAACTATGGAATCCCATGGGAATACATGTCATTTGATTAGGAGGAATAAGAAGTGCATGGAAGGGCACAAACTTATGATGAATTCATTGCCAGGTGGAAAGGCAAATCCATTGGAAGGATTGTTGATGAAGAAAGAGTATGTGAGGAAGCTCAAAAGAAAGAAAAATAATGGGACTCAACAAAGGCATCTGCTACAACCACATATGTGCATTCCAGATAGATAGAAGAAGAAGAAACAATGTAAAACAAAAAGAAGGAAGATGGTGCAGAAAAGAAGAGGAAAATTGATGAAGCTAGAGCTAAGGAAAAAGATGATGCAGAAGCAACAACAACAGTAGCTAAAGAAGAGGTAGAAGAAAAGGAAATTGTTGAGAAACAAGTAGAAGCTAAGGTTGAATAGAAAGTGGGAGTGGAAAGAGAAACAACATAAGTGATAGAAAATGAATTTGTGGAACATAAAGCTGTAGAAGAAGCTACAACTAAGGAAATAGAGGAAGAGCAATGAAAGAAGGATGAGGAAGCTTGTTGGATAGGAAGTTTTGGATGTAATTTTGGAGATAAAACTAAGTATGAAGAAAGAATGCAGAAGGAGACACTATATAGACATAAGGAAGAAAGTGTGCATAAGGTAAAAAGAGCGCAGAAGGATTGACAACATGCAGGACAAAGACAACGCACAAACAAAAGGATAAATCAAGCGAGCGAGAGAAGGAAGAACAAAGGACGACAGTGCAACTTTCAAGAAACAGAAGAACAACAAAAAAACTAGAAGTAGAAGAAGGCAAACAACCAGTTAACTGAAGTTGGCCATGCCATGCATTGTAATGGGCTATTTTGGGATAGATAAGAATAGTACTTTAAGCCCTAGATTTTGGGTATATATATGTAAGGGGTAGGGTGAAAAGGGATAGCTAGTGAGATATAGAGAGCAATAGAGCTAGTGGGATATAAAAAGTATGAAGACTCCATAGAGGTTGATATTATGTAAGAATCATGAACTTAATCAGTTGATACGATGAATAAAGACAACGTTTGAGAGATAATCTTGCAGCTTGTGTTCTTTACTTGTTTATGTGTGTTTATGAATGATGGTTTTATACTTCGTAGAATAGATTTAGTGTATTGATTGATTATGATGTAATAATCAAGAGCATACATAAGCTAGAATAAGGAACAATGATTCACGCATCCGCCTCCCTTTCCCTTGTTGCTACAAAAACCTATCTCTTACAGCCCCAACACATACCTTAGGTGAGACTTCATCTGGGCAAGAAAGTGATGCTGAAAGGGTCGTTGTATTGATGGTTTTTTGGTCATAGTTAAACCAAACCTTGGGTCTTACAACCCATGCGTAGACCAGAGAAACCCAACAAATGGTTTTGTTGCTGAGACCGGGAAATTCTGATTAAGGGAATGTTTTGGAGGTTGACTAAGAAGGAAATCATAGACTAGCTGGAATGAAAAGAATGGGAATTTGTGCAACAAGAGAATAGGAACCCTCGGATGAGTGACAAGCAATGGATGCAAAAGTATGTGTTCATGGATCTGCATGAAATTTTCTTTGGCGAATTTCCAAAAATTCTAACTAAGTGGCTAGAAAGATTGGTTGAGAAGACATGAAGGTTTAATGTTGCAGCGCCAAAGAATTGGACTCCCAAATTGGTAAAACAATTGAATTCGGTAAGTAACCCAACTACTCAAGAATTTTTGTTTTTGGTTAGATAGTGTATTAGGGGGTTATGTTACATAATTTGTAGTAGATTGCATTCAATCATAAAGTGTTGCAGAAATAAATGTTTTCAAAGGTCTGCACAGAAGGTTCTTGAAATCATTAAATACATGGATAAAGATGTTGCTATGTGAAAAACACATGATGATTATGAAGTCCGACGACTAAAGGGGATTCGTACACATAGGGGGAGACAGAGGATGACAAGGGAATCTTTTGAGAGAAGGAAGCAATGAATGAGGAAGGAAGAGACTGAGGATAAAAGAAGGCCACATACTAGAAGAAGAGTACGATTTTGGAGAATTGTGTGAAGGAACAAGGTATAAGAGGAAAAAGACTGGGGCTGGGAGAGAAGAGCATCATAGTGAGTGTTGGCATAGGTGCAGACCCAAGGTTAAACGCTTCAACAGTGCACCAACAAAACCCTAACTATCGACCCTTTCGACAACACCTGCAAAGCAGATGAAGTCTCACCCGAGGTAGAGGCAGTGGGGGTTGCAGGACTTAGGTGTCTACAACCAGGCTCAGACACAGATCTATGATTACAACACTTAACAGAGCACTTAGCCAATAATATGCATTAGTTCATGAGTCTCATTCACATCGCAGATTAAGCCCTAATTACAGATCGACGCAGTAACAATCAAGATTAATCCCTTAAAACCTCTTATCACATAACATTACATCAGATTTGGCATTCATCATACACAAAACACTAAGAATCCATAGATTTATCTATCATACATCAAGATCAGTGCACTAAGCAGATAAACACATAATCAACATGGACAACATTGGACAAAGCACATCAAAACACATGATATATGTGGTTCACCCCAGTGTGGGGCTATGCCCACAAACTTCTTCTTCTTCTTCTTTATTAGTCTACAATCTCGTACATATGTCTTCTCTTATGCACAAAGCCACAGAGACAGACCTCGCACTGGACAGGTGATCTGCGCACAACGCACTAGATCCACCTTCCTCAAAATCAGGGCTAGGCACACAACCAACTCCTTGATAGCATAAAGCCTTACACAGTTCGTCTACATAAATCCTCTTACAATCACTTGCACTTAGCTCTGTAATTCTAAACACATTGTATGCACCAAAGCCAACAACTGTTCTTTGCACTTAGCAACCTTTACATATTCTTGCACGAAGCCAACTTAGAAAGATCTCGCTCTAAGTCCTATCTAATTATTTATACATTAAAAAAAGGCTTAAACATGGGTAAACTCATGGGCCGACATCCCATACTCGTTACATAAACCCTAAAATCCCTTTGTTGGGTCCACAAGCCTGCAAAATGAGTGAGATACCGTGATCTCCGCTCCACCTAGGTGCTCTATCTTCGACCAACCTGTCGAAGTTCCAAAAGTGGTCAAACACGACCAATGTTTCCACAAAACTTGGTCGAGGGCCAACAATGAGATGAAAGAAAGTGAACCTTGAGAACGAGTTCGAATCATGGAGATACCATATGCAGGAGGAAAAGAAGAAGGGTCTCAGTCTAGTCTAGTAACATAGGATCCCGCAAGTCCTACTAAGACAGGATCCTATTTTAAATCCATGACCCCATGTTCATCAGCACAATTAGAGATAACAGTTGAAGACTTGTCAAAATATATCATAATTAGTCAAGGAGTACAAAGTAGGAGTAGTCATAATAGTGGGAGTAGTATACAGAGTCAAAATCAAAGTTCACCAACATCACCAAGAGTAGGGAATACACAACCAAACATGGCAGGAATAGATAATACACTTAGACTTCCTGAATTCAAGGGAGTGGAATCAGAGGATCCAGAACAATACTTGTTTGTTTGCAAGACAGTTTAGGCTGTTAAAAATATACAAGATGATTTTGTAAAAATTACGCAGTTAGCAACAAAATTTAGAGGTTGTGCGTTGGTATGGTATATGAAATTACAGATCATTACGCCTACAAGACAGACTAGGATCCTAGCAAAGATAAAGAAAGTGCTACTAAAGGAGTTCAAAAAGCCAAATTCAAAGTCATAGTACATCACCGATCTCAAAGAGATCAAACAGGTACAAACATAGTCAGTACTGGATTATGATCAATGATTTAAGGATGTGATGGGGAGACTGACTTTCCAAATTCCATATCAACAACATAAAGAGTGGTTTATTGTTGGAATTCTACCACACATTTGGAGGCCCATGATTAAACAAAAGTTTACATCACAACCCGAGTTACTATAGATTGTAATGAAACTAGAGGAATCGTCGGCAAGAGACATGGGAAGAATGACATAGGTTCAGACGTAGTTGGTTGCATTAACAATTCATTTGGCCAAGCTTACCAAGGGAAGGGAAAAACGAGAAAAAGTTTGGTGTAAAAAGTGCAAGACAGAAGGCCATCACAAGGACGAATGTCCAACATTCACACAGTACTTGGAAACAAGAGTGTTGAATCCAATACCCAAAGGAGGATACTGTGAGATCTGTAATAAATGGCGCCGTCAGCCCACTGATTTTCCATTACTCCAGAAATATCAGAGTACTCCAAAGAAATTATTTTTCAATTTGTGCAAGTCGGTAAGGAATGAAGAGAAGGATTGTAGAGCGTTCGACCTATTTAGGGAGCGCACATCAGATATGTATAGGATCCAGGAAGATAACACTAGAATATATGGGAATGGCCTGGTGTGTAACACTTAGAGAGGATTCAATCAAGGGAACAGGGAAAATTTTGGTAGAGGTCGAGGTAGAGTTAATTTTGGTAGAGGATGATGAGGACCGATTATTTGTTATAACTGTAATCAACCTGGACACTTGGCTCGATATCTCCAAAACCAATGTACCACGTGCACATATTGCAAAGCACTATATCACACAACGGAGGACTGTCCCCAAATAGTTTCAAAATGGTAGGCCAGAGGAAACCCAAACCAAAATGAACATCAAAATCGGAATGTGCAGATGATGTGAGTCGAAATATGCAGTGAAGGACCAAAAATCGCAGTTGTTACACAGGGAGGAGCTCGGATTGTTAAGAACCAAATATCAATATAGCATAGAAAATCCTCAGAAAAAGTACTCAACGCCTTGAAAAAGAGATAATTTCAGATAATAAACCTCTTCAAGGGGGCAACCTCCTTTTACCCCACTTAAATGTTCAAGTACAAGATGATT